>OX384029.1:21217168-21247168 GCA_947534325.1 Agonum fuliginosum | reverse complement strand
GTAGATCACGTTTAACTGGTTCATGACATGAGTAGTGAATGTGTGATTTATTTGGTGTTTAGATTAGTTAACTATTCCATTAATTGCGCTTTTAGTAGTTTTGTTGTTCACGTAACTGATCATCTATGGTCCCCTCCGCTCTTACTCCGACATATATATTTATAAATTGTGGTTAAACTAGGTCCTGTAATAGCTGATAAATTGTTCTGTATTTAGAAAACAGTCTGTGGAATCGAATGCTTGAAAACGGAAGTCTATTTTTATCTATTAGCCATTTTTGTATATTATGAAAAAAGTAATATCATAATTTAATTATTAAAAAGCGCTCCGCTTTCCTGTGTCCATAATTTTTAAACTATAGTACACACATATAGTATGTACCAGAGAAAAAAATTTGAACCTCTATTATAGCAATATTTCTCTAGTTTTCAATTTTTTTTATTAGTATTTTTTGTTGTGAAAATTAGGAATTATAAATTTTTCCAAGTCTACAGACATAGTTTTTTAAAAATAAAACATTCTACAAAAAAACTAATTTGTGTTGCAGAAATCTCGATATTTATATTTCACAATATAATTTAAATTCTGAATTACATCCATAGAGTAACAAGATACCAGGGAGAAATAAATTGAATTTAGATAAAATTACGTGTGGGAACATTGCTATCCAACCGAAAGAGTTTCAAGAGCTCGTCAGTTTTGAAATTGGTTCAGTCGTTCAGTAAGGCACTAGGTCTGTCTCTCTGTCTGGAACCATGCGATATGCGAAGCGATGCCATAAACGTAACATCTGCAATGGGGCCCCTGTTGTAAGTATATTGATTATAATTTCGCGATGTCGTACAACGCTCCAATGCATAGGCGTAGCCAGCGGGGAGGTGTTAGGGGTTAAAATCCCCTGCCCTCAGCCCCAGCTGTTAGCTAAATGCTAAAATAAAACATTTATTTCATTAATTTTTTAATAGCTATTTATGTAATAAGTGTCTGAATGGTTGTTTTTATGCACTTAGACGTCCGAGACTAAGGTCGAGGCTGGACAACACGTCATGAGCTTAAAAACAAATTCAGCTCGTATTGCATACAAGACTTTTTCTACAATCGCCAAACTTTTATAATAAATGAAAAATATGACATTTCTATACCTACATAAATTATATATTAAATTATTCTAAAGACAAAACCTGACAGGCCTAAATAAATCCATAATATTATTGAAATAGGAAGGAGATAGTAATAGACCTGGAGACAGCAAACATTTGCGGAAGTCATAAAGTATAGATCGGTTCATTTTCATATTCCTGACTTTACAATCCTATCATTAGAGGTAACAATAAGGCAAAACCACAGATGGCAGAATAAATAGTAAAGGAAAATGGCCCTTACTTACATACATCTACGGGATATAATTGCTTGTACAAGACGGGTTCCTACGAATCTACCTGAAAAATTTAGGATTTCTTAGCCTTGTCTATCTTTAGTTGCAAGAACCGTACTTGCGTTATTTAGAATTAAAATGATATAATTAATAGTAAACCAGATATTTTACTTAAAATAAGTATAAACACACAGGTATTAAATATATAACGGCAAATTGTTAGTGACACAGCATTATTGTATAATATTATTATTGGACTGTATACGGTATTCCGGATTAAAATTCCGTTTTAAATAGATTAAAACAATAACGACATTGTAAGAAAATTAAAAATATGTATGTATATAATATATATTATACATTATTCATACACAGGTATCTAATACAAAATGACAGTATAAATAATAGTTAATCCACAGGTATTGGTAGAGACAGGAGTGCGTAGCACAAGTGTTTATTTTCTAAAGCAATAAGCAGGAGTGACCAGACGACAAAAATTACCAAAAAATCATAGTCACGTATAGTATTCGGCTTGACAATTTCTCGAATTATTTTATTTATTCAAAAAAAAGTAATGTATCTTTAAAACAATCATCAATTGACATAATATCTAAGCAACGCTTCGCGGCAATTTTCACTAGTGAATATTGTCAGTGTAATTTTCAATAGTGAAAATTGTCACTATAGTTCGTCTGTGATTGGTACAATTCAGCAAAATACTTTGTTTTGATTGGATGAAAAACTATGAGTGGAATTGTCAAGAAAAGAAATTATTCATTTATAAAAATTACAGTCTATCTATACAATGGTAAATACAGGTGTCTTATATACTAATTTTTTATTATCTTATATACTAAAAGGCTTCATTAATATTTTCGTCTGCCTAACAACGGGTTTGCGTTGGGCTGATTTGAATGATTTTTCAACTAGACGATAGAGGTCATCGAGACGCAAATTTTTTTGTATCATTCAATTGTTTTAGATTTTCTTTTGTTTTAAAAAATGCGAAAAACCGACTTTTTGTTTTTCGTTAATAACAAATGTATGGTTTAATCTATCGATTTAAAAATTGGTATGTACGAGTATAGTAGGGAAGCAACTAATAAGGAGTTCATGCGCCCAGGTTTCAATGTTCTACATACATAGTATAGTTTTTGACTTATTAATTAAAAACTATACTTCAACAGTGGATCAGAGACTAAAAATTCAACAAATGACTATTGACCTTTGAATAACGCTACATCTGTCAAACTGACGTTTACCATTCAACATTTCAGATAAGTTTGTTTTTACAAATATATAAATAGTATAAATTTGTAATTTATTTTTATATAGTATAAGCATCACGGGTGTTAAGTGCATTTTGTACCGGTAATATTGGAAACTTCGACCACTTTATCGTTAACCGGTAAAATCATAGGCGTAGGTAGGGATTTTTTTGGAGTTAACTCCCCCGCACCTCAGTAAAATAAAACATTTATTTATATACCTGAAAGAGGGTAAAATATTACCTATTCAAGTTCCCCTGTATGAAAAAACTTAACTTTTAATGAAACAGCCTTTGACCTTGAACACAACTTCATTGGACTAGTACGATAAAAATGCAAAAATGTACTGCTGTCAGTCATGTCAAAATAAATTTTTTTTTCATTCAATGCATTTTATTAAATTAATTAAATATCAAATTTCTTTTACTTTCTTTGAATCATGTTCCATTTCTTGGATTGCATATCTTGAAATTGAGCTAATTGCGAAAAACTATAAAAAAAATTCCACAAATTGGCAATTTAAAATTATCAACATATTTTTTTATGCAAACCAACAACACCGCACACTATTAGATACAAATTTTTCAAATATATTAACATATTATAAGACAAAATCTCATCTTGGCAGTCGAATATAAAGCTTTGTGCTTTGTATGCAACTCGTGCATAATCGGACTTTATAGACTCGTCTTAATTATCAGCATCGCTCGCTGCGCTCGCCATGAACTTCGGCTCGTCCAAGAAAGTTCTATATTATGCACTTGTCACATAAATAGCTATTATTATAAATTATAACAATAAACAAAACAAAACTTGTAATAGAGTGTTGTGTTGTACTAACTAAGGGTCTTTCAATAGGAGTGATAGTTTTTTCAACAAAGATTTCTCGGTTTCTGATATATATTTTATTTACTTCCAGGTGTCAAATAATTTAGTATAGTGTGGAATTTCATGATGCAGCGTTTGACGGCTCTAGACCGGTTGGAAATAATTTTAAAAAATACCAAATTTCGATCTCAGTTTGATGTGGGTGCTCAAGGTTAATTCACCCCAGAATTGGGTCGCCGTCACTGTTACACTGCGCAGGCTATAAGACGCACTGCGATACAGTTTGAGTTAACATTACTATGACAATAAGCCACCAAGAAGACAACTAAATGTTCGAAGCGAGGAGAATATCACAGCTGTAGCGGCCAGTCTTGCGGATGAGCCAAATTGAAGCGATCAGTGTCAACAAAGCCGTGGTGGACATTTGAACGATATCTTGTTCCGAACATAACTGCATTGTCCAAGCTTCCAAATAAAGCAAAAAACTCTCCAACATATTATACATATTTTCTATTTAAAACTTAATTATTATTATTTTTAGTTAACAATAATGGTAATTAATTATTGCATGTGGTAATTAATTAATACAAATTATTATCCTAAAAATTATATATTTTTGGTGTTGTGCCAGCTTCACTGAGAAACTGGCATAACTACCATTATTTTGTATTGGGAAAGGGTAATTAATTGTTTTTTGTGGTAATTAATTAGTACCTACTAAATGTTAACATAAAAATTATATTTTTTTGTATTGTGTCAGCTTCACTGAGAAGCTGGCACAACCATCATTATTTTGTATTTGGAAAGGGTAATTAATTGATTTTTGTGGTAGGTAATTAATTAATAATTAATGAGTACTAAATGTTAACATAAAAATTATATTTTTTTCTGGTGTTGTGCCTGATTCACTGAGAAGCTGGCACAACCACCATTAGTTTGTATTGAAAAAGAATAATTAATAGTTTTTTGTGGTAATTTATTAGTAATTAATTGGTACTAAATGATAGTTCAGTTTTTTTGAGATTGTGCCATAGTTGCTGTTCCAGCTTCATGTCACCGTTTGCTGCAACACTGTCAATCACAAAAACATCGCTGAGCAGTGCTGCCAACTCAAAATATGACATAAAAAAGCAGGAACACTCAAATAATACAACATTTATATCACGTAATGCCGCCCGCCTTGAAATATCAAAGAATTTCAATATAAATACACATGTCCGTGAAGTTGGGGTGGCCCACGTGAAAAAATGAAAAACAAAATATACGTGCAGTTAGTGCTAGGTTTGTGCTGGTTTGTTCCAGAATTTGAAAGTTAGTTCTATTTAAATAACAAAAATATAAACAATTTCAGTGGGCACCGTAACTTCATGCTATCAAATACCTAAATAAAAAAGAAAAACAAAAAACCAATATACCATCAGGTAGTGCTAGGTTTGTGCTGGTTTGTTCCAAAATATGAAAGTTTGTTCTTTTTAAATAACAAAAATATAAACAATTTCAGTGGGCACCGCAACTTAACGCTATCAAATTTCTATATAAAAAAGAAAAATAAAGAAACTACTATATCACCAGTTAGTGCTAGGTTTGTGCTGGTTTGTTCCAAAATATGAAAGTTTGTTCTTTTTAAATAACAAAAATATCAACAATTTCAGTGGGCACCGCAACTTCACGCTATCAAATTTCTATATAAAAAAGAAAAATAAAGAAACTACTATATCATCAGTTAGTGCTAGGTTTGTGCTAGTTTGTTCCAAAATATGAAAGTTTGTTCTTTTTAAATAACAAAAATATAAACAATTTCAGTGGGCACCGCTACTTCACGCTATCAAATTTCTATATAAAAAAGAAAAATAAAGAAACTACTATATCGTCAGTTAGGACTAGGTTTGTGCTGATTTGTTCCAAAATATGAAAGTTCGTTCTTTTTAAATAACAAAAATATAAACAATTTCAGTGGGCACCGTAACTTCACGCTATCAAATTTCTATATAAAAAAGAAAAATAAAGAAACTACTATATCATCAGCTGGTGATAGGTTTGTGCTGATTTGTTCCAAAATATGAAAGTTTGTTCTATTTAAATAACAAAAATATAAACAATTTCAGTGGGCACCGTAACTTCACGCTATCAAATTCCAAATTAAAACAAGAAAATTAAAGAAACTATTAAAACCTCAGTAAGTGCTAGTTCTGTGCTGGTTTGTACCAGAATTTGAAAATTTGTTCTTTATAAATAACAAAAATATAAACAATTTCAATGCGCACCGCAACTTCACACTATCAAATTCCAAATAAAAAAAATTATAATAAAGAAACTAACTATCATCAGTTAGTGTTAGATTTGTTCCTAAAGTTTGGTTTCTTTTTAAATACTTAACAAAAATATAAACAATTTCAGTGGGCACCGTGACTTCACGCTATCAAATTTCAAAATAAAAAAGAAAAATATAGAATATAATCTATTAGCCGACTATTAGCAAGCCGATAAAGTTTATTCATTTTCCTTTCGGGGGAAAAAAAATTAGTACCTGGGATGATTTGGCGCGAAGTTATGAATTTTTGAAAAAAATATTGCATTTTCTAGATCTGAACATTTATCGAAATTGTCTACAAATGTATAGCTTAGCTTAAATGCTTAAATTGAAGTTCTTTTAAACGTTTAATTTTCTCGTGATCGCTTTACTTCAAACTTATCAAAGTTCAAGCAGAGTAATGAAAATCTCACAAAATGCTGACTAAATTTCAAAATCATCGTATAGGTAATTGAAATTTTTAAATTTTACCGAAAAATAAATACATTTTATCGCTATGTTGACCAATTGGGCCGAAAATATTTTTTTGACACACCATACATGTTGCCAAAGTTTGACATTTTTGAGTCAAAAACATTGTGTTTTTAGGGGGGTGCCTGGGGATAAATTGGATTTGGCGTCACATTAATTTGCATATCATTGAAGAGGAAACTTCAATCTTGTAAAAAATCATCGATAGTTGTGCAAAATGTTATGAGTTATGACCGAAAAGGTACAAAATGCATTTTTTTTCAAAAATTCATAACCTCGCGCCAAATCATGGCAGGTACTTTTTTCCCCTGATAGGATACTGAGTTAACTTTATCGCCTTGGTAGTGGATTGAGTCCATGATTTTTTTGCACCCGGTACAAGTTATCAAAGTGACATTTTTTGACATCAAGAACATTTTTTTCTAAGGAGGGTGGCAGGGAAAGAAATGAACTTGGCGTCAGATTAACTTGCGTGACCTTAAATAGGAAACTTCAATTTTGTCAGAATTCATTTTCGTCCAAGTTCAACGATTAAAAAATTCTGAATTTTTGGTGCATTTTCGAGTGATGCGTTTTTTGCCGAGTGTACTCGTACCTATATTTTGATACTAGAAAACATTAGACAGTTTCGAATATTATAATATATTGAGAACCTTATTTATGGAAATTTAACACTTTTGAAATTTGATATATTTGACATTTTCATAACCTGACATCCATAATTTTTAAAACTGTTAAGTTTCCTTCAAAAAGGTTCTAAATATATTTGTTCTGCTTGGACAAATACAACAAAATATTAGATACTGCTCAATGTTTTCTATTAATTAAAATATTATGTATATAAAGTTTCGAATTGAATTGTCATTTCATATTTTCATTACGTCCGAATTGCCAATTACGTCATTAACAGCCAATGAGATCAAAGTAATCATCACGTGAACCAAACTATGTCTATCTCTCTCGACAATCTTTGAGACAAGTTCTATAATATAGGCCTTAACTGATAGCATATTGGGTTCATTATTTTTATTTTTTATATGGAAATTTAGCAGTGCCCACTAAAATTATTATATTATTTTGGTTATTTTAATAGAAATAACTATCAAATTAGGAAACAAACTAGCACACACTTACTGACTGTAATAATATAATAATTTTTTTTATATTTGGTTGAATGTGTCAGGGGACCCACAAAATTTGCTAATAACTTCGGGAACAAACAAAACAAGCACTAACTGATGGTATATTAGTTTCTTTATTTTTCATATTTTAATTTGATATTTGATAGTGTGAAGTTACGGTGGCCACTTAAATTGTTCATATTTCAGTTATTAAAATAGAACATACTTTGATATTTTGGAACAAACCAGCACAAACCAAGCACAAACTCATAGTATATTAGTTTGATTATTTTAATTTTTTTAATTTTGATATTTGATAGTATAAAGATACGGTGCCCACTGAAATTGTTCCTATTTTTGTTATTTAAAAAGAACAAACTTTCATATGTTAGAACAAACTAGCACAAACCTAGCACTAACTGATGGTATATTGGTTACTTTATGTTTATTTTTTATTTTGAAATTTGATAGCGTGAAGTCACGGTGCCCACTGAAATTGTTTATATTTTTGTTATTTAAAAAGAACAAACTTTCATATTTTGGAACAAACCAGCACAAACCTAGCACTAACTGATGATGTAGTAGTTTCTTTATTTTTCTAAATTAAACACTTGAAATTCGTAAAAATATCGACCATTTTCAAACTGCCATAACTCTGTGTATTTTCAATCGATATCGATGAATCTTGGAGGGCGAGAAACTTTGAAGTGTCTACTTTAAAGTCATGCATGCAAACTTATGCGCAACCCCTTCCGCCCCCTCTACAAATCATGTGCAAAAAATAATTTTAATTTTAAAAATGTTCAACTTTGAGGATGTGTACGGAGTTTAAACATTTTTTTGACTTGATCTACCAAAAGGGCACTCCCTGTGCAGGACTCAAAGAACGAAGTTCCTACGACGATTTGGCACAAAGTTATGGGCGTTTGAAAAAAGTGCATTTTGTGGTTTTTTGACTCAATCGGAAGTTTTTTGACGAATTTTTTTTTTCACGATTGAAATTTTCTTTCAAAATTTCTAACATTTTAGGCAACTTGAGTTATTCACACGAAATATCCAATTTCATTTTTAAAGAAGTAAGTAAATCTCACGAGTTTAAAGTTTTAATTTTCTCGATATTGAAGGTCTGCTTACAGGTCTGTAAACTTTAAACTAGTTAATCGGTTTTGTGGCAAATCTCGTATATCTGGATTAGGAATCGTGGAAAAGGAGCGACCGATGAGGAAATGGGCTGGCGTTAACGGTTGTAAGTCATTAGGATCACAACTTAAAGGACATAAAGGTCTTGAATTCAAAATAGATTCGACCTGTGCTAACATAGTATTGAATTCTTCATAGGTAACATAACTTTTTTCAAGTGAAATTTAACATTTTTCACTCCAGTCCAGAGCTCTCCAAAATTAGGAGAACGTGGAGGAATAAAGTGCCATTTTACACCCTAATTTGAAGTTAAATTTTGAATTTCATTAGAAGATAGAAATTCACCAAGTTGGGATAGCTCATGTTTGGCGCCCACAAAACGTTTGAAGGACAATCAGAAGGTTTCTGTACTGAGACTCGTTACTAACTCTAAATGAATTGCCTTTGTAGCAAAGCAAATGAATAAACATATGTATGACTTAACTGTTTTACTTCCTCTTCCCGTTCTGTCCTTCACTAAATATAGACCAGCGTAATCTACACCAGTAGAGTGAATAAAGCTAAATGTTCTCTGAAACGGTAAATTTAAATTTCCCATTATTGGATTAATAACTTTACCTGAACTTTACTATTTCCTTTAGCATATTGGACACAATAATTACGAACAACCTTTTTTGCTATATTTGCGCCAGATATAGATCAAAATTTTTCTCGAACGCTATTCAAAAGTAATTTTGGACCTGCATGCATCAAAAGTTCATGTTCGTGTTTTAAGACTAATTCAGTGAAATTATTATGTTTAGGTAATATAATAGGATGCTTTTTATCAAATTCAAACTGATAATGCTTCAGTCTGCCACCTACTCAGCTAATATTTGAATCTATAAACGGTGTTAAGCATAACAATTTGCTTTTTTGGTCAATGCTTCGTCCTTCTGATAATCTCTTAAACTCCTGTGAAATTCTTTCTTTTGAATGATTTGAATTAATTTTGTTATAGCAAAATCGAGTTCAGATATAGTCAATGGACCAATTGTACAATTTGATTTTTCAACGCAAGAATTTTTACAAAACGCTGTTACTCGTTTTAGCCGATTTAGATTTGAAAAATTCTGAATTGGGAAATTATCAACCGAATCAGTTACTTTAAATGAATAAACGTTTTTGCGTGCTTCTGGAAGATTATCCCATTCTGACGTAAATGGTACATCTTCTACTTGATCATTTAAATCTATTAAAAGCCATCGCTGTCCGTGCCACCATATAAATTTTTGTATTCAGGTAAGACACCACGCGAAATCAAATCTGCCGGGTTGTCTTGCGATTTGACTTGAAACAATTCACTGGATTGGTAAGTTTTTGAATTTATGCTATACGATTGGCTACGTACGGTTTCCATATTATGTATATTATGTTCCGATTTAATCCAACACAATGTTATTGTTGAATCGCATCAGTAGAATTCTCTATTTATGTTTATTCGTACAATTGCTTTAAATTTAGTTGCTAATTGAGCTGCTAACACCGCTGCGCAGAGCTCAAGGCGTGGTAATGTAACCTGTTTTAACGGCACTATTCTAGACTTTGCAGCTAACAATGTAGGTAACCATTTTTTGAGATTTTTCATTGACTGATCGCAAATATATATACAAGTTCCAAATGCTTTCTCCGACGCATCTGAAAACACTATATTCAACATGAATATAGTTATCTATTAACATTTTACCCCGTACCGCTATATTGTTTATGTGATGCAGATTATTTTGTAATTGAATCCACTGGGTATGCGATTTCATTGTAATAGATTCATCCCACGTAAGTTTTAACTGCCATAGTTCTTGTATTATCAATTTTGCGATTACAATCATTGGTGCTAATAAACCTAGAGGATCGTATAATTGTGCCGTAGCTAATATTGTTCTTTTTTAAATCTCCGTTTGACTCAAAGTAAGATTTAGTGAATATGAAAATACATCAGTGGATGGATTCCAACACACACCTAAATTTTTGTGATTTCTATCTGAAATATTAAGTGATTCTGACTTCAACGTTTTTGAGTCTGTTAGTTCGCGTGCATTACTATAGAATTTGCGTAACGGAAAATCAGCGTCATTAAGTAACTTAGTTACGTTTTGTTTGATTTTTCTTAGCACATCTAAACTGTCAGATCCAGTGATCATATCGTCGACATAAAAATCTTTTCGTATTACACGAGATTCTATCGGATATTGAGCTTTACAATCTTCTGCCACCTGTATCAGACATCTAATTGCCAAATATGGTGCAGAAGTAGTACCATATGTTACAGTACATAGTTCAAAAATAGCTAATGGTTCGTGCACGTTTTCTCGCCATAATATGCGTTGATATCTTTGATGATCCGGATGTACCCAAACCTGTCGGTAAATTTTTTCGATATCAGCTGTAATTACAAATTGATACAATCTGAATCGAGAAATAATAGCAAAGATATCATCCTGCAGGGTTGGACCTGCATGCTGTAATTCATTTATTGATAGTCCGTTAGAACCCTTGCACGACCCGTCGAACACGACTCTTAATTTAGTTGTTTCACTAAGTTCCTTATAACACAGTGATGAGGTAAATAAAATTCGTCATTATGATCATCTGTGTCAATTTTTCTCATATGATTTAGCTGGACATATTCATGCATGAATTTATAATATTGTGTTTAAGATAACTATTTTTCTCAAGTCTTTTCTCTAATAATTCAAATCGAAATTTAGCTGTACTCTACGATTCTCCAATTTTATGTGAATTTTGTTTGAACGGAATTTTCACAACAAATTTACCGTCCCTTTCGTGTGTTATAGTGTTAGAAAAATGTGTTTCACAAAACACTTCGTCTTTAGTTAATATTTTGTCTTCAGATAAAAATTCATCTACCTGCCAAAATTTTTTCAATTTGCTGCTTCAACCGATAAAAAAGTTACACTAGTTAATATTTTCTCTCGTTAATTATTTCACCAGATAAGATCCACCCTAACTTAGGCTTTTGAAAGATAATTTGGTTTTGTTTAATTTGACCTATACTTATTAGTGTCCAAAAAGATTTGCTCCGATTAAAAGGTCGATTGACCCTATTGATTGTATTGAGGATCTGCTAATTTGATATTTACCGGAATTTGAATGTCATTGTAGTCAAAAGAATAAGTCGGAATTTCTGAGGTGATTTGAGGAACAACTAAACATTTGATGGTTGTGCTAAAATTCGTTACTCGTGATTTAAACGTTACTTCTGCGCAATGAGAGACCCTTGACTTATACCCACTACATTCATATTTATAGGAGTACGTTTCAAATTTAACGTTCTGCAAAGTTTTTCTGTAATAAAATTAGATTGCGATGCACTGTCCACCAACAATCTGGCATTACATATTTTGTTATTAGCATACACCTGAACCACGGCTGTAGATAGAAGGGTTTGAATTGAATTAGATTGCGATGCACTGTCCACCAACAATCTGGCATTACATATTTTGTTATTAGCATACACCTGAACCATGGCTGTAGATAGAAGGGTTTGAGAGTTAACATTATTTGCTATTGAGCAGCTTGTGATTTGTTCTGGTGCCGAATTTAATGTATCACTTTTGTGTGTGTCTTGTCTAGCTACATTACCTTCCGATTGCTTATTAAAATGTAAAAGAGTGTGATGCTTTTTATGACACATCCTACACGTTGATGTGGATTGAATCCTCACTCAATTTAAAAAAATATTTGCAGTGATATATTAAATGATTTTTGTCACAATGTAAGCATACATGAGATTTTGTCGTAATTGTGGCAAATGAGCGTGCTGATAGTTTAGTGGAAGTGAATCGGGAAGGTTTACCGCACTTTTGATTAATTGTTTCTAACGTTACTAACTTATTTGTTAAAAATTCCATAAGATCACAGAAGAGAGGAATTTCATTGCATTTTATGCTATCAGTATTTAATTTAGTTTCCCACTCTTTAGTGGTATGATTGTCTAATTTAGATATTATTATTATTGCAACTAAAATAGCGTCCCAAGTATCAACTGATTGATTTAGTAAACGCATACAATTGAGATGTGTTAATTAGTTCTTTAAATTATGAAGAAGATTCACGTGTTATTTTTTGAATATTTCAAATGCTCTGTACGTGTTTATTTTTTTATTATCCTTCTTTTGTTGTCATAGCGCTTTTTAAATAATTTAATAGCCATATCATAATTTGCTTCATTTGATTCTAACGTACTAATAAGATCGTATGGTTCACCTTTCAATGCTAATTTTAGATAGGTTAACCTTTGAACATTTGTAAGATCAACATTGTCATGAATTACAGTGTTAAATGAATCTAAAAAACTACGCCATGCCGTGAATGTGTCCTCAAAACTTGGCAAATTAATAGTTAGTAACCTGATTGTACATTTTGAGCGACTCTGGGATTCTGAGACCGAACTACAGAATTTCTAGAACCTGCTTCTGATCTCGTACCCGCTAAAGATTCATTTTCAGCAGCTTGTGAAATAGCTTGTTCTGATAATAATACCCCTGCTGTACTAATTAGACTATAGTATAAATTTGTAAAAGATTCTCGTACATCAGCTTCTTTACTAGAACTATTCTCGTCATCATACAATAAATATTCTATTTCGTTTTGTACATCGTTGAACAAATCCAGTAATGGTTCAATTTTTGTTAAACATGTAGATTAATTTAGTATATGATATGGGGTTAAATTTTGCTTAGTAGTTGATTCAATTACTTTTTAAAAATTTGTCAAAACTACGGTATCAGGTCAGACCATCGACATGCCGCGCCGTACCCATGCCATGCGGTAGAACAGCCACGCGGTCTCCATGCCACAGCGTCGACAGGTCGACACATACCCCCACCACTGTGTTCACTCCGTAGACAGTCTGTTCTGCTTAGGTTTACCGTTGCGTTCGATAAATAGTATTTGTAATATATCGTAGATGGTGGCTGGTGGCCATTATTACATTTTAATGTATTAATAATTATTACATGATGTTCAATTATACATTTAACTTGATAAATTACCTACTACTTTACAATATTGTAGATGTATAATTGTAAAATACTAGGGGTAAACTTTACTTGGCGGCCAAACCTGAAGTTGGCTGCAAGCTGTCAGCTGAACTTTGCGTAGTTGTGGCCGTTTAAAAAACGAGTTCTGTTGGACTCAAGAAGGGTTTTGTTAGCATAGATTAGTTTATGTCAAAAAAACGGAGTTCTGTTGGACTCAAGAAGGGTTTTGTTAGCATACATTAGTTTAAGTCAAAAAAACAAATATTACAAATACTATTTACCGAACGCAACGGTAAACCTAAGCAGAACAGACTGTCTACGGAGTGAACACAGTGGTGGGGGTATGTGTCGACGCTGTGGCATGGGTACGGCGCGGCATATCGACGGTGTGTCATTTACTCATAATAAGAGAATATTGCCTACCTTGTACTCAGCTTGCAAAACTTCAACAATGGCTTGAGTAGGGGTAATAGGGTGATTCTGGCTCAGGAAGTCGACATCCGGTCTAGAAGCATAGAGCGCTAGATGACGTAAGCAAGACATGCACACATCAGATGACGTAATCATGTGTTATCGGGGGCATCCGGTGGGCGTACATCCTGGACCTTGAATTTGGTGGGCGTATTTCCGCGAATTTGGTTTGTTATCACACACGTGTGCATGAGGAAATTTGGTAAAAAAAATATTTCGCGCGCAAAATAAAAAATTGCGCGCGAAAAATAGCTTGCGGTCATGGCGTTGCGATGCGCGCTCATGGCGGCTTGCGGGCGCTTATCACACACTTGTGCATGAGGAAATCTGGTAAAAAAAAATCTGACGCAATGTGTTGTAATATTTCGCGCGCAAAATAAAAAATCTGACGTGGCCATCACACAACCTTCCGCCATATCTAGACTTTAAACAGAAATGTATACGTACAATCTGGTGCCTATTTAAAATATACAAATAAAAATCTAAAATATTCAAACACAGAAATTAGTATCACCTGAATCAAAAGATTCATTAACACGAAAACTCTTCTGTGTTGAATTTAATAGCTTAATTATGACTTAACCCCCTGGGGTTGGGGGTAACTACCAGGCGCGTCCCCAGGTGGCGGATAGGGGAACGGCCATATCCTTTGGTTATGGTTAGTGGTGACTATGTGCGGCCGCTCGGGGCTTAAAACCCTCGCACGCGTCTCGCTAAGGTCATTGCCGTGGACCACCCTCCCACGTGTTTGTGCCGTGCGTGGCGACCCGTGTCGGTTGGATGAAGGGATCCTGGTGGCTGAGTCGCGAGACAACACTCCACTTTGGCCTGGATTTCACCTAGACGGGCGGTCGAGACTAACCCACCTCGATCAATCGGCTGCGGCGTCGGGTCAGACCGTCGCCAGGGTGAGTCCTTGGAGGAAGGTGGGCACACAGGGGGCCCAGGCGTCGGTGAGTGTCTAGCCCACCTCGCTTGACAACTGGCAACCTTCGCGTGTTGTTTGCCACCTCTGGGGGCTATATCCCTTCAGTATGCCTTGGCGTTGAAGTTCAACGTCCCCTCTTGGGGCTCCGTGGCGGGTGAGGCGCTGGGGGGATGAAGTCTTCTGTCCCCATGGATGAGATCCAGGTGGCTACAGTCCCTCCGGGTGGGCTTTTAAACCCGGACACTCCAGCTCAACCCGCTGAAACTAAGCCTCGTAGGCATAGAATCAGTGGTGCTGAGCAAAAGCGCAGACGGAAGGCGCGTTTGGCTGAGCTGGCGAAAGCTAACTCTTCCAAGGTGCCTGCTCCCGTGTCTTCGGTGCATCAGAAAAATGCTAACCCCTCAGGTTCTGGACAACTGTCCAAACCAGTGGTTTCGGCTGCCAAACGTCTCCGGTCTAACGGATCGTCTGAACCTTCGCCCAGCGGCAACGCTAGGAAGAAGAACAGACCCCAACAGACCAAAAAACAGGTGGGAAAGCAAGTACCATCAAAACCCCCGCCAACAGTGTTCAGGAAAGCAGGGGATAGCTATTCGAAGGTGGCCACAAACCAACTACGAGTTGCTGTCATCTGCCGAACTAACACACTTGGCAAAATATCCTCCTCCAAGGCTGAGCTTCTTCAGGAGCAGCTGTCAAAATGTCTTGACAACTGCTTGTTCGCCTTGAAAGAAGGAGAACAGCCCCCAATCTTCAACGGGTGGCAATATTCAGGGGAGATTCTTCGCATCACTTGCGTCAATAGCCATTCTCTTGAATGGCTAAAAACCACAGTGAGCAAACTCCCCCAACTGTGGGACAACGCCCAGTTAGAGGTGGTACCGGTGAGCTAGTTGCCACGTCTAGTGAAGGCAGCTGTCTGGATTCCGGGTAAAGCCGAAGACAGAGAGACTGTCGTCCGGAGGTTGGCGGCTCATAACGGCCACCTCAAGGTTCCAAACTGGTGCATCTTTCACGATGCTATCAAGGAGGAACAGAAGGGTAGAGTCCTTGTTTTCGGCATCGACGACACAGATGCCAACATAATAACGAGTCGTGGGAAGAAACTTTTCTACCAGTTCTCGCAACTCACCGTAAGGTTGAAGTCTAGCGAGCTAGACCAAAGCCCATCAGGTGTCTCGAAACCTCAGTTGCCGCAGGCTGCAACTCCTATGGAGACGGAATCCAAGGTGAATGCTGAACTGCAAGAGCTCGAGACCCTGATTCTTTCGGACATCTCCCAACATGACCCTTCCACATCCTAAAACCACTAATCCTATTTGCTTTGTCCAAGTAAATCTGCAACATTGTCGGGCGGCAAGCTCCTGTCTGAGACGCCACCTAGTCAATAAGCAGAACAGTATAGCCCTGATCCAGGAACCTTGGGTTGTTAAATCCAAGGTGTGTGGATTAGGCGACAGCACCAATTCTATCATCAATGGTTTTGGTATTGAGAATACAAGGACGTGTATAGTGGTACCTAAACACATCCAAACTGTAGTCTTACAACAGTTTTGCTCACGCGACCTCACTACAGTTCTTCTTAGTGGAGTCACTGATCAAAGCGAAGACATTGTCGTAGCTTCTTGCTACTTACCCACAGACTCCGCATAGCTTCCTCCCAGTCCAGAACTGGCTAAGCTGGTAGAGTTCTGTGAAAGCAATCGCAAGCATCTTATTGTTGGATGTGACTCTAACTCACACCACCCTATCTGGGGCAGCAAAGACGTTAACCCTAGAGGCAGATCGCTATGTGAATATATCACCAGTACTAACCTGGAAATTTTTAATAAGGGCGACGAACCTACCTTTGTCACTTCTCGTGCTCAAACTAGGATCGACATCACCCTTGCTACATCAAAAATATCCGAAGACATCTCGGGATGGTGTGTATCACCTGAGCTGTCTATGTCTGATCACAAATGGATATGTTTTACTCTGAATGCTAAAAACATTGAGAAAAGGACCTTTCGTAATCCTAAGAGAACTGACAGAAACTTATTTCAAGACCTTCTATCTTCAGGACTTGAAAAATGTCAGATACCTGATGAAGTAAATGTTGTAACACTTGAAAATTGCGTCAACAATCTTCAATGCGTCATCATTAACTCATATGAAAAGGCTTGTCCTTTAAGTGTAGTCAACCCTAAAAACGCACCATGGTGGTGCAAGGAGCTAGACAAAATGAGAACAAATCTCAGGAAATTGTTCAACAAAGCAAAAAACTCTAAATACGAAGCAGACTGGCGTTCTTTTCAAGAACACAAATCTGTTTATAAGAAAACCATTCGTCAAAAACAACGATCTGCGTGGCAAAACTTTACAAGCAGCATTGAGACTACTGCTCCTGTTGCTCGCTTGAAAAAGGTTTTCTCAAAAGATCCAAACTTACAGCTTGGCTGCCTCAAACACGAGGACGACTCTTATGCTTCTTCTTTAACAGAAAATAATGAAATCTTGTTAAAAACTCATTTTCCAGGCTGTGTAATTTCTCAAACCAACAATTGGGCAGCACGCGAACACACCTCCTCGGAGGAAGCGTTCACGCTATCCTCCAAAATTGTACAACCTGGGCAATAAACTCTTTAAAGCCATATAAATCACCAGGTATGGATGGCATAGTACCTTCCCTTCTTCAGTGGGGATGTGAGCAACTGCTACCTCATCTGGTTTGGATTTTTAAGGCGTGTTTAACCCTCACATATGTACCTCTACAATGGAGGGAAGTGAAAGTAGTGTACATTCCTAAACCAGGACGGTCAGACTACTCATCTCCTAAATCTTATCGCCCAATAAGTCTTACCTCAGTTCTTCTTAAAACTCTGGAAAGACTGTGCGACAGATACATTAGAGAGACTGCGCTTTCTCGCCATCCTCTTCACCCTAATCAACATGCCTACATCCAGGGTAGATCAACCGAGACTGCACTTCACGCTGTAGTTAGTAGGATCGAGAGATCGATGGAATGTAAAAATTCCACCCTGGGTGCTTTCATTGATATAGAAGGAGCTTTTGATAAAGCGACTTTTAACTCCATAGTCAACGCTCTAAGTGAACATGGCGTTGAACAACCACTAATTATGTGGATTCAGTTCATGCTTGAACATAGAGCCGTTAAGTTTTCGTCAGAAAACTCAACCATAAGGGGTTACGTTACCAAAGGTTGTCCTCAAGGAGGAGTCCTTTCACCTCTCCTTTGGGTCATTGTAGTTGACAGCCTTTTACAGCTACTCAATAGCAATGGTTTCTACACCGTTGGTTATGCAGATGATATTACAATTCTGCTAAATGGCAAATTTGAGAACACACTTTGCGAAGTGGCCAACAATGCTCTCAAACTTCTTGAATCTTGGTGCGAGGAACACTCTCTTTCAGTTAACCCAACCAAAACTGAGATGGTCCTTTTTACCAGAAAACGTAAAATCGGCAGACTCAACATGCCGAAACTCTTCAATCAAACTCTAGGCTTTTCAGATACAGTTAAGTATCTGGGAGTTACACTTGACTGTAAATTGACCTGGGGTCAACATCTAAACCAAAAAGTTGAAAAAGCCTGCATTGCCTTCTGGCAATGCCGTCGTGTTATGGGTCGAACTTGGGGGCTAACTCCCAAGCTCTCACTTTGGCTCTACACAGCGATCATTAGGCCAATGATTACGTATGGTGCTCTGGTCTGGTGGCCTAAAGTCAGGCAATCAACAGCATCTTCGAAATTAGAACATGTACAGAGACTGGCATGTTTAGCAATTACTAGTGCAATGCGCACTACACCGACAGCGGCTATGGAAGTCCTTCTGTGTCTCACTCCTCTTAATCTTTATATAGAGGAGGTAGCACTAAAGACTGCTCTACGCCTCTCACATTCAGGTTTCCTACCAAAATCAGGAGTAAGCTGCAAACACAGCTCTATACTGCAAGAAGCATTTCGTTCTGCTCCTCCTTTGCAGATGAATGCGGACTGCATACCTCCCAAATTTAACTTCGATAAACCCTATCGTGTTATACTAGATGGTCGGGGAGCCTCCAGACCTGACATCTTCATCTTTACAGATGGCTCCAAAACGTCAACAGGCTCAGGCTCGGGAATCTTCTCCGAAGAACTGAACCTTAACGTTAGCATACCCCTTGGTGTCCACACCACTGTCTTCCAGGCTGAGATTATGGGGATTATGCAGAGCGCAATACTTGTGAATGAACTTCAGGTTCAAAGCAAGTCAATTAGGATAACAACAGACAGCAAGGCAACTCTTCAAGCTCTCAATGGCTGCAAAGTCACGTCAAAGCTTGTCGAGCTATGTCAACAAGCACTGTCCGTCATATCCAAGAACAATGCCGTAGAACTCACTTGGGTTAAAGGGCATAGCGGTACTGAAGGTAACGCTAAGGCTGATGAACTTGCTAGGCAAGGCTCGTCTTCCCTGCCTTGTGGCCCGGAACCAATACTTCCGTTGGCCACTTCAACTCTTCATGACTTTGTCAAAAACTTAAGCTTTGAAAAATTTTCAGTCTACTGGACTACCACACCTCAATGCAGACATGCAAAGAGACTAATTGCGAGGCCAACTATTAAACTGGCAAACTATCTCACTCGACTCTCTCGGAATAACCTTCAACTTCTTGTCGGCATTTTGACGGGACACAGTCGTTTAAACAAACACATGCACCGCATGAAAATCGTCAACAGTCCTTTATGTAGAGGCTGCGAAGAAGAAGATGAAACTGTGGAGCACATCCTATGTGAATGCCCTGCTTTGTCTTCAAAAAGAGGATCCATGCTAGGGGAATTCTGGCCGGACATGGCCACCCTAAGCACAACTCCCGCTGCTGACCTGTTGGCTTTCTTCCTGAGTGTGGAATGGCTTCAGGATCTGTAGCAAGGAGCTGTGCTACCCGGAGGATGTACAATGGGCCCGTCTGAGCGGCCTAAGTGCATGTGGAGTTTCTACTCCACCCTCCCTTTTATATCCAAGATCCGATGACTTATATAGCGCTAGTATGCCAACTTGTCACCCGTCACATCTGTCAATATTTTTTATACAAAAACAAAAATCAACCGAACATGGATTACAAGATTTCAATGTTTTATTTGATAAATTTATTTTTTTAATTTTACTGCAGTTCTTTAATGCTACCAGATAAAGACAATTTTTTTATAACGTGGATTGCAAATAACTTTTCCTCTTATTCTTATTACAAATAAATACTATATTTATCAAAATTTATAGAAATTTTTTACACTTAATCTTTTCAATCTTCAAAAAATATCACTTCCGGTGAAGATATTTGTACCAAAATCTAATGAGCTCTTCCTATTCGTATACAATTGTAAAATACCAAATATCAAAATTTTTGGGTAATTCGTATTTGAGTTATCCAACAGACGGCATCGGCCCGGACCACACACATACACACACACACACACACATACACACACGCACACACACACACGCACACACACACACACACACACACACACACATACATACATACAGACATCATCGGGAAACTATCAAAAATGAGTTGTAAGGACCCTAATTCGTGCTCATCCACTAAAAACTCACTACCCGATTTTTTGCATGATTCCAATACCTTCCTTTACAGGTAAGCGGAAGTTAAAAATAGCGCGCGATGCGCGCGCACTCATGGCGTTGCGATGCTCGCGCTCATGGCGTTGCGATGCTTGGACGCGCGCGCGCGCGCGCGCGAAAGTTCAAAAAGGATTCGAAGTGCGCGTCCAGATCAGTATCCGGATGGGGATGGGGGATCCCCCGCCCCTAGTCAACTTCGAAGCTAACTTCGAATGCAAAAGGTGTAAATTAATTTAAAATTTGAAGTATTACATGTACTTGAATTATTGTATTTTTGAATTTTGTACGATGATGACGTGCAAATTTTGTACAGACACTCAATGTAATGGGTTACCAAAAAAATGTCCAGGAAAAGTGTATACATTTCATAAAAAAATAACGAAATAAATGTTATTATTGTCAATAAAAATGTATAAAATAAAATGTAAATAAATTTTTTATTAAAATATTGCAACTTACCTGCTGTATGAAACTTACCTGTGTGTGTACCTGTAAGATATTTAGGAATTAGGTAATGGGACTTTGAAATAAAATAATATTTTATTTACAACATTTTTTATTTATTTTTTATTACATATACAGAACTATTTAAAACATAATTTTATTCTTCAAAATTAAAATTTATAAAAAAGCATGCTGGACAATTTCCTATGTTTGGAGGTGGGCCATTAATATGTGAGTGTGAGATATCTGTCGGTAAATTGTAATGATCCACACAGGGCAAACGTTGAAAGATGTTTTTCATTAGTTTAAACTTTAATGGTAATTCAAACCATATTTTTTCCAATTGATAGCCATCGAAGAGTTTTATTAAATTTTTAAAACGTTGTTCACTTATTTCACCACACAAATATTCTACGGAGGAATATTTTCCAATAATTTCTAATAATTGATCTTTATCACGATAGTCTGTGGATGTATTAATAATATGTTTATAATTTGCATATGTTTCTTCAGAAAACTGATTTAATTTATTCGCAATTTCAATCATATCTAACGCGATTATTTTATACGCCATTTTTTATGTTGTTTACAGTGTCACTTGATTACAGTGAATGCGATGTCTGTGTTATTTTTATACTCTTATCTCTTTTTTCTTATCATTTATAACATTTGTTTCAATTGTAAGTTCAATGTTATATACATGAGAATATTTCACTGACTTGCGAGGATAAAATTGAATTTTATCATATTTTTTATTTCTTTATTATTTAAAATTGTAAATTTTCCATTTAAATAAACATCACATGATGCCGCGGTGTTGGTAATATTATTTTTAATTTGAATTATTGTACCATCAAAAGGTATAATATAACTTGTATTATCACTATTATTATTATTTAATATTTCAAATGTTTCTAAATTTTGTTTTAACTGTATATTAATAATAATAATTTGTCGAAGTTGTGATAAGTTTGTGTGAATTATTTCAATAGTATTTAATGAGTCTTTTTCGAATTTTTGCTTGATATTAGACATATTATTTTGTAATTGTGAAATTTGCTCTTTCAAATAAATTATATTTTCGTTAACACTACTTGATATTATATTAGGCATGTTATCAATTTTTTTATTGATTTGAAATATATTATTCGATATATTTTCCTTATTTTCTTCTTCTAATAATTTGATATTATGTGATATTTGATTAAACGTTGTGTTGCTTTTATTTTCAAGTTGATTAAATTTCATATTAATTTGCTTGACTACATCATTCACTAATGACTCTACATAACTTTTATTACAAGCGTCTTTTTCGTCTGTACAATTTCCAACATTAACTAACCGTTTATTCTTTATATTAAAATCACCATTTGTAGTTTTATCAAAACCAATACCTGGAGGACCACGCCTAGGTGATCTATAAGAATTTGGTAAATAGTGATTAAATTTATCAACACTCATACTTCTTGTCAGCTGTGAGTTCAAGTGATAACTAAGAAATATTTTCAAATGAATTTCTCATATATATTCAAATAAATCTTTATTTATATTATTAATACATTTTTTATGCTTTTTATATTATTTATTTCACCACTTATTTTCTTCTACATAAGTTTGCAATACATCATCTGGCAGACGCAATAAATCATCAAGGGTCTGAAAATCTTCCTTAAGTTTTCCTTCTTCTTCTTCTTTACGAGATTTTGTAGTTTTAGGTTTTTTATTCTGTAAAGAAAATAACATTATATATATTTTTGTGTTTTTTGTTATGTTAATTGATTTCTTTACTTACATTTTCAATTTCTTCATTTTTTAGTTGAAGTTTTCGTTTTGGCTGTTTAAATATATTCATACATGTACATTTTTTAAGTTGATTATCTCTCTCTTTACATATTTTTTCAATTTTCATGAGTCCCACTTTCAATTTAGTTTCAGTTGATGAAAAATGTTTTTTTAAATTTTGAATTTGATTTTGTATCACCATAGCTGTTTTATCAAATTCTTTAGTTTTATTTTCACTCTCAAATTGTATATTTTCAGATGACATGTTGATAGGTTATATACAACTTTAGAAATGAGCTACTTATCTGTATAACAGGATATTTATATGATTGAGTAAAATAACTGTACATAATAAAAAATGCAACATATTTATTTATTTATACTGTTAATACATTTTTATATTATTTATTTCACCACTTATTTTCTTTTTTAAAAGTTTGCAATACATCATCGTTCAGACGCAATGAATCATACAGGATATGAAAATCTTCCTTAAGTTTTTTTCTTGGTTCAAAAAAGTTTGACGTACATCATTGTTCAGACGCAATAAATCATCAAGGATCTGAAAATCTTCCTTAAGTTTTTCTTCTTGGTTCAGTTCCTTGCTGCGAGGATCATGAGACGCAAATGAGTTTGTTGGCTGTAAATAAAATAATGTTATTTATTTTGTTATGTAAATTGAATTTTTTTAACTTACATTTTCAATTTCTTCACACAATGTACATTTTTGAAGTTGATTTTCTTTCTCTCTACATCTTTTTTCAAGTTTATCAATTTTCTTTTGTCTCAGCATAGATCTTCTGTCAATTTCGTTAATTTTATTTTGTATCGCTACAATTGTTCTATCAAGTTCTTCAGTTTTATTTTCACTCTCAAATTGTATGTTTTCAGATGACATGTTGATAGGATATATACAACTTTAGAAATGAGTTACTTATTTGTATAACAGGATATTTATATGATTGAGTAAAACATGAGTTCTAATATGTTGATAAAGTTATTTATTGTAAATGTTTAAACCCCCACGGGAGTGTGTCTGTATATAAGTAATTTATAACACGTTTATCATCGTGAGGGCTTAAAGCTAATTTGTTTTGTTTAACAGTATGGACATTGTGTTTTATTGATTTGATTGTATATTGATTTTTGTATAATAAAGTATTACTAAATAAACAATTATAGAAGTCATTAAAACTTATTGTTTTTAATGTGGTGGAAGTGATTCCCTTAGCAGTTTTTTAAATTTTTTCATTTTCATTTTCATTTTCAAAAATTTTATAAGTGTACATTTTTGATCGTAGGCCTATGAATTCTGACATAATTTTGCCATTATTTTCATCCTTCATAAGGCCTAATACTTTTTTATTTACTCTCGGCATATTATAAATATTATCACTACTATAATCAGAAGTATCGAATTTTGAAATATTCTCTCTCATGAAGTCATATATATCGAAATTGCGAAAATGATAAATTAAACTGTCAGTATCTGTATACAGAAGTTTTGCTCTATCACCCACATTAGCAACAATAAAGTTATAATGAAAATCATATACATATAATTTTGATAAATCTAATATGGCAAAACCTGCATAAATGGGTTTATTAAAAACAGTGTATTTTTTTGACATTTCTATTAAAAGCCAAAAAAATTTGGCTGAGATATATATGCTTTAGCACCATATCTACCACCCCATTGAGTAACTAATTTAATATCTTTATGTTTTCGCACATCCTCCATCGTTTTACCAAATACACTGTTATTCATTAATTTGTAAAATTTTTTCTTAAATTAATTATTGGATTTTTGCCTCAGTGAAGTATTTAAATCGATATATTTTTTTAGCCATGGGCTTTGATTAAATTTCAAAATTCTATGAATATTAGTTAACTTCATACCTAATTTTAAACACTGTTTCAAATTTTCGTAATGAATTACATATTTTGTTTTATTATGTAAATTTGCAATTAATTTTGGTTGTTTGGAAATCGGTGGAGTAAAATGCTCTGGGCATAGTGGTAAATCATTGTGAATTTTGTGTAAGTTGGTAGGATATTCTAAGTCAACTTCCAAAATGTAGCCCGTACTTGATGTTTCACTAATATTCATAATGTCAATTTTGAAAAAATCTAATTCATTTACCCATTCAAAATTTTCATATGGTAAAAACATACTCATCGCTCCTCCATACAAATTATTTATATCATAATACATTAAATATGATTCATCAATATTGGAATCATATTTTTCACCCATATATTTATTATTGGCTTTGCCATACCGATTAGAACATTGAGAGAGACTTCCACGTATCCCTCTCTCAATAAATAAAATTTTATCAATATCTGTTAATAGTTCTAGCTTTACTTGTGTATATTTTAACATTGCATCAAATGCTAAAACGGGGGCAGTATAATAATGTAATGCATCTAATTTATATGTTTCATAACAACTTTGCCGAAAATTTTCAAACACATCACTTAAAAGTAAAACGTCATTTTTTAAATATAAGTACGCATATTCCTTTATTGTTCTTATGTTGAATGTTGACCAAACGTTTTGAGCGTGTTGATAATCTTCTTCACTGACAGTTTCTCCTCTGAGGGAACTGTAGAACTGTTCAATTGCAGGTAGCTGTTCTTCATTCAGCTTCTCCCAAGAATCTAAATAAACAAACAAAATGTAAATAAATTATAAAATTATAAAAGTAATAACATACCTATATATTCATAAGGAAATATCCCTTTTCTTATGAGTAGCTGGAATTCTTCTTGGCTATTACAA
Source organism: Agonum fuliginosum (assembly GCA_947534325.1). Classification (NCBI taxonomy): domain Eukaryota; kingdom Metazoa; phylum Arthropoda; class Insecta; order Coleoptera; family Carabidae; genus Agonum; species Agonum fuliginosum. The sequence continues at coordinate 21,221,575 of OX384029.1, read as the reverse complement.
AAAGACTTTGTAATCGATTTCTCTGCGTCTGTTAGGTGTGAAGATAATTTATCCAAACTGCTGGCCATGAAACGGTAGGAGTCGATGAATCTCAGTTGAATTGAAATATATCGCTCTTTATTAATTGGAAGAAGATTTGTATTACCTTTTATGTCTTTGGCAATTAATTTTATAATAAAATGAGCATCATAAGCTGACAAGTTGTGGAACGCGATAGGTATTACATGTGATTTTTTATTATTCAAATTACAAGTTTGGTGAGCAGCTCCTCTGAATCTTCCAGTAAAATGGCAGTGATCTTTAACTTTAATATCATTTTCTTCAATATTTTCTTCACAAATATGGCATACTGTACTATTTACATAATTAATTTCTTCTGCAGTTGATAAATCCATAGGTATAATATTTTTCATAACTTTGTTTACAATATGAGCGATTTGTTCTAATCTATTTGAGAACTGTTTAATACAGTCTGTACCATTAAAAATTTTGAATTCTGAGAAACTATCATTATACTCACATTTCAAATAATATGCAATACTGAATGGGATATGTTTGTTTTGAATGACTGTGTTGTGATTACTTGTATCATTTACTTTACTCAATATTGACTCAATGTCGGCGTATATAACAAATGGTACTTTCTCTTGATATTTATAATTTGTGAATTTTAATATTTTATTAGACTCCTCAGGCACTGTTATTCTGCATGTATTTTGTTGAAAACAATTTTCAACATGTTTTTTTAGTGTACGTTGCGTTTTAAAATGATTTAAACATCTATCACAATATAACATTTTACTGCCACAATTATTAATTTGTTTTCCTAATAGTCTTGACAGATTCTTAATCCACATGAAATGATAATTTCTCGGTGATTTTATTTTATCAATTATATTATCAGTTTCCATATCATTATCGTCGTCTTTTTCTTCTTCTCCCCCATTCGCGTATAACATAAGTAAATGAATTGTTTTTTCATATGATTTTGTCGACAATTTAACCGGTACAACTTCATTCTTCTTCTCCTTACTGATGTCTTCTAGTGTGTAAATGTTTATATTTAGTTCATTCATCTCTTCAAATTTCCCAATGTCTTTCAATTTCATAGGGAAACTAATACCTTCATATTTTAAGACGGTTGAAAAATGTGGCTATGATGTGATTCTATCTGAATTTTTATCGGCTGGATATAAACAACTAACAACACTCCATAAGAAACAGTGTGGATCGCTGTCACCATTTTTAACGTTAATAATAGCTTTTTTAAGTTTAATATCTTTAGGTAAATCTACATAACCTGCTAATGTAATTGGTCTGTATGTATTGATGTTTACTTTTAGGTTCATAATTTCATTCAACGCCCATCCAGAGTCTCTTTCTTGAAATTCCTCAAGATCTCGTAAAATATTATTCATAACATTATTTTTATACCATTCAGTAATGTTTGTAGAATTATCAATAATTTCATTCCGCGTATTAAATGTTTTTATCTCTGTGCTTCCTGTTGATGGTAAAATGAAATCAGCACTAAATATCACATTCACTTTTAAAATACTTTCTTTTAAACACATTTTAATTCGATTTTTAAATATGGTTATTGCTTTTTTGAAAAATATTGCTAGATCTTTTATTTCACTGTAATTTATGATCACACCAGTTTTTATTCTATTATTAAAAACAGATTTTACATCTTGCCACACTAATTTTTTATTTACTTTTAAACCTGCACCAGTTTTCACACTAATTTTTTTAAGTTTTTCCCGATAAAATTTCAATATAGTTAAATTTCCTTCTAATTTACTTAACGTTTCATTTGCCATTTTTTTCGTAATACATTTTGAAATGAGTAAAATAAATTTATTTGTATATTTTTTCCAAGTTTCAGCGTCATCTTTGGTTTTAATAATTTTTAAAGCTTCACCGATTTTTGTCACAACATTATCACTTAATTCACTTACTGATGCCATGTTTCCGTTTAGAAACGTTCTATGCGACTAACACTGTGATACACACACACATATATATTATCTATACTTACCTTATCACATATGAATGTATAGTATGTACTTTGTTCATGGTAGATATAGTTAGTTCAAAAATATATTTTTTAAGTGTTAGGATAGGAAATGTTATTAAAACAATATTTCACTGTCATATATATTTATTATAATTTTATTTACATTTTATTTAGATGAATTATTGTTGAAATAATTCACCTACATAAAAGTATTCAGAAACAAATAAATATACAGAGATTTGTATAAATTATGAAACAAGTAAAAACGTAAATTTTGATCATCAGTTTGTGTTAAATTATTTATTAACACAAACAGATTTAACACCGGAATTAATAATGAGAGGAACAAAAATTTCGATGACTCTAGGTAATATAAATTTTTTTTTAGATTACCTAGCGTCATTGAAATAATTTTCGTTCCTCTCATAATTAATTCCAGTGTTAAAATTGTTTGTGTTTTATAAATAATTTAACACAAATTGATAATCAAAATTTACGTTTTTACTTGTTTCATAATTTATACAAATCTCTGTATATTTATTTGTTTTCGGATAATTTTATTTACATTTTATTTAAGTGAATTATTTCAATTTTCTGTAAATATAATATTTTTTCGGTCCGTAGCTGATACACCCTCTTCATTCTTCTCCTCCTCCTCGTCTTCGGCTTGTACAACTGAGATGTATTTATTTAATAAGGTCTCCTTGAGTTCTTGTTCTTCTACAACATTAAATCTTTTAGGTAAAAATGTACGCATTCTCCCAAATCTAGTAAAATAGATGATCCAAATCTTCCATTAACAATTTTGACTTCATGAATTAAGAATTTTTTATTTAATTCAAAATTATCAATTTTTAAAAAATTTTTATAATTGCTTTTTCCAATGTTGTTGAGTTTGTCTATTTTTGTACTATTAAAAAATTCAAAAAAATAAATAAATTTATTAAAAACATGAGAAAAAACTTACTAGTTTTTTGTAACTGCACACGATATTTTTACTTTCAGAATAATAAAAAATCTGACGTGGCCATCACACAACCTTCCGCCATATCTAAACTTTAAACAGAAATGTATACGTACAATCCGGTGCCCATTTAAAATATACAAATAAAAATCTAAAATATTCAAACACAGAAATTTGCATCACCTGAATAAAAAGATTCATTCACAGGAAAACTCTGCTGTGTTGAAGCCATCCTCCGTTCAATTACTACATTTAATATCTTACTTAGGATTTATATAGCGCTAGTATGCCAACATGTCGCCCGTCTCACCTGTCAACATTTTTTACGCAGAAACAAAAATCAACCGATCATGGATTACAAGATATCAACGTTTTATTTGATAAATTTATTTTTTAAATTTTACTGCAGTTCTTTAATGCTACCAGATAAAGACAATTTTTTTATAACGTAAGTTGCAAATAACTTTTCCTCTTATTCTTATTACAAATAAATACTATATTTTTCCAAATTTATATACAATTTTGACAATGGGGGTTTTCACGATTTTGTGGTTTTTTTATATGTTAATCTATACATTAAAATATAAGACCCGTATTTTTTCTTTTCGCTTAAAAGTTGCTAATAAGCCAGAAAAAAATTCATAAAGTTTAAAAAAATAAGTGCCGCGAAAATCGATGTCGCGTGTAACAGTGTGACGTCACCAACATCTAGAATATACGTTCAACGCGCTGACAAGGACTGATACGTAGGTCTTACCTTACACAGTCAACATCTTGTCAACTTGAACAGAAAAACATAACCAAACTGTTTCATGCCGTTTCATTTCGATTAAAACCAACACAAAAATTATTCAATAAACTGTAAGTAATCGTGTTTGAACCTAACCAAACTCGACAACGTGAACCCGTGAACGTTGATGAACGTGTCAAAAATCGAAAAATCAATAGGTGGTCCGTCGTCCAAACGACAAAAAACGAACTTTCACGAACCAACTCCTGGTTTGATATCAATGTTGGCTACGTCACACATGGCGCATTTCAATGAACGATTCAAAAGACTTACATTTTCATTTCGATAAAGAGGTAATAAATCTATCAAAATTAACAATTATTATCACTTTCCTATAACTTAAACATGCTGAAAATTGATATCCAATAAGTATTTCTTTAAAAGCCGTAGGCTTGAAAACCCCCATTAACCTTTTCAATCTTCAAAATATATCACTTCCGATGAAGATATTTGTACCAAAATCTAAGGATTTATATACAAATGTTAAGTACCAAATATCAAAATTTTCGGGTAATTCGTATTTGAGTTATGCGACTAACACCCCTTGACCACACACACACACACACACACACACACACACACACACACACACACACACACACCCACACACACACACACACCCACACACACACA
>OX384029.1:20824668-21212168 GCA_947534325.1 Agonum fuliginosum | reverse complement strand
GTTTTATCTGGAAAATTTGTATGTGCTTCATATTCAAGTTTAATATTTATCCCATTCGATTGAATTGTTTCCATTTGTTTAGAGTAATCAATTATAAATAATGGATATTTATTTTTAAAATCAACCCAATTAATTAAAGGGCTATTCATATTATCATCATAACATGATGTTTGAAATTTAGTGTACGCATCATAAAATAATTCATATTTATTATCAGTGAAATTTTCGTTATGTTTTTGATATGGATAACATTGTGAATTTAGATATAGTTGAATACATCTCAAATTACAATGATTAAATTCACTTGAATTTTTATTACTGTTACCATTTATGTCCGTTTGAAAACCTACAATTATAAAACGAGGTTTCTCTAGATTTGGTGAAGTTTTTACTGTCCAATCATGTTTAGTGGTATTTAATACTGCTGGATTTGTATGCAAAGTCCAAGAACGAAAAATAATATTCAAAGGTATTTGATTATTTAATATATTTAAAAGTTCTAATTTTTTATTATCTTCTGGAAAGATATGTTTCATTCGCCACTTAATCGTAGATATTGTAACGCGGCAGTTATTTATTTATTTATATAATAAATTTGTTTATTATTATTGCAAAATTTTGGCAAGTGTGATCGTCTAGAAATTGGCCTACGTTGTGTTTATTTTTATTATACTGCCTCGCCCCAAGTATTAGCATGGATATGAAGTCGTCATTGATAAAGGTCAGGTAACAATTAACATGGAATAAAACTCGTATCAAAGTTAAATCATTTATTAGCATTTGTAAAATATAGTAGTTTTGTGTACTGAATCATGACATATAGTTCGTCATTGACAGTATGACTGTGATTGCACTCCGTGCCAGAATCAAAAACACACCATACAAATACCGTCTCTGTTAAAGGGTTATAATAGGAGACCTGATCCCTGCGTCAGCAAGCGTCGCAGGACTGCGTCTAACTTGCCCGTCTCGTAGTATAGGGCGTTACCTATACAGGTGCCGTACAGGGCGTTACCAGTATACAGTATTTCACCTGACGAGACTCAAAAATAACCAAGGGCTTATTCGCTAGATTCGCCTCGCTAATGAATCAGGTAGATAGAATAGAACAACAGACGTTTAGCATTTGTATTCTGTGACCATGAATCAGAAACGGCGAACGCCCACCATCCCACAATCAACAACTCGCTAGATATCAGAGATAAATCAAACAATAAAAACATATAAAAAGGAACGCAAGTATTACAATGTACAATCGGACAGGGACGTTGCGTGGTGTTCCTAGCTGTCAGGTATCCGGGCGGCTGGTAGATGGGTTTCTCCCTCTAAGTGCGGTACTCTGTAAATACACGTATCGACCACGAAAGGCCGTATTAGCAAAGTTAAATGAAAACACGTCTTGGACGATACAAACGCAAAATCGGAGATCTCGGTGGCTGGTGAAGGCAGCTGGTACTTGGACCGTGGACTGGTCGTCGTGCAGTTGAGTTTGATGCTGGTACAGTGCTAAGAGCGCAACGACTGTTGTGATAAATACACCCAGATCACGTCGCAATATGCCACTCTCAGACACTCGTTGAATGAACGTCAAAAACTAACTTGTTTCAATTATTACAAACTGTGCAAACAGCCACGCGTTCGGGCAAAGAATGCGACAGTAATAATAAATGTAGATGATGTCTTTATCAAAACCACACAAACTGAAACGAGGTCGGGCAGAGCCTAAAAGTGCAAACAGCCACGCGTTCGGGCAAAGAATGACACCTCCGACAGCCACACTTACGAGTAGGTATGTGGTTAGGTTAAATTCACCAAGCAACAAGAGCTTAGACTAGGACGAGATCGAAATCAAGTCCCCTGAGTTGTTCCAATGTTCCTGTTTATATTCAGATCACCCCACCAACTTACTACCCTTTCCTCCAAGGTTCCAACTTCCACTTCTCCATGAAGATCCACCCCCAAGACAAAGTCACAATCACATATCCGCTTTTAGTTAAACAAAGTTCGCATATTACTTCACCCCCGCCTTGTTATCTCCTTCTTTCAAAAGTGTCGCACTCATTCGTTGTCGTCCGAACCACCCCCCGTAAGCTAGCCACTCAGACGATACTTAAGTCAGAGAGAGAGACCGACTCTCCGCGCAACCATTAGACAGACAGAGATAGCGTCTCTCATCCCTAACACGACTCAACCTTCTGGTTTACGTAATAAAGAAATTGTTAATAATTAATTAGTTCAATGTTGTTACATTGTGATATTCTTGATAATCGCACAAGTCATTTACATTTCTAGTACAAATCTATTTATGTTATCATGACTTGTAATAAACATTTACCTCTAAACCAATAAACCCATTTTAGGTGGCAGTATTCACTCAGGCTTTGTTTTGTACAGCAATTAGTTGCTATTAACAACCTTACTCATCACTGTGAATACTGCTTGGGGAAAAATCGTGAAATTTACAATACAATTTGTATACTTGGAGTTAGATTTTGATAACCGATTTTATGATTTAGATTCATATTCCAAGAATTCGATTTCTGTTCGTTTTAACTAGTTCATTTATAAAACTATTTCTATTTCCGGCGACGAGATTTTACTTGACAAAGGGAACTGACCCGATTGTAAAAGGGATGCGGACCTCTAGTTGACTTGGGAAAATTTACGATGCTGTGACCGTGACACTTTTAACATCTGGTAACTATTAAGATGACACCGTAATTTTAAACTAGAGAGGGTTTCATTCTTTCATGCACTTGACTTAAAAATATTTATGTCATCGGACATTCTTTATCTCTTAGATGTCAACTTTGTAATAGAAGATTTTTTCCTCGAACATGTGTTTGCGAATGGTCATGCATCGTTAAAAAAAACTGACTGTTTACTTTAGAAAAAAAAATTACATTATATAAATAATAACAATTATGCAAACCGTTTCATTCTCCCCCGATTGTGGTTGTATTACAGGTGCTATATTACCTGTTAATCAACTACAATCTTTACTGTGGTCGTTTCTTCCATCGGCGTCCTGCGCGGTGCTTGGGTCGCGCCTTAATCTTCTTCTTCTCACTTCTTTCTTTATTTGTCGCGGTTGCTTCGCGGGCGGTTGTTTCGTTTTCCTGCGTGTATTCCTGGTCGTCCACCTGGATCACCTCTTCAGGCAACCCATAAATTTCTGTCCAGTTAATACTGTGCCCCGGAGATTTCGGTGGACCCTCGAAGACTTGTTCGGCTTCGTTGCGGAACAACTCCACCAACAACAGCATTGCTTTGCTCTTAGTAACCCTGGCCATGGTTTGCTTAGAACTGACCTTTCGGCTAAAAAATTATTATCCTCAACGCCTCACTTCCAAAACACTTTCTTTTTAAGCCTCTACATAAAACTGTTTTAAGTTGGCTGCGTTAAAAACACCCTTCAATTTTCTGGTCTGCGCATCTACTAACCGATATGCATTTTGGAAAACTATTTTATCAATTATAAATGGGCCTTCATATCGTAAACATAATTTAGGCGTGACTTTATCCGCTGCATGTGTGACGGGGTTGGATTTTAATAATACTTTCTGTCCTACTTCATACGTGACCCCTGGGTCGCGCCTGCGCTGATGTTTTTGTCTTCGCAGCTCCGCCGCGTGTCTCAAACGTAGTATAGCGCGTTCTTTCACGTTTTCTAAATTTTGAGCGGGTAAATAATTTTTTATTACTTTGTCTAAAATTTGTGGAGGCTTTTTCTGAAAAACTAATTCATACGGTGTACAGCCAGTGCTACTATGTACGACGCCATTAAAACAATCTTCTATATTTGAGAGGTGTTCTGGCCAGGTTGTTTGTTTTTTATGACAGTAGGTTCTAAACATTCTGCCTAATTCGCGCATCACTCGTTCTGACGGGTTTGATTGCGGATGTCTTACTGATGAGTAAATCGGTTTAATGTCCTCCGACCTTAAACTTTGTTGCCAATTGTCTGCCGTAAATTGGGTTCCATGATCACTTAATATCGTTTTCGCGGGAATAATTTTGACATAATCCTGAAGAATTCGATTGCTACAAGCCACTGAAGATGCTTTTTTCAACGCGTATAACTTGACAAATTTTGAAAATATATCCAACACGACAAATACATAGGTGACGCCGCCTCGGCCTGTTGGTAGGAGGGGCCCGTATAAATCAACTGCAACTAGTTCACCAACATTTTCAGCTAATATAGATTGTTGTGGTCCCTCAGTCGGACTATTTGAATGTTTTGTTTTCTGACAAATTTCACAACAGCGAATTATCCGTCTTATAGTTCGGTCCATTCGTGGGAAATAAAAAGTATTCTTTATTGTGGCATACACTTTAGCTGGTCCAAAATGTCCGAGTTCTTGATGATAATGTTTTATTAAAGATTCGATTAAACATAGTGGTACTGCAATAGCTAAATTTTGATTTAATCTGTCCTGGTGAAATAAAATATTGTCACGTAGTATATAATTCGCTGCTATACGTAGTTCTCTTTGACTAACAACTGTATTTGTTGAGTTATTAAGAATTTGGATAATTTTGTTTAAGTGTATGTCCTCTGCTTGTTTTTCAATAAGAACGCCAAATTGTTTAATTAATTCCTTGGATCCGGAGACCGCAAAGGCCGCAACTATTGGATCACGCGTATTATATTCGCCTGCACTTATTGTGTCTTGTGGGTATCGTGATAAAATATCCGCAACTATATTCTCTCGGCCTGGTACATGTTCTATGTTGAAATTAAATTGTTGTAAAAATAGTACCCAACGCGTTAGTCGTTCATTTAATAATCTACATTGTTTTAGAAATGTTAATGCTCTGTGATCTGTACGTATGAGTAACGTCGCCCCTTGTACGTATGTGCGAAATTTTTGCAGACAAAAAATGACTCCTAGTAACTCTTTCTCGGTAGTAGTATAATTTAATTCTGGACCCCGTAATGATCTACTTGCAAAACCGATAACCGCCGTGTCTTTTTGATTGTTTTCTTGTAATAATACGCCCCCGATACCGTATCCCGAGCTATCAGTTTGTAATATATACGGTTTATTGTGTTGTGGATGTTTTAATATAACTGCGTTTAGAAACTGTTGTTTAATTTGTTCAAAAGCTCGCGCTTCAACTTCGCCCCATTGCCATTTTGCGCTCTTTCGTAATAAATGCTGTAGTGGACGAGTATATTCACTATATCGGGCTTGAAATCGTCTATAAAAATTACATAATCCCAAAAATGCTCGTAGTTGTTTAATTTTTGTTGGTGTAGGAAAATTTTGAATTGCTGTAATTTTATCCGGATCTGGTCGAATCCCTTCGGCTGAAAGAATATGTCCTAAGAATTTAACTTCTTTTCTAATAAAATTGGTTTTTTCTAAATTGATTGTGAAATTCGCTGCTTTTAATTTTTCTAATACACATTCTATATGATACAAATGAGTTTTCAAATCCGGTGACGCTATTAATAAATCATCGATATAATTAACGGTGAATTCTCTGACTTCTGGCCCTAATATTAAATCCATACATCGCGAAAAACTCGCGACTGCGGTTTTTAATCCGAATGGTAATACTTGATAGGTGTAACTGCGACCGTTATGTAAAAATGCTGTATATTTTCGACTCTCAGGGTGTAAAGGTACTTGCCAATATGAGGATCGTAAATCTATAGATGTCAGGTACCGCGCTTGGTAAAATTGTTGAACTAGTTCTTCAGCGCAAGGTGGTGCTTCACAATCCGCGACCATTTTCTCGTTCAGACTTCTAGCATCGAGGCAAATGCGCACGGAACCGTCTTTCTTTTTCACCACTGTCATGGGACTTGAATATGCTGAAGGCTCACGTTTTATGACTCCTAATTCCACCATCTGTTGTATTTGCTCTTCCACGGCACTCCGCATTGCGAACGGTACCGGATATGAACGGCGCACGAACGGTGTTTCGTCTTGTAAAACTATTTTATGGCGATATGTTGAAGTGAGTCCTGGCCTAGTAGAAAATACAGAATGGTATTTGATTAGAATGTTATATAATGTTTCTTGCTCTCTTAGTGACAATTGTGTTTCGCTTACTTTGACGCGTAGTTTCTCGACCGGCTCGAGTGTGTTACCTGGTGCACTGACATGGCTATTTATGTCGATGTGGCTACATTCTGGGATGTTTGAATTAAATCGTTCTATACTGACGGTTCGCGGTATGAAGTGTGTTTTTACAATTTTTTGATTATTGATAAAAGTGAGGGTTTTATTTTCAAAATAAATCGCAACTTGATTCTCATTCATCCAATCAGCTCCCAGTATAAGTGGTCGTATTAAATGTTTTACTATTAAACAACATAAACTGCATTCCGTATTTCCGATGCGGACCGATAATTGAATCTGTTTTGTTATCCTCTGGCTACGTTGTCCCATGGCTCCGCGCAGTTGTATGGCTGTGACTGGTAATGTTGGCACTACATATCCCTGTGATTGTAATTCTAAATATAAATTTTCAGCAATGCAAGTGACTTCGCTTCCAGTGTCTACTAACGCTAACACTTCTGTTTTTGTGCCGCTAATTTTAATTCCGATTTCTGGTAAGGTACTCGTAGTGGTGATCGTTTCTGGCGTTTCAATATCTTCATCTAAAATTTCATGGTACATAGAATTAATGACGTATGTTTGTAGCTCCTTATTCTTATAAGATTCGAATGGATCTGACTGTGTTTGAAATATTTTCCGTGATTTTGGTTCAATCGGTTCCTTGATGCCCTGGTGATTTTTTCCTAGTCCTAATCCTGGTCTCCATCCCATCTTCAGCATTAATTTTGTTGATATCTGTGAATAATTACCTGTTGTGATGACCGGATACGGAGGCTGAGGTGCTGACCGGTCGTTCAATACCTCGTGTCGTCGTTTCCCGCAAATTGTTGTACAGCCGAAGATTGCGTCGCGGCGCTGTATGGTCCGGCGTTTATAGTATTAATTTTCCGATATTTACTTCGGCCGCGAGGTCTTTCTGTTGTTCTCGGGCCCTCGATATCTTCCGGCCGGGCAATATTTTGTACATTATCTTCGTTAAATGCTATGGCGGCGGCGGTGGCTCTCCTGTCTTGTACGATGCGCGTTGTTGTTTCTTGTTTTCTCAAGAATTCCGCCAGTTCCGTAATCGTCGTTTTATCACTCGCCTGCCATAGTGATTGTAAATGTACTGGGAAATGGCGGATCATTTCCGAGACAAATATTTTTTCGGGAATTGGAGTATTTAATAATTTGGATTGGCTCACATAAAATGCGAGGTGGCTCATCATGCTCGGCGACTTCTTTGAGTCCCAACGTTCAGTGCTAATACGCAGCCGTAACTTGTTCTGCTTTGTCTCTGACCAGAACGAGTGCAGGAAGTCAATTTTAAATTCTGCGAAATTATTCCAGAACCCGGCGTACATCTCTGCCCAGTTGGTTGCCTCTCCGATTAGACATTCCCGTGTCACCTCTAGTTTCTGTTCCTCCGGTATTTGCATTCGCGAGAAATGTTTCTCCAATGCTTCTAAAAACCGGACGGGGTGCATTTCGTTATTTTCACCTTTGAATTTTGGTAGTGAAACACCTAATTTGTCCACTATAGTGGGCCATGACCATGGCATACTTTGTGCAACGGTACTTGCAACTGCGGTTGCATTCAGTACTGCGCCATTACGGCTCGGTGTTGCCATTCTAGCGCCCGTCTCCCCCAGATCTGCAACCCTTGGTTGTGGCTGTGTTACCGGTGGCGGTGGCGTGTGGTTACGTTGCTCGCTCCAGGTGGACATAATTTCACCGATTTTCGTGGTCATTTCTTGCATCGCATTTTTCATCTCCCCCAAAACTGCCTTCATTGCATTCTGATGATTCTCTTGGTTCTGTTGTTGTTCTTCGTGCCAAGTACGCATTGTTTCGGTGATGTCCGCGGTTACTATCATAACGGGTTGTGCAGATTCCTCAATGATTTCTTGGTTAGAATCCATGTTTATATATGTTAAATCGAAGACAAGCTATAGAAAAGGAAATTTATTAACTCTGTAATAAAACTGTGGTTAGTGTACGGAAATCCCGCAAGTTCGTACCTGTAAACAGACAGAAAAATCTTTTAGGGGAAAATACAGGTTATTTACACAAGTAATATTTCATGTTTAGTCCCAAAACCTTAACCAATGACTTTGAACAAACTTCATATCCTGGTCACGCGGCACCAAATTGTAACGCGGCAGTTATTTATTTATTTATATAATAAATTTGTTTATTATTATTGCAAAATTTTGGCAAGTGTGATCGTCTAGAAATTGGCCTACGTTGTGTTTATTTTTATTATACTGCCTCGCCCCAAGTATTAGCATGGATATGAAGTCGTCATTGATAAAGGTCAGGTAACAATTAACATGGAATAAAACTCGTATCAAAGTTAAATCATTTATTAGCATTTGTAAAATATAGTAGTTTTGTGTACTGAATCATGACATATAGTTCGTCATTGACAGTATGACTGTGATTGCACTCCGTGCCAGAATCAAAAACACACCATACAAATACCGTCTCTGTTAAAGGGTTATAATAGGAGACCTGATCCCTGCGTCAGCAAGCGTCGCAGGACTGCGTCTAACTTGCCCGTCTCGTAGTATAGGGCGTTACCTATACAGGTGCCGTACAGGGCGTTACCAGTATACAGTATTTCACCTGACGAGACTCAAAAATAACCAAGGGCTTATTCGCTAGATTCGCCTCGCTAATGAATCAGGTAGATAGAATAGAACAACAGACGTTTAGCATTTGTATTCTGTGACCATGAATCAGAAACGGCGAACGCCCACCATCCCACAATCAACAACTCGCTAGATATCAGAGATAAATCAAACAATAAAAACATATAAAAAGGAACGCAAGTATTACAATGTACAATCGGACAGGGACGTTGCGTGGTGTTCCTAGCTGTCAGGTATCCGGGCGGCTGGTAGATGGGTTTCTCCCTCTAAGTGCGGTACTCTGTAAATACACGTATCGACCACGAAAGGCCGTATTAGCAAAGTTAAATGAAAACACGTCTTGGACGATACAAACGCAAAATCGGAGATCTCGGTGGCTGGTGAAGGCAGCTGGTACTTGGACCGTGGACTGGTCGTCGTGCAGTTGAGTTTGATGCTGGTACAGTGCTAAGAGCGCAACGACTGTTGTGATAAATACACCCAGATCACGTCGCAATATGCCACTCTCAGACACTCGTTGAATGAACGTCAAAAACTAACTTGTTTCAATTATTACAAACTGTGCAAACAGCCACGCGTTCGGGCAAAGAATGCGACAGTAATAATAAATGTAGATGATGTCTTTATCAAAACCACACAAACTGAAACGAGGTCGGGCAGAGCCTAAAAGTGCAAACAGCCACGCGTTCGGGCAAAGAATGACACCTCCGACAGCCACACTTACGAGTAGGTATGTGGTTAGGTTAAATTCACCAAGCAACAAGAGCTTAGACTAGGACGAGATCGAAATCAAGTCCCCTGAGTTGTTCCAATGTTCCTGTTTATATTCAGATCACCCCACCAACTTACTACCCTTTCCTCCAAGGTTCCAACTTCCACTTCTCCATGAAGATCCACCCCCAAGACAAAGTCACAATCACATATCCGCTTTTAGTTAAACAAAGTTCGCATATTACTTCACCCCCGCCTTGTTATCTCCTTCTTTCAAAAGTGTCGCACTCATTCGTTGTCGTCCGAACCACCCCCCGTAAGCTAGCCACTCAGACGATACTTAAGTCAGAGAGAGAGACCGACTCTCCGCGCAACCATTAGACAGACAGAGATAGCGTCTCTCATCCCTAACACGACTCAACCTTCTGGTTTACGTAATAAAGAAATTGTTAATAATTAATTAGTTCAATGTTGTTACATTGTGATATTCTTGATAATCGCACAAGTCATTTACATTTCTAGTACAAATCTATTTATGTTATCATGACTTGTAATAAACATTTACCTCTAAACCAATAAACCCATTTTAGGTGGCAGTATTCACTCAGGCTTTGTTTTGTACAGCAATTAGTTACTATTAACAACCTTACTCATCACTGTGAATACTGCTTGGGGAAAAATCGTGAAATTTACAATACAATTTGTATACTTGGAGTTAGATTTTGATAACCGATTTTATGATTTAGATTCATATTCCAAGAATTCGATTTCTGTTCGTTTTAACTAGTTCATTTATAAAACTATTTCTATTTCCGGCGACGAGATTTTACTTGACAAAGGGAACTGACCCGATTGTAAAAGGGATGCGGACCTCTAGTTGACTTGGGAAAATTTACGATGCTGTGACCGTGACACTTTTAACATCTGGTAACTATTAAGATGACACCGTAATTTTAAACTAGAGAGGGTTTCATTCTTTCATGCACTTGACTTAAAAATATTTATGTCATCGGACATTCTTTATCTCTTAGATGTCAACTTTGTAATAGAAGATTTTTTCCTCGAACATGTGTTTGCGAATGGTCATGCATCGTTAAAAAAACTGACTGTTTACTTTAGAAAAAAAAATTACATTATATAAATAATAACAATTATGCAAACCGTTTCAATATATTAACTTTTAAGTCAGTAGTATTAATATAAGAATTAGCGTCACTTCGAGATCTCATGAGTATAAGTTCTTGAGATACATTTATCATCGCAGTTTTAAGATCTTCAGCAAATCCAAGTAATAATTTTAGAGGAACAGAAACTATAAATACACCTTTAGAATTAACAACATTTTTATTAAACCACCCACAATGATTATATTTATTTTTTTCATAATTTTTAATTGAAACATAACCTTTCATTGTACTAACAATGTCAACATTTTTACATTCGTTTATTTTATGTCCAAATAATTCATATCGAATTTCATCAAACAGAAAAGCAAAGCCGTTATTCGCTAAAATATTTTCGCCTCCGTCTGTCAGCTAAGTACCGTCAGCTTTAACAAACTTTCCTTCAATTATAATACTGCTATCGTGTGGATATGTGTAAAGATCTCGATGATTGATTGCGATTCGTATCTCATCGCTGTTATTAAATGACGTATTTTGATAAGGCTGATACAGATGCCATTCTTCTCTTTTAATATCATCATCACGACTAATTGGCTTTGTGACGTTTAATGTATTGTTCATTTTTAATTTTTAATCCAAGCGATTTAAGAAACGAAATATTTTGTGGTGTTAACCGATAACTGGTCAATGAGTGACTGATGAAATTTGAATTATTACGACCATTTATACCAAAATAAATACCCATTTTTATTAAACTTTTCTCAAGTCTAAACAAACTGAAATAATTTCACTTCTAAAATCAATTAATTCACCGTCTTGATCGAAAATTTGTACAGTAATGTATAATGTTGTTTATTGTTCGAGTGTTCACAGGTAAATAAATGATATTAGTAGGAATCTCTACTATTTTATAGCCAGGCGGAACAAGTGGATAAAATTCATAAATAATATGCGCCATTTTACCGTTTATGTATGATTCTGTCGCAATACTACATTCAACTAGAATTGAATTTACTTTAATAATATTTATAGGATTATCAGAAGTGTGATGAGTAAATGACGCTAATTTTTTATTTGAAAACCCCAATATTTTACCAATACTATCTTCAGGAGTAAAATCAATTTCAAATGTGCCAGCAATTTTACATTTTAACGTATTATTGTTAGCATACATGACAAATTTTTTCACATCACTTGAATACTCTTTTTGAGTAATTAATTTACATTCATATTCATAATCATCATCTTCCACCGATCCCGAATAATCCAATTCTTTTTGAATATATTTCATTATATCAACAAGTTCATATGAACCAGTCGGTAGTGTAATACACTTATATCCATCATAATAAAATTTGTTATTTGTTTCGTTTATATTTGGTATAGAAATATAAGTTTGAAAATTTACCAATCCAATTTCGTATGAACAATTTTTATCTAATTCAATTGGTGGAAAAAAATTTATACTTAAATCTTTCGAAACACCGGTAAATGTAAATGTTTTAGACATTGTTTAGAAATTGCAAGCATAAATGTCCGCACTTGAATGAACTAAAACTCTGATCTCTCTTATAATTATAATTCATTTGAACATTATTGCCAAAATAATTTATTAACTCTAGTGGTGGGGGTAAATTACCAAAACTATCATAATAATTAACAAGATTATTAACTTTTTTATATGCAACCCAATGAGTTCCAGAATTTGAATTTATATCCAAATTTACTATAGCACATTCATATTTTCTAGGTTTTAACGGTTAATGTTAATATTTTTTGAATATAATAATAAATCTGTATTAGTTAATGGTCTGTTAGGTAATTTTTTTTTCTTTTTTTGAGATTTTTTTTTTCTTAATTCCAGCACCTCGTTTGTATGGAGCTAAATACAATCCTTTACCAAATGCATTTTTTATTCCCATAGATGCTGCACCACTAACAGCACCTGTTAACAAAGCTTTACCGATTAAAGGTAACAATGGAATAAGTGCTGGTAAAATTCCACCAATTTTATTAGGTGTTTTAATTTTTCTAGTTTTTGGTCTTTTATTTTGTTTCTTCTTCCCCATTCCAATTTTTCTCTTTATTTTCATAGATTTTGACACAACTGCTGCTGCTACTTTTTCACCCAAAGATGCGTTTTTTGCTCTCACACGCTGCCAAGCTTTATCTTCTAATATTTTATCAGCTATATGCAGTTTTGATAAGTCATCCGGATTTAAACTGTATGCGATGTCGTGTTCTCTACACGCAGCGTCAAGTGGATTAATTCCAATGTCTCCACGTGCTAGTCTTTTCTCAAGTTTCGTTCTATATCCGGGTATATGTAATTCTACAGGTAAATTATTAATTGCAGAATTTAATAAACCTTTGCCACGATGTTGAACCATTGGTAGCCGAATATAAAGTGATATAAAATCGAATGATTTTCGGTTATATATATATTAGTTTTAAATATGATGTTCACTAAGCAACAACAAAATATAAATATTCATAATTTTGATAATATTGTTCAAACTGAAGATGGTTGTATTAAAAACAAACATGGCGATTTGTTGCCTAATTCTATAAGAAGTATTATTTGTGGTCCTTCAAATTGTGGAAAAACAAATGTAATTTTAGGTTTACTAACACACGAAAATGGTTTATGCTTTAAAAATATTTACTTGTACTCAAAATCACTAAATCAACCGAAGTATAAATTTCTAGAAGAATGTATAAACGGCATAAAGGGTATGGGATATTTTTCGTTTAGTGACAATGAAAAAATTTTCAAACCTTTTAATGCAAATCCAAATTCTATTTTTATTTTCGATGATGTAGCATGTGATAAACAACATACCATGCGTGAATTTTTTAGCATGGGCCGTCACAATTCAGTAAACTCTTTTATTTATGTCAAACATATACTCGTATACCGAAACATTTAATTAGAGATAATGCAAATGTTATCATTTTATTCAAACAAGATTTTTTAAATCTCAAACATGTATATGATGATCATGTTAACACTGAAATGACGTTTGAACGATTTAAAGATTTTTGTACAGAATGTTGGAAAGACAAATATGGTTTTGCAGTTATAGACAAGGATAATTTTTCAAATGGGCGATATCGTAAAGAATTCAATAATTTTATGAATTGGAAAACATAACTATATATTAACTGATTTCTATATATATATTAATCATTTATATGTTATGCATAGCATGAATAACATGTCTCAAACATCGTTATCAGCTGAAAATATAAATTTTATACAATCGATATATAATCAATTTATTTCATTTACACAATTGTGTTGCAAACAAGTTCTTATTTATTTAGAACAAGCTCAAAATAAATGTAAACAACTTGCTGACTGTTTATTAGTAACATATATTTCATGTAAACAATTAATAGATAAAAAAACCTGTGACAATAGTGAAACTGAAGAACAGTAAAAAACATACAAGTACACTATCTACACTCTAATCTCAACTCAAATGTGATAAAGCATTTATATGTATACTGTGTGTTTTATCATAATAGAATAATTTTTCTAAGTATAGTTCATTTCATTTTTTAATGAAATTTTTTTTTTATAAAACAAGTGTATACACCTGGTCATAAGGTGTTCACAGGCTGTTTGCAGGTTGTTTGAAGGCTGTATGCATGCGGGTTGCATTCAAAGTGTATGCTAATTACATATAAAGGCATTGGCAACTTATCCAAGCATATTAAACTTATTCCAGCAAACGATAGAATATTCAATTCTAAGCATTAGTTTTTGTCCGAGGCGTTTATGCTCTATAGTTCGAAAGTTACAAGCATTTTAAATTTTGATTTTAGGTTTTTCGTGACGTCATACATGACCACCGCGCACGGCACACTAGGCGCCACTAGGCACATTGTTTATTGTTCCTGTCACTGTCACTTGTATCACTGACAGATAATTTAATAAGATGTTAGATGGTTCATTGTTGCATTAAAGGTTGTGCTAACCATTCAAGTAAATCCTAATATACATAATAAGAATAAATATCAGAACGGAATTATTTATTATTAAATTCAGGGCGACAAATTTATTTCTAAAGAAAAATAGCGTTGTGTTATATATTTTTATATATTTGTTATATTGCTACTAAAATATCTTTATTTAAAATAACAAAATAACACTTTAAAACGATGAATGATTCGTTATACATTCTGGAGATCCATCCACATATTGACACTTGAATCGTTGCAGGTTGCAGCAATAAATTTCGTTATCATTTTGAATTAGAATACACAATCCACAAGTACACTAATAATTTACATTCCTGAATCTTCTCTCAAATATAATATTTTTTATCATCTGGCCGCGGATTTTTATCGCAATACCCTGTTTCATACATCTTTATCTCAAATCTTTTACATTTGTGACATTAACATGAAACAATAGTAGTTACACGCATGGTAAGTTGATATTGAATTAAACGCTGATTATGTGACGTCATACATGACCACGACAAAAATTCACGCGCTTATAGCGGCTGAACCCGACCACTTTCACTTTTTTTTGACATTTCATAAGTTGCCAATGCCTTTAAGATTGAATAGTCGTGAGGTGTTTGCAAGCGGGTTGCAAGCGGGTCGCAAGCGGGTCGCAAGCTGGTTGCAAGCGGGTCGCAAGCGGGTTGCATGTGCTGGTCCAGTGATTAAATTGTAAAAATGAATTCCAATGAAAATAACACTTTAACACAAATATAGATATTATTCGTAAAAAATATAATTCTCTCAAACATAATAGAATTGAAAAGGAATATAATTTGCAAGAAACATTTAAACCAATTACCGCACCTTTAAAAATAGTTTCTAATTCTTTGAAAAAAAATATTAGTTTCATAATACCTAAAAATGAAATTATTACACCATCGAAAGATACACCCGAAATTTCTGATTTTAAGCGACAACATTCACCACTTCAAACACCAATAAATCAAAAACATAATAGTGGTAGAAGAATAGAATTTTTAAAAGATGAACAACAAATAACTGATGAAAATAAATCTTCTATTTCTGTAGCATCAAATTATGTAACTACACCACAAGGTCAAAATGAAATAAATGATCTTAAAAATAAATTTGGTAATATTGCTGGTAAATATATGGAATTTTTTTTAACCGGAGGTAGACAAGTTGATAGAGAATATGGTATTAGATATGATGATGTACGTGATCAATTTTTTATTGGAAATTTGCCAGTAACTATTGAACACAATGATATAATTATTGATAATCGTGAGTATGAAGGAACTCATGGACTATATGAATTATTATTTAAAAAGAAACCTATAGAAAAATATCTTACTAAAAAGGATAAAGAAGCTTATTTGGACATTGCATTAAGAACAAATGTTCATTTAAGAAATTTTACACCTCGATCTCAATTAAGAGGTTCTTCAAATTGGAAATATCAAAATATTATAAAACCTGCTTTAAAGGATCACAAATATCGTTTAAGATCACAATCTACTACAGGTTTTGGAATATTACCAACAAGTATGAAATTATTAAATGAAAAAAATAATTACACATATTGGGCTAATCCGAATGAATTAGTCGATAGATTACGTTTGCTCACAGCTTCTAAACAGGCCGGAAATACAAATTGTGATAATGAAATTTTATCAATTTTAGAAGAATTACGTGAAGCTAACATTATACATTAAATCAAACAACAATATTTTATATATAAATATCTCATTTTTAATATTATATATTATTTATTAACAAACACTCTGCTAACAACAATGTCAAAATTAGATATTGTCAATGAATTACATAAGCCTGCAAGAAAAAATTATCCTCGTCGTAGCGTAATAATGCGGGGTATTGATGACTTATGGCAATGTGACTTGGTTGAAATGATCCCATATGCTCGTGATAATAAAGGTTATAAATATTTACTAACTGTTATTGACACATTCTCAAAATTTGCATGGGTTGAACCTATAAAAAATAAATCTGGAGTTAATATTACTGAGAGCATGAAGAAAATTTTTAAAGATGGGCGAGTACCAAAAAATTTACAAACTGATAACGGAAAAGAATTTTATAACAATAATTTCAAACAATTAATGCAACAATATAACGTAAATCATTATTCAACTTATAGTAATTTAAAAGCGAGCATATGTGAACGTTTCAATAGAACACTTAAAACAAATATGTGGAGAGAATTCAGTTATCAAGGGAGTCGCAAGTGGATTAATATATTAAAAAAATTAGTGTACAATTATAATAATAAATACCATACAACAATAAAAAAGAAACCCATAGAAGTAACATTGGAAATTGAGAAAAACTTATTAGACACTGTGCATAGAATATAAAAATAAGTGGTAAAAATAAATTTCAAGTAGGTGATTATGTGAGAATAATTAAATATAAACATATGTTTTCGAAAGGTTATGAACCTTCATGAACCACAGAATTATTTGTAATAAGTAAAATTCAACATACAAATCCAGTTACATATAAACTAAAAGATTTAGATAATAATTCCATTGATGGTGGTGATGAGCAAGAACTACAAAAAACCAAAAATCCTGACTTATATTTAGTTGATAAAATATTACAAACAAAAGGTTCAAACGTATTAGTAAAATGGCTGGGTTTCGATGAATCACATAATTCATGGATAAGTAAGAAAAATTTACAAAAAATATGAGAATTTTGTATGAGTAATCTAACATAGAGATAAGTGTATAAAAATAAAACAGTTATCTCACAACAACTCATTCATTGTAATCAAGTAACACTCTGTAAACAATATATAAAATGGAATATAAAATACTTACTTTAGATATAATTGCTTTAAATATAATTTTTAAATATTTAAACATCAATGACTTAGTAATACTGAGTACATTAAACACTAATTTTGAAACTTTAATATTTGCATATGTGAAAAAAACAAAGTGTGGTCAAATATTTCTCAAGGAATGGTTGAAAATTCCAAATAATTTTAAAAAACAATGTTTACATTATTATGTAAACATTGTTTATCTTTATATTATTTAGATTTTTTAAGTTTAGAAGATATATATATATATATATATATATATATATATATATATATATAATATTTCAATAAGAAATATTACATATTCAAAATTTTTATTCAAATAATAAAAATAAAATTTTACGAATACAATTTATTTATATATGGTTTAAAAATTATAAACTGCATAAAGAACAATATGATTTAATAATAAACAAATATTTAAATAAAACAATTTATCAGGCATTAAATATAGATCCAATTTTATTTAGATATTATTGTATTTTTAATAAAGATTTAACATCACGTTATAGATTAACATACCTATGTTAATTAACTATAAACATAGATTATAAGTATGAGTAAGAGATTATTGAGAATGTTTTAAAAAATATATGTTGAAATGTAGAAAAATAAAAATTGTATGTCAAATATATTATATTTTACTGTGTATTAATGAATAAAAAACAATATTTTATTTTTTATTTCAAAGTCCTATTACCTAATTCCTACAACAATAGTACTTATTATTTTTTATAAATGTAATTTCCTAAACAGTACAATCATATTTCGTTTGTTATAATAAAAGTTTATATCACGTTTTAACTTTTTCATATTCCTTTCGTACATTTTTCTTCTAATTCTGAAAAAATAAAATAAATATTAATGTATATTATTAAATTATTATTTTTTTAACATACCTTAATTCATATAATAATTTTTTTACTGATATATTTTCATGCTTATTTTGTTGTTCAAAAGCAATTTTCTTCCTTAACGGTGATAACAATTCTACTGAATATTTTCTTTTTCTATTATTTTGCACCGTATCCATGATAACTTCGAAGCTAAATTTTGCATTCGAAGTTAACTTCGAAGTTGACTAGGGGCGGGGGACCCCCCATCACCATCCGGATACTGATCTGGACGCGCACTTCGAATCCTTTTTGAACTAAAAATAGTATTCACATTTCTTAAAGTTTCAGTGCTGATTTTTACGTATGTTTTAGAGAATATAGTTAAAAATTAATAATCAATACTGCTAGACACTTTCCATCGGCGGTAACTTTTACCAGACACTTTAAAGCACACGTTTGACATAAAAACTGTCATACATACATTTCAATAATCAAAGTTGCTTGAAAACAAACAAGCTAAGTCAATTATGTCAGTTATTCTATTATGTCAAAATATGACATAAAAAGAGCGTTTCTGCGTAAAAAATATTGGCAGGTTGGTGAGACGGCTGACAAGTTGACATACTACCGCCATATAAGTCATAATAGTCCAGTCAATCTAGACCAGTGATTCCCAAAGTGGTCCAGGTGGAGCCCCAGGGGTCCACGGGATACTCGACGAGGGTCTACATTGGCGTGAACAAAAAATGGGGGTTCACAAGTTGCAAGTGGGGGTTCACCAAAGGGGTTCACCAAAATGTATCTGGTTTCGATAGTAAAGAACAAAAATGTTGTCTTGACTTTACCTATCAATGTAGGTAGTATATGAATTTTATTATCAAGTTGCATGTTACAGTAACCCTTAGAGACAATAATAAATATATAGTTTTGACGTGTATTGGAGTTTTATAGAAATAAAGCATTTTCAAGGAGTATTTGGAAGTAATTATATATATGTAGTTTCTAATATATCAGAAGTGGGATTGTTAGGAAATATATATATATATATATATATATATATATATATATATATATATATATATATATATATATATATATACAGGCTGTCCTATGAAACTGATTATGCATGGGGATCTCGAGAACCATAAGAGATACGAAGTTGGTTAAATTAGACAAAAGTTGTCCCTTTAAGGGACCATTTTAGAAATGTTTTTGTTTTCCCAGAAAAATGCATAGGTATACGCTAGATATACGCAATTATTACATGTTTGTAATTTGTACGTTCTATAGGCACTTTTTAACGAGGAATTTACAGCAGTTCTCAAATTTTTTTATCTTGTACAGATTTCGAGAAATTCAAACCAAGTTTCAATTTTCATATGAAGCTCATAGTAGGCTCTCTTAATAGAGATTTTTTTCTCTTTTCAACGATATAAAACACAAGTACATTGAATTTAAAATTAAGGCAGAAATTACATAATAATTATTTTTTTAATTGTTTTTATTAAGGAAGACTACGAATATCCATGAAATCATTATAAATATAAATCAATATTTGTTAATACTAATAATATACTAGCTTAAATAAATGAAAGATAATTTTTAACCCACTATTTACAATAAATTTTCAAATAGGTGACCGTTTTCTTGCAGACACAATCGTCATCGTTTTAGGGTACCTATTTCGTGTAACTTTTAATTATGTTCGATGCCGTATTTCATTGATTGTATTAATTACAGCTCTTTGTACATCCGCTACATTATCGTATGTTTTTTCATATACTTTATTTTTTACATAACCCCACAGATAAAAATCTAAGGGTGTAAGATCTGGCGATCTTGCCGGCCACAGGGCTGGTCCATGAGTACCTATCCATCGGTTTGGGAATTGATTATTTAGATAATTTGTAACAATGCCTGCGATATGTGCAGGTGCACCGTCTTGTTGAAACCATACGTCAATTGTTTCTGCCAGGGGCAAATGATCTATTAATTACTCAACTTCATTCTCCAGTATATGTACATATCTATCTGCAGTAAGATTTTCTGCGTAAATTATGGGACCAATAATTCTTTTCCCTAAAATTCCACACCAGACCATTAAACCCAAATTTTACTTGGTGTCGTGTTTGTCTAACGTTCTTGGGATTTTCCGTAAGCCATGAATGATGATTATTTCGGTTAAACAAACCGTTGTTAGTGAATTTACACTCATCAGACCATAATATTTTTAATGGAAAACGTTGATCATTTCTGCATTTATTATTAAACCACACGCAAAATAGCGATCTTCTTTCAGTGTCTCCTCGTTGAAGGGTCTGACTTATATGTTCTTTATAGAGAAAGTACTTATGTTTTTTTAAATTAAATGAACCGAGGATTTTGAAATACCAGTGTTGGATTCTATTTGTCTTGTTGAAATACTAGGCTCTTCGATTACAGATTACTTTTCATGGTTTTCAAAACGTTCCATGATAATAAATAAACAAAACAATTCGACACAATAAGACAGTATTAGAATAGTAGAAAGAATCAAACTCAACCAAATTACAAAACTATACGTAAATTAACACCAACAATACAACAGCATTTATTTATAAAACAAATGAATTACTAGATTGCTATACAAAAAACGTATAGATGAAATAATTTATTGTTAAACATAAAAATGTTTTTTTGTTTATACATTTGTTAGACAAATTTAAATTTTATTAACAAATAATATTGAATTATATTTATAATGATTTCATGGATATTCGTAGTCTTCCTTAATAAAAACAATAAAAAAATAATTATTATGTAATTTCTGCCTTAATTTCAATGTACTTGTGTTTTATATCGTTGAAAAAGAAAAAAAATCTCTATTAAGACGGGTCATAGCCTACTATGAGCTTCATATGAAAATTGAAACTTGGTTTGAATTTCTCGAAATCTGTACAAGATATTTTTTTTTGAGAACTGCTGGGAATTCCTCATTAAAAACTGCCTATAGAACGTGCAAATTAGAAACTTGTAATAATTCAAACAAACGAGTTATAGGTGAAAAACGAAATTGGCAAAATTTACATTTTTGCATATATCTAGCCACCTATGCATTTTTATGGGAAAACAAAAACATTTCTAAAATGGCCCCTTAAAGGGGCAACTTTTGTCTAATTTAACCAACTTCGTATCTCTTATGGTTCTCGAGATCCCCATGTATAATCAGTTTCATAGGACACCCTATATAACAAAATAACATGAATAGAAGCAAAAGTATTGATGAAAAAATGAGTAAAAATACGGTGTCAGCAAAGAGAACAAAAATGAGCGGGAATAGAGCACAAAACGAAGTTAGAGAAAGTGTCGCAGAAGATGCAGATAATAATCTTGAAACCTTATTAAGAGTAATGATAGAGGAAAATAGACGACGAGATGAGCAAATGATGTCATTAGTTGAACGACTTAGTTCGATGACGACGGCAGCTCAGTCTGTTATCCCACCAATGCATAATTCAGCAGTACAACAATGCAAATCATTTCATATCATGCCAGATCTGTCAAAGAACATTTCAAGTTTTAGCGGAGAGCCACAATCTGTTAAAAGTAATGATTGGTTGTCAAATTTAGTTAGTATACAAACATTGCATTCTTGGCCCGATGCATTTGCATTGGAAACCGCAAGAACAAATTTGAAACATCACCATCACTGGTATGCTACAAGAAGGAACGAAATTAATACATGGGAAGAATTTAAGGTTGCTTTCAAGAAGACATTTATTTCTGTGGACAGTACGACACTTAAATGGCAGAGAATGGTGGTCCGAACAAAGAATAGGGAAGAATCTTTAAGTTCTTACTTCCATGAAAAGGTAAAATTATGTATAGATTTAAATTTACCTTTTAACGACATAAAGGAACAAGTTTTAATTGGTTTGTGGTCCCGAGAATTGTGCAGTGCAACGATGTCAATACAGCACAGTGACATTGATGCTCTCTTTCATGATTTAGTGTTACATGAAAGAATACACACGGCAAGAGAAGAAAGAATTAGAAAAATGAAAAAAAACTACGAGTACAACACCACGACCATTTAAGGTGTTCGTCTACCCTCAAATTTTACAGCGTTACAGAGGTGTACGCCATCGACGTTTACTTTAATTGTAATTGAAATATATGATGCGTTTACATATGAGTGTATTAACAAAGCATGTCTTAATGCTTCTATATTTTTATTTTTTTTCTTTGGCCTAGGAATTTGAAGTAAAAAAATATTTAAAATGACGTTTTTTGCGGTTTTTTGTCATTATTTGATAAGATTTTCCTCGGTCACTATAAATGGCAAGAAAAATTTAAAAAACAAGAAGCATGCATCTAAGCTTCCTTTTTCGAATATTTTTTGTTTTACTTAATTTCTTTAAAAAATACACAAGTTATTATGGGAATCTGGAGCCATGTTTACAGTAATTTTTAACTTCAAAATGACATTGCATAGCTAGGATGCGGGAAAGTACAAGTTTCGGGCTGGTTTCGGACAGCCGTAGCAGTGGGGAAGAGAGTGAAATGAAAAAAAAGTAATATCGAGAGTATTCTAGGAATTCGAAAAAATGGTAGACGAGCCTCTTAAAGCATTGATGTCAAATCGAGAAACAAATGACGCTGTTGAGGGTGTGTCGAGTTTATGATTGAAATACACTTTTTAACTTGATAAACTATATTTCTTAAGGCAACACACACGAGATATAAAAAAACAACAACATAAAACAAGTAAATTACATGAAAAAATGACAGTAAGTAAAGATACAACGACGAGTTGTATATGAATGTGTATTGTACTGAATAAAACATGGAACTGAACTTTTCTTAAAATTAAACACAACCTCTCACAAAATAACCAAGTGGGGGTAGTGACTCATAAGTACCTGACGGTACTATCTGCACGACGAGTGACAACTTGTCGCCAGATGTTTAATGTATTTCTGAAAAACAAAGTCATAAAGTCATTAGGATTACTAATCCAAAGAACGCCAAAAGGGCGACGCTGATAATAACATAATTGTTCAAAATGTTTATAAGCACGAACATACCGCCCGCCTTGAAAGACTATACTTTCAACGAGCACAAACACCAACACACAACACTGACACTAACTGTCTAGGGGGAGGGGGCACAATCGTGTAGCTGGTCTTTTGAAATGGCCCGTGGTGGTCCGGATGGTGGCCGTCCTGGTGATGCCGTCACTTCCTGGATGTGTCAGCTCAATGCGGCCCATGGGCCACTGAAGCGGTGGCATGTTGTCCTCGCGGATGAGGACCAATTGTCCTGGTTGAAGATCTGCGCCTTTATTTGATCTC
The DNA here is from genome assembly GCA_947534325.1 of Agonum fuliginosum. Lineage (NCBI taxonomy): Eukaryota > Metazoa > Arthropoda > Insecta > Coleoptera > Carabidae > Agonum > Agonum fuliginosum. Next base: position 21,188,625 of record OX384029.1, on the reverse strand, counting down.
CATTTGCCTCGCACCTGTAGATGGGATAAATACTCCTTTGACCAGCGGACCCAAAAGTGCTGGCGTAGGCGTTCAACATGTTCCCAGCGTGAAAGGCTCTTAATATCAAAATTTATGATGTCTGGTTCGACATTTGAGGTCAAGGCGTCTCCAATCAAAAAATGGCCGGGAGTGAGAGAGGAATAATCATTGGGGTCATTGGACAAGGGCATTAAGGGTCTTGAGTTTAAAATGGCTTCTGTTTGAGCGAGGAAAGTGTACATTTCTTCGTATGTTAACAAAGCGTTACCTACGACACGACGTATGTGATGCTTGGTAGACTTCACTGCGGCTTCCCAAATCCCACCAAAATGTGGAGCCCTTGGAGGTATAAAATGCCAGTTTATATTATTATCAGCCATGGACGCAATAATCTTGTCTTTAGCAGCATTATCGTTGAATATTTCATGAAGATTTTGGAGTTCGTGATTCGCTCCCACGAAGTTGGTCCCATTGTCCGAAAATATATCGCATGGTTTTCCTCTACGTGCCATGAATCTCTTCATTGCGCCTAGAAACGTTTCCGTTGACAAATCGGTGACGAGCTCTAGGTGCACCGCCTTCGTGGCAAAGCATATAAATATTGCCCCATATGCCTTGAATGTTTTGTAGTTTCTTTTTCTATGGTCGCGAATGCTGAGAGGGCCAAAGTAGTCAACACACAACTTGGTGGCGGCAAATTTCCCATCAATGGTTGAACGCTTTGCGGCTTGTTTTTGAAGCAGATGACGCAGTTGCGTATGATTTGTCGCACTAAGTTTCGACCACCAACTGGCCAATATTTTTCTCTGATTGCGGCAAGAACTAGCTGTGAGCCAGCGTGGTGATGACGTATATGTTCATGTTCTATTAATGATTTAGTAAATGCATGTGACTTAGGTATAACGATTGGATGCTTCTGTGATATTGATATAGAAGCATTTTTTAACCGTCCACCAACTCTTATTATTCCATTTTCATCTAAAAATGGATCTAGTGATAATAACTTGCTGCCTTTCTTGACGCGACCCGTCTGTTTTAGATTTTGTAGATCTTCAGAAAAACAAGCAGTTTGCACAATTTTAATCAAACTGTTTGTGGCTGATTTGAGTTCGTCTGTGGATAACGGACCTGTAGTTTTTTCAATTGATGGTTGAAGTTTACACCTTGAATTATTGCCAAAACGTAAACAATGTGCAGTTATTCGGATTAATTTTGTAAATTTGGCGTATTTAAAAATGGGGTTATCATCTCCTTCAGTGGTGTGATGAGCAAGAATGCACCGTTGTTCCGGTATTTCCTGGTCAAGAGCTAGAGACCTTGAATTCTCAATTTGTTCCGTATAATCTTGTGAAAGCCAAGTCGGTCCATGCCACCAGCGATCAGATAGAATTAAAGTTTCTAAATCAGTTCCCCTGGAGATGATGTCCGCTGGGTTATCTGCGGTTCGCACATGATACCAGTCGCACGGATTTGACAGTTCTTGAATTTCGCCGATGCGATTTGCGACAAAGGTTTTCCATTTACGTGATGGCGATTTAATCCAAGCTAATGATATAGTGGAATCGGTCCAGAAACAAACGCGATTAATAGGTGTGCTTATCGCGGTAGTTGTTTTGTTCATTAGCCTTGTTAAAAGTAGTGCGCCGCAAAGTTCGAGTTTTGGCATAGAAATATTTTTTAACGGTGCTACCCGCGATTTTGAACATAATAGTGTAGATGTATGTTGATCTTGTTGATTGGAGATTCGAACATAGATACAAGCTCCGTATGCCTTTTCGCTTGCATCTGAGAAACCGTGAAGTTCAATGTTTTCAATATTTTCTAATTGCATTACACAGCGCGGAATTTTAAGATTATTAAGATGACACAATTGACCTTCGAAATTAATCCAGTTTGTGTGAAGTGAGGTTGGAATTGATTCATCCCATGTTATTTGAATCTGCCACAATTGTTGCATGATAAGTTTTGCATTAACTGTCATTGGACCGATTAAGCCAAGCGGATCAAAGATTTGCGATATGCTTGACAATATTGTTCGTTTAGTGACCTTCTTTGAATTGATGCATTCAGGTAGTGAGAATGTTAGGATGTCATGCTGTGCATTCCATTGTAGTCCGAGGGTGCTGATACTTTGCTCTTTATCTAAATTAACGGTATTGAATTTGGAGTCATCGCTTATGTTTTTAGTAAGCGTTGAACAATTGGAGACCCATTTTCTCAAATGAAAACCTCCTTTTGCCAGCATGTCACAAAGTTCTGTTTGAATTTGTAGGGCATCTGTTATAGTATCGGCGCCTGTTATGAGGTCGTCCACGTAGAAGTCTCGTAGTGCAATTTTTGATCCAAGAGGAAAGTTTCCTTGTTCTTCCATGGCTAATTGGCGGAGAGATCGTATGGCTAAAAATGAAGCTGATGCTGTGCCGTATGTGACTGTCAAAAGTTCATAAGTTTTCATTTCGTCAATTGGATCATCGCGCCATAAAATGCGCTGGAGACTGAGCTGCGATGGATCGATGAGTATCTGTCGATACATTTTCTCGATATCGGCGGTCATAACATATTTGTGTGTTCTAAAACGCTTGACAATAGAAAATAAATCTTGTTGCAAAGTCGGGCCAATCATTTGAATGTCGTTTATCGAAACTCCTGTAGAAGATTGAGCAGAACCATCGAAAACGACTCGAAGTTTCGTAGTTAAACTATTTTGTTTAATCACAGCGTGATGAGGCAAATAGTATGTAGGAGTTAAGTGATTTTGATCAGTTTCTGGAGGAGCCGGTCTCATGTGGTTTAGAGAAAGATATTCGTGAATGAATGCAGTATATTGATCCTTTAGGCTAGGATCTTTATTAAATTTACGCTCAAGTGACAATAAGCGTTTTTCAGCTGATGACTTGGAATTTCCAAGTGAATGAATAGCATTTTCTTTGAGTGGAATTTGTACGATGAAGCGACCTTCATCATTTCTTTTAACAGTACATGTGAAATGTTCTTCACACATTTTTTCTTCTAGTGAATACGGTTGTTTTGCTGGATATTCCTCCATGTTCCAAAATTTAGTTAGTTTTTCATTTAGTTGCGAATCGATTGCTAGATTACAGATTGTTGGAACAGCAGGTAAGTTTATGGGTACTTGGCCAGATATAATCCATCCTAATTGCGTTTTCTGGAAGGTCGGCTGTGATTTTCCCAGCTTAATTTGTGACGCGAAGAGAAGGTCCCAGAATACTTCGGCACCAATTAACAGATCAATTGAACTTGATTTGTGGAAAAGTGGATCTGCTAATTTGATATTAGGTGGAATATTTATATGACTTATATCGACCCCCTTTGATGGTAAATGCCCAGTTATACGCCTTAAAATCAAACAGTCAATGTTTTTCTTGAATGAGTTATAACGAGATTTAAAGGTGATGTTGATTTTTGACAGTATTTCTGATTGCATATTGCTTATGCCTGTGACCGGTATATTTACGGGAGTTAATGGAAGTTTTAATTGTTTTGCAAATGATTCGGTAATAAAGCAAGACTGTGATCCCGAATCAAGTAATGCACGGCAACTTTGATAATGGCCATTGACGTCACGGATGTCAACGATAACAGTAGACAGTAGAACTTGAGTTGGTTTTGCAATTGAAGTTATATGAGTCACAACAACTTGATTCTCTTCTCCTGATGCGCTTGTTTGTGGTGAATCGCTTATATGTAATAGACTGTTATGTTTTTTCTGGCATGTGCGGCATGATCCCGAATTACAAGTGTCTGATTGATGACCCCTTCTCAAGCAGTTTTTGCATAGATTTCTTGATTCTATTTCTTTATTGCGCTGATGAGCAGATAAGTTTATGAACTTACTACAGCGGTAAATTGCGTGTTCCTCTTTACAAAACGCGCAAGAGAACTTGTTGGTAGAAATGTGCGCAGCTACTACAGGCTTGTGATATTTTGTATTCGTTGAATGTTTATTACCGCTGTTGGTAGCTTGAGGCTTTTCACTGACTACTTCTAATATGGTGCATTTTTTAGACAAGAAAGAGATCAGGTCTGTCAATGATGGCAATACGTTTTTGTGTAACAATGATTCCCATTCTTTAATAGTGTTTGAGTCCAATTTCATTGAAATTGTATGAATAATGATGTCATCCCAAGCGTCAACAGGTCGACCCAGAGATTTTAAAATGCGCATGTGCTTGGTAACACCGTCAACAATTTTACGTAGAACTACAGAATTTTCCTTTGTCATTGCTGGCAGATTGAGAATCGACTGAATGTGTTTATTAATAATTATTCGTTTATTATCATATCTAGCTTTGAGTAGGTCCCAAGCGCAATCATAATTTTCGTTAGATATTTCTAATGACGAGAGAATTTCTGAAGCTTCGCCGCGAAGGAGCGATTTCAAATAGTGCAGTTTTTGAATTTTAGATAAGCTACTGTTCGAATGGATTATTGAATCAATTGAGTTGTAAAAGTTATACCATTCTTCATAATTGCCCGAGAATTTTGGCAGGTTGATTTCAGGCAAACGTAGTTGTTGTTGTGTTGTATTTAAATATTCTGATTTAATTGATAATTGTTTGGTACTGTTTTGTGTAATTATTTTCTCGGCTTTGCTACTTAGTGAATAGTACAGAGATTCAAATCTTACGCGTTCTTCATTTGATGTTAGTGGATGTTCGGCATTACCGTGTAACTCAATTTCTTCTTGAATCACATTAAATTTAGACAATGTCAATCGGAATGCTTCTCTGCGCTCTTTTAAACCGATTATGTCTATATTGTGAGCTAGATTTAAGGTATCAAGATGATTTTCAAACCGTTTAACTTCATCTTTGATAATGTCACGTTTCCTTTCGAGAGTTTTTAATCGCTTAGCCATTGTGGATTGGAATAATTGAGTGATTTGAGGGAATTAAAGGGCAAGACACGTGAAATTAATGATTGGAGACTAACCTGGTGAAATCGCCTCGCTGAAGCCGTGGACCGTTGCTGTGCCGGCACGCCATGCGATGTAGACATTCAGTGGACAGGCAGCCCTTGTAGATGATGTGATGTGTTGTGCTGTGGAGCTGCACTAGCACAAATCCGGCTCGAAGGACCATATGTTGAGGGTGTGTCGAGTTTATGATTGAAATACACTTTTTAACTTGATAAACTATATTTCTTAAGGCAACACACACGAGATATAAAAAACAACAACATAAAACAAGTAAATTACATGAAAAAATGACAGTAAGTAAAGATACAACGACGAGTTGTATATGAATGTGTATTGTACTGAATAAAACATGGAACTGAACTTTTCTTAAAATTAAACACAACCTCTCACAAAATAACCAAGTGGGGGTAGTGACTCATAAGTACCTGACGGTACTATCTGCACGACGAGTGACAACTTGTCGCCAGATGTTTAATGTATTTCTGAAAAACAAAGTCATAAAGTCATTAGGATTACTATTCCAAAGAACGCCAAAAGGGCGACGCTGATAATAACATAATTGTTCAAAATGTTTATAAGCACGAACAGACGCATCAACCAGTCACGTGCAAATTATGTATCGGAGATATTTAATTAGGTTTTTAAAACACTTTATTTCTCGTTGATACAGTTTTATTATATTGATAGATAATATTACAATTTGATATACAAGCGTAAGCAAGCAGAATGACTGACTGACCCCGTCTCTGTAGATGCGAGCGTATTTATCTCTTTACTTATCGCATGGAAAATTACCAAGGATGCTGATGAAACATATATATATATATATATATATATATATATATATATATATATATATATATATATATAAAGGGTGTGATGAAATATGGTGAAATACAGTGTGTGGAGATATATAATTCCTCCCCTTTTAGTTTTCGCCATATTTTACTCCAAAAGTTCTTTCTCTATTCAAAGTACATTGTTTTTCTCTACATTTCCTTATTTAGGTATTATAAACCTTTTTATAATATAATAACTTATTATTATAATTACAATTAAGTATAATATATAAGAGTGATGATTGATTTTGTGTTATTTAATTTTAAAATAATTGAATCTTTTTTTCCGAAATTTTTAAATTCTATTTCTTTATATTTCTGTGTAAATATGAAATTATTTACTTGGCAATCTTTATTAATTCAACAGTATTTTCTTTTCTATATTATGGTACTTACAATCATCATTCTTTTGATTTATTACAATATTATTTAGACATTCACTTATTTTCTAAAAATGTGTGATACATAAATATTTATTAATAATATAAGTACATTGATTAATATAATAATATTTTTCTGTAAATAGTATAATTGCTGAAATTCATTTACAATCCAGAATCTTTGATTTTGAATCATTGTTAACGGTGTTAATTGGTATAATTTATTATTTTCTTGGGAAAATGTGGGAATAGTAAGGATAAAGTGTATTTGTCCTTCATGATACAGTGTAATCGGTTAGTTCATTTAGATTCCAAATATTTGTGTCTTGTGTTATTTGCTTCAGATTCTCATAATTAATTATACTAGTTGATGTACAAGATGTCGTCGACTAAGCAGCACGATAATAGTGATCTGCAGAAAATTATTTGCAAAATCTGTAAAAGAGCTGCGATTAGTAATACTGTGAAGTGTGAAAATTGTGAAAGTATTTTACACAAACACTGCTGTGTAAAAAAGGGTATTACTGTTTGGGACATTGCAACAAAATGTTGCGATGAAGAAAAATTTCTGGACGCTGACGATTCCATGATGACATTGAATGACTTTAAAGAAATAGTGAAACAATTACGAAGTGAAATTGTGTATCTTAAACAAATTATAGAAGCAAAAAATACAATTATTAATGATAAATGTACAATAATTGCTGATAAAGTGCAAATAATTCAATTAATGAAAAATGACTTATCTGTCAACAAAACCTCGATTATTCACAAAAACGACAAATCTCAACGGACACAAAGTTAACAACAAGTAATGGATTGTCGCACGACATTCCAAGGTCAAATAAATCTGACAAAATCAAACCTAAAGTATTAAATAAACATATACCACTAACCACAAAATCGATTCAACCAGAAAGTTCAAATAATACCGCTCCTACTGTCACCAGTAATAAAACGGACAATGGCAGTAAATGGTCCACCATAGTGAAGAAAAAGCCTTCTTTTAAAATTGGGTCTTCCACAGAGATGCAAAATCTTCAAACTGCGCCCAAAAAAGCTTTTCTATTTGTTTCCAGGATGAAACCAGGTACAATTTCAAATGACATTGCGAACTTATTAAAGGCAGATTTTCCGGAAGTAGAGTGTGTGGATATTCCCTCAAAGTTCTCGCAACACTACGCATCATTTAAAGTTACCATCGATCTATCCAATTTTGAAAAAGCATTCCAAGCACACTATTGGCCTTACGGTTCATACGTAACCAGGTTTTTTCAACGAGCTCCGAAGAAAAGCCAGACACAATAACGCAGAAGGTATCCTCACACCGTGATAATAAGGAAATCAATGACTTTTTACTTCTTCTCAACTGTCAGTGTTTAACCAATGACAAAATTAATGTTATCACACACGATTATTTATCAAATAACAAAAATTTAAAGTTTATGTGTTTGACAGAAACTTGGTGTAGACCTCATACAGCCAATTATGTTCAATTTCCAAATTTTAAACATGGTAGCAGCTGCAGTAGATTCGAATCAAAGGGGGGCGGTGTTGGAATTTGGTTTAAAGATAATCTTCAAGTAAGTGCCATTAACCTTACAGAATACTGTACAGAAAAACAATTTGAAATTTGCGGTATAGAGTGGCAATTAAATTTAATTTCCAAAACCGTCATCCTTGTTTGTTATAGATCACCAAGACATTATTCCGATTTTAATATGTTTTGTGATAGTTTGATACATGTTTTAAATTATATTTTTAACTCAAAGGTAAACATAATTTTAACAGGTGATTTTAATATCGATATAGAACAAAATTCTACGAATTTATATTTAAATCCTCTCATTGAAGCTGACATTGTAGATATAATAAAATCTAAAATTAAAAACAAAAATTCGGCCGGCCCGGATGAAATTCCGTGCAGTCTTATAAGAACTGTAGCAAATGCATTATCAAAGCCACTTACATTTTTAATTAACCTTTCCTTCGAACAAGGACGTTTCCCTAACAAACTAAAAACTGTTAAAATTATTCCCATTCATAAAAAGAGCAGCAAAAATATAGCAGAAAATTATAGGCCAGTAGCAGTAGCATCAGTATTTGCTAAGATCTTCGAATACTGCTATCTTTCCAGATTAGAACCATTTTTAACAACATATAAAATTATTAATAATAATCAGTTTGGCTTTAAGCAAAATTGTTCTATTAATAATGCTTTATATAACTTCTATGAGACAATAGTTAACACTCTAGACAGTGGCGAAAGTCCTGTTGGGATTTTCTGTGATCTAAGCAGGGCTTTCGACTGTGTCAATCATGACAAATTATTGGACAAGTTAGAAAAGTATGGAATACGTGGTATACCCCTGAAATGGATTGAATCTTTTCTACGAAACCGTCAACAGTATGTGTCACTCAACATAACACTTGAAACTGGTAAACACAGTCAAATTCAATCAAATCGTGTAAATATCAATATTGACGTGCCACAAGGTAGTGTGATTTCGCTAATATTATTCATTTTATATATAAATGATCTAAATCTCCTATTTAAGAATAACCCTCACGTTTCTGCAACATTTTATGCAGATGATACATCGCTAATTGTCTCTGACAAATGTAACGACAATCTACAAATTAAATGTAATGAAAACGCAAAAATAATGGCGGATTGGTTTAGTGAAAATTTACTTTTCCTCAACGGTTCTAAAACAAATTTTATAAGATTTCACAATTACCAAAATTCTAATAGTTTGGACATAAACATAAAATTTATGGACAACACTATAAATAAAACCTCTGGTACTAAATTCTTAGGTGCAAACATGGATGAAAATCTTAACTGGAAGAATCATTGCGAAATTCTAATTACTAAACTAAATTCCTACTGTTTTCAAATTAGACATTTAAAGCATGTTTTATTAACTGAGCAACTAGTGATGTATTATCACGCAAAAATAGAATCTTTATTGAGATATGCTATTATTTTCTGGGGTAACTCAACATTAGCCTCTGACGTATTTGTCAGTCAAAAACGAATAATAAGATGCATTGTTGGAATATCACGTTTGGAATCATGTCGTGAACAATTTAAAATTTGAAAATTATGCCTCTTGTATGTCTTTACATTTATGAGATCTGTACATTTGTGTTTAAAAATTCAAATCTATTTAAGTATAACAGAGATGTTCATAAGATAAATACTCGACAAACTGATAAATTACAAACACCATTTTTTAAATTAAAAATTGGAAGTAATTCGCCGCAAGCACTTGGGCCCCGTATTTATAATCATCTGCCTTCAGATATAACTTCTTGTACCACCATAAGTAATTTTAAACATAAATTGAAAGAGTTCCTCCTGAGTAATTGTTTCTACATGATTGCTGAATATTATAATAATTATTATAATTGTACTGATTACTAATTTAGCTGTTTAATGTTAACTTGACTTTTTCTATACATCTGTATTGATGTCTGACAGAAATAAAAATATTATTATTATTATTATTAGTGTTTAATTTGTGTAATTAACAAAATGTGAGACTATTTTCAATTTGTTTCATTATTTAATTTTTAATTCATTGATTCTAATGTTTTTGTCTCTATTTTTCTTATCTAATATTTGAATTTTTCCTAATAAAGGATTATAGTTCTTTACTGAATATTTCCTAAATAAGGGTTTTTTAATTTTGTGAATAATTCGCGGGTTTTGTTTTACGTAAACTTAATTTTTAATTTCTAATGGGTTGTCATTTTCGATATATCTTTTAATTTTTTCTTTCTCAATTTTGTCCGATATTTGTTGTCTAATTTCGGTTTGTTTTGTCATGTGGTTATCTATTATGTTATCTGTTTCTTCTTTATTGAAAATGTTTTCATTTGAGATGCCGAAAAGTATTTCGTTTGGGCTTAATTGTGTTGTGCTATGTTTTGTGTTATTATAGGCTAGTATAGCCATTTGAACTTTTTCTGATATAGACTTGTCTTTAATATGTTGTTTTGAATGTAATATTCTAATTTGTTCAATTATTGTAGAATGAAATCTTTCTACAGCATTGCTTTTAGGATTATTTACGCATATGATATGAATTTTTATTTTGTTTCTAATTAATAAATCTTTAATTAAATTATTATTGAATTCCGTTCCGTTGTCCATTATTATTTCTTTTGGAATTTTATAAGTTTCAAAATAAGTTTGTAATTTCTTTACTTCAGTCTTTGCACTTTTATCTTCTACTTTTAATATTTGTCCGTGTTTAGAGAATTGGTCGAAAATAGTTAAGGACGGTTCTTTATCTAATGATAATAAGTCTATGTTTATGATTTCGAACGGAGTCTTTGGTGTGGGTGTAAGATTGTCGGTGGTCTTTATCAGTTTTCTTTCATACTTGTTACATCTGCATATTTCGCAGTTGTTTATGTAATCTTGAATGTCCTTGTTCATTCGAGGCCAATAATATTTTTCTTTTAACTCTCTGATAGTGGCTAGAATTCCTCTATGATTTGTTATACCCGTATGAAAATCATGAATTATTTCTAATTGTTCTTCTTCGTTTTCTATTTTTTCTACTAATTTTGTACAGGCTATAATATTTATAGAATTTGCTTGAAATTTATTTTGTAAGATCTCTGAAACATCTTTATCTAGAGATTTTTGAAAGAGTGCTAAATATCTGATTTTTTGTATCAAATAGGTTTTTATAAATTCAGTAACGTCTTTTTCAAAAGTGTTTTCGTTAAATTTGCAAATAAATCTTTGTTTTTTGTTATTAAAGTATTTTTCAATTTTAATGTTTGTGTCATCGGGTACTTTATAAAATATGATTTGATTATCTGCAATGTTTATTCTGTCGTCTGAGTATTTTATGCCTGCGACTGGGTTTTCATCAGAGCTATGAATTGTTTGTTGATCTTCGTCTTCATCAACATTATTTTGTTCGCTATCATTAGTGATTTCGTTTTTGTTTACACACGGCAATGAATAAACGTTTATATTTATATTAGTGTCTTCAAATATCTTATTTAATTTTGCTTTTACTTTTTCCCATTCTAAGTTGTCTAGGCCACAACCTAATTTTGGAATATTAATAATTTCTATATAATTTTTTATCATGTAATCTCTTAATTCTATTAAAGGTTTGTCTAAATTTTTGTATGAAGGAGTATCATAATGGTTTATTTTTGTAATTAAATGGAATATGAGTTTTTCATCTGAATTTTGAATAATTAAACTTTTGTTATTTTGTGTTTTACAGTAATTTTTACTTTGATATTTTTCATTGACTATTTTAGCTAATCCGTTAGACATTTTACAGTCTTGTGATATACAATGACCAAAAGGGTTTTGTTCTAATACATCTCCAATCTTTTCAATTAAATTATACTTAGGTTTTTGTCTTGATAAAAGGTCTGCGATTACGTTATCTTTTCCTTTCAGATAATTTATATCGAAATTATATTCGCTAAGTTCAATTTTCCATCTTATGAGTTTCTGATTGGGATTTTTCATATTAAATAGCCAAATAAGTGGTTTGTGATCAGTTTTTATAATAAATTTTCTACCGTAAATGTAGGGTTTGAAATTTCTTACTGCCCAGACTATAGCTTTTAATTCTTTCTCAATTGTACTGTAATTTTGTTCTGCTTTGTTTAATGTTTTTGAAGCATAGCAGATAGGTAATTCTTTATTATCATGTTCTTGCGTCAGAACAGCTCCAATCGCAAAATCTCTTGCGTCAGTAGTGATAATAAAATCTTTGTCAAAATTGGGATTTTGTAGTATTGGTGATTCAGTTAGTATGTTTCTACATTTGGTAAATGCTTTTTTATATTCGTCATTATCTATGTCGATTTTAGTATTTTTCCTTAAACAGTTTGTGAAAGGTTTTGTTAGTTCTGCATAATTGGGTATGAATCGTCTGTACCATCCTAATGTTCCTAAAAATTGTTTAATCTCCTTTTTTGTTTTTGGTAAATTTAAATTTTGTATAGTTTCTACTTTCTTTTTGTCTGTTGTTAACCCGTGTTCATTTATTACGTAACCTAACTATTTTACTTCTTTTTGAAAAAATTACGATTCGTCTAATTGAATTTTTAGTCCTGATTCTCTTAATTTTTCGAATACTAATTTTAGATTTTGAGTATGTTCATCAAATGTTTTGCCGAAAATAATTATGTCGTCCATATAGACTAGACATATTTTATTAATTAGGTCATCTAATACATTATTAATCATTCGCTGAAATGTTGCAGGTGAATTTTTTAAGCCAAAGGGCATTCGAGTAAATTCGAAATGTCCTAAGTTTGTAGAGAATGCAGTTTTTTCTCTATCTTCTTTACGCATTTTAATTTGGTGGAAACCAGAGTGCAAATCTAGGGTTGTAAAATATTGAGATGGTCCTATGTGATCAAAAAGTGTATCTATATTCGGGATGGGAAATTTATCATCTTTTGTTACAGCGTTCAATTTTCTAAAATCTATAACCATTCTAGTTTTTTGTTTTCCGGATGAATCGATTTTCTTTGGAACAATCCATATTGGAAAAGACCAGGGTGAAAAAGATTTTTGAATAATTTTATTTTTCAAAAGTGATTTAACATATTCTTCTACCTCCTTTTCATATATTTGAGGTAATCTGTAGTTTTCAGTATAAACGGGTGTTTCGTCACTAAGAATTATTTTATGTTCTATTGTACTAGTACACGTTAGATTTTCATTATCTTTTGGAAACAGATCTTCATATTGTTTTATTAATTTATTTAATTTTCCTTTTTCAAATTCGTTCAAATGATTATCTCTAATTTGGATGTTATTTACTTCAATTTTTATTTTTTCTAATTCTTGTAATTTATAAATATTTTTCCCTACTTGCACTTCATTATTTTGGAAGTTTAATTGAATATTTAATATTTTGAAAGCTTCTATACCCAGAAGTATATTATAATTTTTATGAAAATTGTAGACATAGCATTTTAATGGTTGGTTTTGAATTTTAAATATCACATGTTGATTTACTATTGGCAGTTTTAAATGTTAAATTTTCTTTGTATGTTTTTATTTTATATTGTTTAATTAAATTTGGATGAATAAAGTTAATTGAGGAACCGGTGTCAAAAAGTATTACATATGGTCCTATTTTTAAAGTAGGTAAATTTTTTGTGATAGAAGACATTACGTAGTTTCCTCGTCCGTCGTCGATTCTAAATCTAAAAAATCATTCTCGGTATTTTGATTTTCTAATAAGTGTTCGTCGTTTTCGTCAATGTAATTTTCAGTCTCTGTGTTTGATTCATTACAAAGATAATTTTGTCTTATTGATTGTGTTGACATTGGTTGTGTTGATCTAGTTGTTTGTGACATAGGTGTGTTGTATTGTCTTTTATTTTCTGTGGCATTTCTAACATTTTGTTTTGGAGCGAATTGTTTGTAAGTGGCTCCTTGTTGAGGATTAAATGGTTTTTGAGGGAACATTTGTCCAGGGAATTTTTTAGGTGGAATATTTATTCTGTGGTTAAAATTCTCTTGTGGTTTAGATAAATTTGGAAGATGTGGATTATTAATAAAACTAAATTCATTTTTGAGTAGTTTTTCACACTGTTCCAAATTTGTAGGATCTTTGACAATAAATGAGCCTCTAATTGAAGTTGGTAGTAGTGAAATAAATCGTTTTACAATGAATTTCTGATTTTCGGTTGTAATTGCATTTTTTTGTAATTGAGTATAATTCATTAATAATATTTTTGATTTATAAAGTGAAAATTTTTCCATAATTTTCTTTAATGTGATTTCAGCATTTTTCTGAAATTTAATTTCCATAATCTCTATTATTAACGTTTCTGGAGTACTTTTGTCCATGAAATTTTCTTGTAAAAATGTTTTTAATTCTTCCCAATCGGCAAATTCATTGTTACTTATTATTTCCATTGCTTGATCATTTAATTTTAGTTTTATCATACTAAAAATGAATAATCTTTGGTTGTTTGTTAATGCAAACGTATTTAGTAAATTTAAAATTATGTCTGTTTGTTTTATGAAACTTGGTAAAACTTTAATGTTACCATCATAATTTGGAATTGTTTTGAGAAATTGGTCAATTTCTCCAATTGTTGTAAGAGCCATTTTTCTGACTGTTAAGTTACTTGGTTTAAGTTTAAAATTGAAATTGAAATTTGACACTGGGTCTAATTCTGTATCAGAATTTTCACTTATAGTACTTAGTGTACTGTCACTATCGTACATAAATTTTAAAATATTGTGTGTGTTCGGTACTGTGTCGGTACCACGATAGCTTTATTACTAGATCGACTCTAGAGCTACCCCTTTGTGTAATAATTATTATAAGTACAATTTTTATATTTTAAAAATGTAACTTACAAAGTAAATATGAATACTAGGAAAGTTGTCCACAGTTTTAGGAGCATTCCTAGGGTAGTACTGCTTGGCTTGATGTCGTCGTCGTTGTGAAGAACAGCAAGTCTGCTTTAAAGGTGATTTCTCGGGTACAGCAAGTCTTCTTTAAAGATGATTTCTCGGGTACAGCAAGTCTTCGTTTTCCGGAGACGTGAACCAGGTGAGACAGCAACAGGAGACGTGAACCAGGTGAAACAGCAACAGGAGACGTGATCTTCTTTTAAAGATGGGTCGTGGTTAGACCCTGATGGGCTACAGGTAGAAGCCGTTTAAAGAATCAATCCAATTTGATATACAAGCGTAAGCAAGCAGAATGACTGACTGACCCCGTCTCTGTTTCATGTTTCATGTTTCATCAGAATCCTTGGTAATTTTCCATGCGATAAGTAAAGAGATAAATACGCTCGCATCTACAGAGACGGGGTCAGTCAGTCATTCTGCTTGCTTACGCTTGTATATCAAATTGGATTGATTCTTTAAACGGCTTCTACCTGTAGCCCATCAGGGTCTAACCACGACCCATCTTTAAAAGAAGATCACGTCTCCTGTTGCTGTTTCACCTGGTTCACGTCTCCTGTTGCTGTCTCACCTGGTTCACGTCTCCGGAAAACGAAGACTTGCTGTACCCGAGAAATCATCTTTAAAGAAGACTTGCTGTACCCGAGAAATCACCTTTAAAGCAGACTTGCTGTTCTTCACAACGACGACGACATCAAGCCAAGCAGTACTACCCTAGGAATGCTCCTAAAACTGTGGACAACTTTCCTAGTATTCATATTTACTTTGTAAGTTACATTTTTAAAATATAAAAATTGTACTTATAATAATTATTACACAAAGGGGTAGCTCTAGAGTCGATCTAGTAATAAAGCTATCGTGGTACCGACACAGTACCGAACACACACAATATTTTAAAATTTATGTACGATAGTGACAGTACACTAAGTACTATAAGTGAAAATTCTGATACAGAATTAGACCCAGTGTCAAATTTCAATTTCAATTTTAAACTTAAACCAAGTAACTTAACAGTCAGAAAAATGGCTCTTACAACAATTGGAGAAATTGACCAATTTCTCAAAACAATTCCAAATTATGATGGTAACATTAAAGTTTTACCAAGTTTCATAAAACAAACAGACATAATTTTAAATTTACTAAATACGTTTGCATTAACAAACAACCAAAGATTATTCATTTTTAGTATGATAAAACTAAAATTAAATGATCAAGCAATGGAAATAATAAGTAACAATGAATTTGCCGATTGGGAAGAATTAAAAACATTTTTACAAGAAAATTTCATGGACAAAAGTACTCCAGAAACGTTAATAATAGAGATTATGGAAATTAAATTTCAGAAAAATGCTGAAATCACATTAAAGAAAATTATGGAAAAATTTTCACTTTATAAATCAAAAATATTATTAATGAATTATACTCAATTACAAAAAAATGCAATTACAACCGAAAATCAGAAATTCATTGTAAAACGATTTATTTCACTACTACCAACTTCAATTAGAGGCTCATTTATTGTCAAAGATCCTACAAATTTGGAACAGTGTGAAAAACTACTCAAAAATGAATTTAGTTTTATTAATAATCCACATCTTCCAAATTTATCTAAACCACAAGAGAATTTTAACCACAGAATAAATATTCCACCTAAAAAATTCCCTGGACAAATGTTCCCTCAAAAACCATTTAATCCTCAACAAGGAGCCACTTACAAACAATTCGCTCCAAAACAAAATGTTAGAAATGCCACAGAAAATAAAAGACAATACAACACACCTATGTCACAAACAACTAGATCAACACAACCAATGTCAACACAATCAATAAGACAAAATTATCTTTGTAATGAATCAAACACAGAGACTGAAAATTACATTGACGAAAACGACGAACACTTATTAGAAAATCAAAATACCGAGAATGATTTTTTAGATTTAGAATCGACGACGGACGAGGAAACTACGTAATGTCTTCTATCACAAAAAATTTACCTACTTTAAAAATAGGACCATATGTAATACTTTTTGACACCGGTTCCTCAATTAACTTTATTCATCCAAATTTAATTAAACAATATAAAATAAAAACATACAAAGAAAATTTAACATTTAAAACTGCCAATAGTAAATCAACATGTGATATTTAAAATTCAAAACCAACCATTAAAATGCTATGTCTACAATTTTCATAAAAATTATAATATACTTCTGGGTATAGAAGCTTTCAAAATATTAAATATTCAATTAAACTTCCAAAATAATGAAGTGCAAGTAGGGAAAAATATTTATAAATTACAAGAATTAGAAAAAATAAAAATTGAAGTAAATAACATCCAAATTAGAGATAATCATTTGAACGAATTTGAAAAAGGAAAATTAAATAAATTAATAAAACAATATGAAGATCTGTTTCCAAAAGATAATGAAAATCTAACGTGTACTAGTACAATAGAACATAAAATAATTCTTAGTGACGAAACACCCGTTTATACTGAAAACTACAGATTACCTCAAATATATGAAAAGGAGGTAGAAGAATATGTTAAATCACTTTTGAAAAATAAAATTATTCAAAAATCTTTTTCACCCTGGTCTTTTCCAATATGGATTGTTCCAAAGAAAATCGATTCATCCGGAAAACAAAAAACTAGAATGGTTATAGATTTTAGAAAATTGAACGCTGTAACAAAAGATGATAAATTTCCCATCCCGAATATAGATACACTTTTTGATCACATAGGACCATCTCAATATTTTACAACCCTAGATTTGCACTCTGGTTTCCACCAAATTAAAATGCGTAAAGAAGATAGAGAAAAAACTGCATTCTCTACAAACTTAGGACATTTCGAATTTACTCGAATGCCCTTTGGCTTAAAAAATTCACCTGCAACATTTCAGCGAATGATTAATAATGTATTAGATGACCTAATTAATAAAATATGTCTAGTCTATATGGACGACATAATTATTTTCGGCAAAACATTTGATGAACATACTCAAAATCTAAAATTAGTATTCGAAAAATTAAGAGAATCAGGACTAAAAATTCAATTAGACGAATCGTAATTTTTTCAAAAAGAAGTAAAATAGTTAGGTTACGTAATAAATGAACACGGGTTAACAACAGACAAAAAGAAAGTAGAAACTATACAAAATTTAAATTTACCAAAAACAAAAAAGGAGATTAAACAATTTTTAGGAACATTAGGATGGTACAGACGATTCATACCCAATTATGCAGAACTAACAAAACCTTTCACAAACTGTTTAAGGAAAAATACTAAAATCGACATAGATAATGACGAATATAAAAAAGCATTTACCAAATGTAGAAACATACTAACTGAATCACCAATACTACAAAATCCCAATTTTGACAAAGATTTTATTATCACTACTGACGCAAGAGATTTTGCGATTGGAGCTGTTCTGACGCAAGAACATGATAATAAAGAATTACCTATCTGCTATGCTTCAAAAACATTAAACAAAGCAGAACAAAATTACAGTACAATTGAGAAAGAATTAAAAGCTATAGTCTGGGCAGTAAGAAATTTCAAACCCTACATTTACGGTAGAAAATTTATTATAAAAACTGATCACAAACCACTTATTTGGCTATTTAATATGAAAAATCCCAATCAGAAACTCATAAGATGGAAAATTGAACTTAGCGAATATAATTTCGATATAAATTATCTGAAAGGAAAAGATAACGTAATCGCAGACCTTTTATCAAGACAAAAACCTAAGTATAATTTAATTGAAAAGATTGGAGATGTATTAGAACAAAACCCTTTTGGTCATTGTATATCACAAGACTGTAAAATGTCTAACGGATTAGCTAAAATAGTCAATGAAAAATATCAAAGTAAAAATTACTGTAAAACACAAAATAACAAAAGTTTAATTATTCAAAATTCAGATGAAAAACTCATATTCCATTTAATTACAAAAATAAACCATTATGATACTCCTTCATACAAAAATTTAGACAAACCTTTAATAGAATTAAGAGATTACATGATAAAAAATTATATAGAAATTATTAATATTCCAAAATTAGGTTGTGGCCTAGACAACTTAGAATGGGAAAAAGTAAAAGCAAAATTAAATAAGATATTTGAAGACACTAATATAAATATAAACGTTTATTCATTGCCGTGTGTAAACAAAAACGAAATCACTAATGATAGCGAACAAAATAATGTTGATGAAGACGAAGATCAACAAACAATTCATAGCTCTGATGAAAACCCAGTCGCAGGCATAAAATACTCAGACGACAGAATAAACATTGCAGATAATCAAATCATATTTTATAAAGTACCCGATGACACAAACATTAAAATTGAAAAATACTTTAATAACAAAAAACAAAGATTTATTTGCAAATTTAACGAAAACACTTTTGAAAAAGACGTTACTGAATTTATAAAAACCTATTTGATACAAAAAATCAGATATTTAGCACTCTTTCAAAAATCTCTAGATAAAGATGTTTCAGAGATCTTACAAAATAAATTTCAAGCAAATTCTATAAATATTATAGCCTGTACAAAATTAGTAGAAAAAATAGAAAACGAAGAAGAACAATTAGAAATAATTCATGATTTTCATACGGGTATAACAAATCATAGAGGAATTCTAGCCACTATCAGAGAGTTAAAAGAAAAATATTATTGGCCTCGAATGAACAAGGACATTCAAGATTACATAAACAACTGCGAAATATGCAGATGTAACAAGTATGAAAGAAAACTGATAAAGACCACCGACAATCTTACACCCACACCAAAGACTCCGTTCGAAATCATAAACATAGACTTATTATCATTAGATAAAGAACCGTCCTTAACTATTTTCGACCAATTCTCTAAACACGGACAAATATTAAAAGTAGAAGATAAAAGTGCAAAGACTGAAGTAAAGAAATTACAAACTTATTTTGAAACTTATAAAATTCCAAAAGAAATAATAATGGACAACGGAACGGAATTCTGATGAAACATATATATATATATATATATATATATATATATATATATATATATATATATATATATATATATATATATATATATATATATATATATATATATATATATATATATATATATATATATATATATATATATATGGTGTGATGAAATATGGTGAAATACAGTGTGTGGAGATATATAATTTGCATATAAAGAAATCACTACCAATAAGAAATGAAAAAGGCGAGTATAAGTGCTTTAATTGTAAAAAATTCGGACATATTGCTAAGGATTGTCCAGAACCAGTGACACTAATCTGTTATAACTGTAAGAAAACAGGACACTTACAAATTGTACAAAGTATTCTAATGAGAGAAAAATTTTGAAAACTAATTTATTGCAATACTGCTCTTAAATACTTGAAAAATGTAAATATAAATGGAAAAGTATTTCATGGAATAATTGATGCTGGCAGCTCCGATTGTACTATTAAATCAACTTGGATGGATATAACATTGAAAAGGAAAATGTAGAATTAATTTTGGTCCTGAAAATTTTGTTGTCAAATCAGCTGGTATAATTATTGCGACAATTAGAGTTGATGAAGTAGAAGCAGAAAATGTACGGATGCGCATTGTACCGGACGACTCGCAACCAACTGATGTATTGATAGATAGTTTCACAGAACAATCACATATAATTTACATGAAGATTGATAATGAATTAATTTTTTCTGAACGTAACAATTATTGCAATCCATTCAAAAAATTGAGTTATGAAGGTTTGCAACCAGCATTACAAATACGAGACGATGTGATATTACCAAAACATTCTGTTAATTTTGTACATGTACTAGGACAAAATTCAGAAGATTTAGTACTACCAGTATTAAATATGGGCCACGAAGAGCAGAAATTGAGTATGGAAAGGAAATTAGATGTTAAAAACAGAATTAAAACAGATGAAACTAGCGTAATTCAAATGGAAGATATAGAGCAGGCTACTGAGACCGAAAATAAAAAATTATTACATTTCTGGAATGCATATCGAATGTGCATAGCAACAAATATTCAAGAAATAGGATGTACTGATCTTATTACAATGGATATACAAGATTTACCAAATACTACACCAGTTCATTGCAAGCCGTATCGAACAAGTAATCAAGAGAGAGATGAAATACGTAAAATTGTACGAGACTGGAAGGAACTAGGAATTGTTACAGAAACAACTTCTCCGTATGCTACACCTGTGTTGTTAGTGCGAAAGAAAACTGGTGAAGGACGAATGGTATTAGATTTAAGAAAATTAAACAAGCAGACTGTGAGGATGAATTTTCCACTTCCACATATTGACGATCATCTGACAATGCTAAATGGAAGTAAAATGTTTATTGTAGTGGATCTAGCTCACGGTTATCTACAAGTTCCACTGAGCGAAGAAGCACGAAGAAAAACAGTTTTCGTGACACCTGACGAAACAGGAGAATTTACGAGGATGATATTTAGCCCAGTCATTTTAGGTAAAAATTACCTCAAACCCGGAATATATTAGTAGTAAGCTACAATTTGGAGGATATCTAGTTCTTAGTGTTCTTTACGACCTGTGAAAACCCACCGACCGTAGGGGGAGTGGAACCACTCCAAAACCACCCCCAAAGGTGCAATTTTTTAGTTTTTATTTTTTTTCTCGTAAACCGTTGCCTGTATCAAAAAAATTTAAATTGCAAATTTGTAGCTTATAAAATTTGATGTATATTTTGATGCATAAAACATTATAGTTTTATATACCTGTAAGGTTACAGGTATATAAGAAAAAAACATTTTTCATTTTTATTTGATTTATGTCTTGAATTTAATGAGTTACAGTAGTTTTAAAGACGAATCTTGTTTATTTTTAACGTATTATTGTTATAATTTCGGCTCAAATCATAAAAAGGGCTCACAAGGGCCCTGAACTCAAAACTTATTGGTCAATTAAGGGCCCCAAAGAATTTCAATTTTGAATTGTTTTATTGTTTGTTTTTAATAAGTAACAGTTATTCTGAAAACAACCTTACTTTAGTTTTAACATAACCCAATATATATTTTTCAAATTATCAAAAGGAGACCTGGGAGTCCCTTAATCCGAACTCCTTGATCATATATGTTCAAAATTTTAATTTTTGCTTACGTATATTGACATTTTTTTATATACAATACTGGCTCGGGCTTATATTTTCGTTTTTTGACGGTCTATTTGGTTTTCAAAATTCCTACCTTTGACAACAAAGTATTATATTAGCAATATTTAAAAGAAGTATACTGCTTAGATTAGAATATAAAAACAGCTCCTGATTTATATATTTTTACAAATATACTTATTATGAGAATAATTTGAAGTACTTATCATTACAATTTCTGAAAAATGTACAGAATTAAATACAATTGAATAAATACAATGTTTTGTTATTTAAGTAATGTAAGAAAATATTATTATTATGGTAGCATTTATGTTGCAATGTAATACAAATTACATATGCAGACAGCATTAGGTGAAATGGCTGAAGTTATTTTATTAGTACACGCTATTTTTACCTTCCGCTTACCTGTAAAGGAAGGTATTGGAATCATGCAAAAAATCGGCTTGTGAGTTTTAAGTGGATGAGCACGAATTAGGGTCCTTACAACTCATTTTTGATAGTTTCTCAATGATGTCTGTATGTATGTGTGTGTGTGCGTGTGTGTGTGTGTATGTGTGTGGTCCGGGCCGATGCCGGGTGTCGCATAACTCAAATACGAATTACACAAAAATTTTGATATTTGGTATTTTACAATTGTATACGAATAGGAAGAGCTCATTAGATTTTGGTACACATATCTTCACCGGAAGTGATATTTGTTGAAGATTGAAAAAGATAATTGTCAAAAATTTATATAATTTTGGATAAATATAGTATTTATTTGTAATAAGAATACGAAGCAAAGTTATTTGCAACTCAAGTTATAAAAAAATTGTCTTTATCTGGTAGCATTAAAGAACTGCAGTAAATTTTAAAAAAAATTATCAGATAAAACGTTGAAATCTTGTAATCCATGTTCGGTTGATTTTTGTTTCTGCGTAAAAAATATTGACAGGTGAGACGGGTGAGTTTATCACCTCTGCGAACACTGTCAGTCACAAAAGCATCACTGAGCAGTGATGCCAACTCAAAATATGACATAAAAAGAGCGTTTCTGCGTAAAAAATATTGGCAGGTTGGTGAGACGGCTGACAAGTTGACATACTAGCGCCATATAAGTAATAAGCGTCATAAGTCAGATATTAAATGTAGTAATTGAACGGAGGATGGCTTTAACACAGAATAGTTTTCGTGTGAATGAATCTTTTGATTCAGGTGATACTAATCGTAATTTCTGTGTTTGAATAATTTAGATTTTTATTTGTATATTTTAAATGGCACCGGATTGTACGTATACATTTCTGTTTAAAGTGTAGATATGGCGGAAGGTTGTGTGATGGCCACGTCAGATTTTTTATTTTAATAAAGTAAAAATACCGAATTTAACTATAAAACAATTATCTTTAAAATGAGACGTCAAAACACACTAGTGTATCCCTAATCACCAGTGACTGTTTACATTGGTAAAGTGCAGAGATGAGTGTAGTGGATAGTGCAAAATGTATGTGGAAGGGGAAGGCTAGTAGGTGAATAGCTAACCCTGGAGGTTAGTTACTTCACTACCCCAACCCCAACTACTTGTACTAGTACTGGTACTAGCTTCTGTTGGCTACATTGGATGAGTAGCAGTCTGGCGAGCTAATAGTACTATTAACTAACCCATTTACACGACCAATGTAAATCCGCCTTTATACCAGAGAAATCAAAATCAGCGTATGAAGCAACCTACAAGAAATTTGAAACTTGGTGTCAGCAGAGAAAAGTTGTTAGTGTTTCAGAAAAGGTAATATTGGCCTATTTTTCTCAAGCTTCGAAAATTTAAAAAGCATCTACATTATGCAGTCATTATTCCATGCTTCGAACAACAATTTACATCAAACAGAATACAGACATAAGTATATATACTAATGTCATTGGTTACAGGCCTAAAAAATCACGAATAGGAAATAGAAAGGTTCTTGAAGGAGGCCGATGATGGATGCTACTTAATGATGAAAGAATGATGTAACGTCATATTATTTTTCATTGCATTACTTATATGTACCGTCAAATGGGGTGACATTGGCCTCCAAGGTGAGATTAGCCATTTTTAAAATTTCGCAGTTTTTTACTTCCTTGTACACGGAGTAAAGGAAGTATTGTAATCCCGAAAAATTTCGGTTCTCAGATTTTGACGGAAATATCCGTTTTGACCTTTTCTAAATCCATTATGACTAGTTTCGTCGTGACGTCTGTACGTACGGACGTACGGACGGACGTATATATGGCGCATAACTCAAATACGGTGAGACGTAGAAAGTTGAAATTTTGTATTTAGGACAGTTATAGCATCTAGTTGTGCACTTCCTATTTTTGGTTTCAATCTACAAACCGGAAGTAGTACTTTTTTCAAATATTTCGATAAATATTTAATTTAAGACAAATTTTTTTATTTTAAATGAAAGATTATGTGATTATTACCTATTTTATAAATATTTTTGTATCTGGTATCATTTAAGAATAATAAAAGTATATATTTATAATTTAGTATTTCGGTATCTTGTAGTCCATGATCGATTAACATTTTTATGTTACTACGTAAAATTTAAATAATTATGACATGACAGTGACAATAGTAAAATATGCTTTTCCGTTGATCGTTTATTAATGAGTATCATTAATGTAAAAAAATCATACATTTATGACCCCTATAAATGCATGTTTTTTTATTAATCAACGATTTATTGGATGCGTTCAATACACGTAATATTGTATTATATTGACCAGCTCTAAGTTTTACCAAAATACAAAACAGAATTAAAAGAAATGATTTTCACACTTCTAGGTAAATAATATGTATGTAGAATTGCTTTAAAATGAATATAAAAATAATAACAATATTTTAAAAACGAAAAAACCTTAGGATTTAGTACTGCTAATCAGTATTAAGTGAACTGACTGCACCCGCTTCTCCCTGAAAACAGTTAATTGTTATTGTTGAGTTGTCCATTGTTGTCGATCCAGATCCTAATTTGTTATGGAATAAAATTGAAATTTTTTCAAATTAAAAAGGTATGACCAACGGAAAAATATTGTAACTAACTCATGTGTTAATAGGCGATTAATAATCTCAACAATTAACGCGTTCGCTTCTCTCACGCGTTAAAAAGTCTCAATTATTAATCGTCCTCATTAACACACTAGTTTGTTAAATAACTATTATATCTTCTTCTGCAGTTTAAAATGATTAAAATATATTTGTGAGTATAGTAGCAGTAGTAGTAGTAGTACTTATATATTAATATATTTGTATAATAAGTTAAAAGAATAAAGTCAGATTTTTTTATATTATTCTACATTTTGGTTATTAAGATAGTCCGGCGGCTTAGTGAAATTATTGTGCACTTCGAGCCAAAAGCAATTTTAATTTTTTTTCTTATTTACCATACCTTATTGAGTATTTTAAGGGGTGGAGGCATCACCGGAAGTGTCCGTGTCAGCGTTTATCTTGCAAATGGTTTACATTACGAAGAAAACTGTTAAACGGAATTGTAGAGCACAAAATTCTCTACAAGATAGATTTATATAGATTTTTTTGTAAATGGCACTGTTTGCTAGAAAATCAAGAAAATGAATTTTGTATATTTTCAAATTATTTATGAAGTCGTTTTTTTGTCATAACTCAGTATAATGGCTGTAATATTTTCTCGGATAAAGATATCGACTTCCGGTTTTAAGCATTCGATTTCTGAAACATTTTTAAATAAAAAAACATAATTTTCAAAATTTTGGAGAATCTGATGTAGCCACAATTTAATTATATTCTACGAGAAAACAAAATAAATATTAGTCATTTTTGTGTTTATTCATATGTCATTTCTAAACGGATAATAATACCGACTGGTTTCAGCATTGGATTTGTCGAACTTTTTTCTTTTATGCTGGGTCCACACTTGAACATTTTAGTCCGAACGAACCGAACAAGCAGTACGCGCAAGCCGAATTCGCCAAGTGTGGACGTCTCTCCGAGCCGAACCGAACGAGCCAAATGTTTTCCGTTGCTTGTCGGTAAATCGGACTTGGTCAAAGAAAACAATTGTTCGCCGAATCATTCGGTTGACGGGAATTCGCACCGTTCGTGCTGATCGCTTTGATCGCAGCATTCGTTGTATAAACATAGACAGCTGTATTGTGTGTATTTGAAGGTTATTTTAAATTATTGTGTGTTGAAAATGGAATGGGACAGGGAAATGTGTAATTAATAGACATTTATGAGCAACAACACCATGTCTTATGGAACCCTAAGCATGGGTTTTATTAAAACATGACGCTTGGATGAGAATAGGTGAAATAATAAAGTGTCCTATTACCCATTTCAGGATATATAAATAAAATGCTGACCCAAAAAAATGCCGAACTTGTGTATTCTTAGTTAAATTTGTGGTCAGTGTAGGTCAGCTTAAATTTTTAGCGGTCAGCTAAATTGAATTACTTGGTTTATATATAAAACACTTTAAATTTTTATAATTATGCCAAATATCAGAATATTGATAGAAAATAAACATGTTCTGAAATAGTCAGCATGTCATTTAAAATTTTTAGCAGTCAGCAAAATTGAATTACCTGGCATACATATAAAACGCCTTATATTTACGCCAGAAGCCACAAATTTAACTAAAGCCCTGTTCGCACGGCGATCTTTGGAGATTCTACGGAGAGTCAAACTCCCGGCAAAGTCACGGCAAAACAGAAGTTTTTTTCTTTCTAGTGAGAATTATTTGTTAAATTATCAATGAGTCTTGGAAAAGAAGAATTTATAATTTATTGATTGCTTCCAAACCACGTAATTAGCACTAGAAAGAAAAAAACTTCTTTTTTGCCGTGACTTTGCCGGGAGTTTGACTCTCCGTAGAATCTCCAAAGATCGCCGTGCGAACAGGGCTTAAGGATACACAAGGTCAGCAATGGTGAGCATTTTATTCTTACCCCATATTTCTTCGCCTTTTCTTATTTTTTTCTAGCTTACAAATAATTAAAAAATCTGACGTGGCCATCACACAACCTTCCGCCATATCTACACTTTAAACAGAAATGTATACGTACAATCCGGTGCCATTTAAAATATACAAATAAAAATCTAAATTATTCAAACACAGAAATTACGATTAGTATCACCTGAATCAAAAGATTCATTCACACGAAAACTCTTCTGTGTTAAAGCCATCCTCCGTTCAATTACTACATTTAATATCTGACTTATGACTTATATGGCGCTAGTATGTCAACTTGTCAGCCGTCTCACCAACCTCCCAATATTTTTTACGCAGAAACGCTCTTTTTATGTCATATTTTGAGTTGGCATCACTGCTCAGTGATGCTTTTGTGACTGACAGTGTTCGCAGAGGTGATAAACTCACCCGTCTCACCTGTCAATATTTTTTACGCAGAAACAAAAATCAACCGAACATGGATTACAAGATTTCAACGTTTTATCTGATAATTTTTTTAAAAAATTTACTGCAGTTCTTTAATGCTACCAGATAAAGACAATTTTTTTATAACTTGAGTTGCAAATAACTTTGCTTCGTATTCTTATTACAAATAAATACTATATTTATCCAAAATTATATAAATTATTGACAATTATCTTTTTCAATCTTCAACAAATATCACTTCCGGTGAAGATATTTGTACCAAAATCTAATGAGCTCTTCCTATTCGTATACAATTGTAAAATACCAAATATCAAAATTTTTGGGTAATTCGTATTTGAGTTATGCTACATCCGGCATCGGCCCGGACCACACACATACACACACACGCACACACATACATACATACATACAGACATCATCGAGAAACTATCAAAAATGAGTTGTAAGGACCCTAATTCGTGCTCATCCACTTAAAACTCACAACCCGATTTTTTGCATGATTCCAATACCTTCCTTTACAGGTAAGCGGAAGGTAAAAACACCAAAATGCTACCGTCAAATAATTGAAATCCATTATTGACATTCACTGCGAATGCTTCAAGCATGTTGGAAAACCAATAATTCGGCGAATCTGCCGAACGCAACGAGCTTTTGTTCAGACTATTCTGCTCTGCGCGTTCAGTTCGTTCTGTTCGTTCGGACTAAAATGTTCAAGTGTGGACCCAGCATAAGATGCATTATTTCAAAAATTTAAGAGGGCCTTTTTGAGCCGAAATTTAAAGAATGTAGATATATTTATTCATATTTTGAGTTTCATTAGCTGTGGTTTTCGAATGAATTAAAAAATTACTTCTGGCTTTCAGTTCTGAATAGACACATATATGTAAACACGAAAACCGGAAATGATATTTCACAGATTTACTGTAAGATAATTTTAGTGTTTCTTATTTATTTTATATAATTAACTGTAATTTCAGAGCATACTAAAATATCACTTCCGGTTTCCAGTATAAGTTTTCACAAACATGATTCTATTCAGAACTGAAAGCCAGAAGTCAATATTTTAATCCATTCGAAATCTATGGCTAATTAAACTCAAAATATGAATAAATATATCTAAATTGTTTAAATTTCGGCTCAACATAGGCCTTCTTAAATGTTTGAAATAATGAATCTAAAAGAAAAAAGTTCAACAAATCGTATGCTGGAAACCGGAAGTCGGTATTATTATCCGTTCAGAAATAACAGATGAATAAACACAAAAATGACTAATATTTATTTTGTTTTCTTGTAGAATATAATTAAATTGCGGCTACACCAGAATCTCCAAAAATTTTAAAATTATGTTTTTTATACAAAAATGTTTCAGAAATCGAATGCTTAAAACCGGAAGTCGATATCTTTAAACGCGAAAAACAAAAAACGGGGACAATTTTTTCAAAATGGCGGCTGACACGGACACTTCCGGTGATGCCTCCACCCTTTAAAATACTCAATAAGGTGTGTTAAATAAGAAAAAAAAATTAAATTGCTTTTGGCTCGAAGTGCACAATTCACATTATATATTATCACTGTAAGCCGCTGGACTAAGAAAAGTATGGACAGTTTAATAGGCGTACAAGGAAGTCATGTGGTGTCCACGTCAGATTTTTGTCTAGGAACATTAAAAGATTTGTGTTGGATACAACAAATTTTACTCTATCTTGAAGCTAACTTCTTGTTATTATTTCGCGAAGAAAATTTTGAATGTAAGTATATTTGCTTGTTAAATAAATTATCAAAATTGAAATAATTTTTTGTAAGTTTTAAAAAGTTTGTAAACTTTCTATTATTACTGTACAATTGAATTGTATTATCAATACGTAATTCAGTAGTGTCACATGTTTCCTTTTAGATTATGTTTGTTTTAATTTGAAAAAAGTACACAATTTTTTGTATGATCCTATTTATTAAAAAATCTTACGTGGACACCACATGACTTCCTTGTACTGTTCATACTTTTCTTAATAACTAAAATGTAGAATAATATAAAAAAATCTGACGTGGCCACCACAAGACCTCCCGCTATACCTACTTTATTCTTATAATTTATTATACAAATATATTAATATATAAGTACTACTACTACTGCTACTATACTCACAAATATATTTTAGTCATTTTATTTAAACTGCAGAAGAAGATATAAAGCATATTTTACTATTGTCACTGTCATGTCATAATCATTTAAAGGGTACCCCGGGATAAGATGGTCAAAAGTGCCCTTGAACCAAATGTCACATCGCTACTCTACACACATTCAGAACACAAAAAAAAAAAATTTTCACCTACATCATAACCGCCAACACCCCCCACCCCTCCCAAAAACGTAAAAAATCGTTTTTTTATAATTTTTTTTTTATTGCGATTACTTGGTCGGAGCCGCTTGGAATGTCTTGATGACGATAAAATACATTAATACACACCCAAAATTAATTTTTTTATTACTACTAAGTATGTATGTAAGTTAGAGGCATCATTTTATGAAAAAAAACACATAAAAATGGCCATATCTTCTATACTATAACCGGTGCAGGGCTGGAATTTTGAAGAAAAAAAGGTCTTTAAATTGTCTATTTTTCATAATTTTTTCAGATTTTTTGCTCAGCTGCGCGAGCGTCTGGATTTAAAAAACCGATTTTTTTTCCATTTTTACATGTTTTTATCATCTCAATTATCATTTTATCATCTCAATTTAAGACACTTAACGTCTTATTTGAGACACTGATGTCTTACTGGCGTTATTTGGTTTTTCAACGTGAGGCGTTATTTGATTTTAGAACGTGATTTAAGGTGATTTCTCAAGGCTGGAAGCCCGGAGTTAGTGTCTTTTTGATTTGTCGATTTCAGGTAACAATTGAGGAATTCTAAACATAACCCACCGATTCTTTAACTTTAACTTTTAATAAATATTGAGGCCTGGATAACCGTACGCGTTTTTCTCAAATATGCGCGAAAATTGGTGATTCGCGTACGGTTACTCAGGCCACAATGTGCATTAAAAGTTGAATGTTTTTCATTGAATGTAATCTCCCATTATCACAGAATTGGTGGGTTATGTTTAGAATTCCTCAATTGTTACCTGAAATCGACAAATCAAAAAGACACTAACTCCGGGACTCCAGCCTTGAGCAATCACCTTAAATCACGTTCTAAAATCAAATAACGCCTCACGTTCAAAAACCAAATAACGCCAGTAAGACAACAGTGTCTCAAATAAGACGTTATGTGTCTTAAATTGAGATGATAAAATGATAATTGAGATGATAAAAACATGTAAAAATGGAAAAAAAATCGGTTTTTTAAATCCAGACGCTCGCGCAGCTGAGCAAAAAATCTGAAAAAATTATGAAAAATAGACAATTTAAAGACCTTTTTTTCTTCAAAATTCCAACCCTGCACCGGTTATAGTATAGAAGATATGGCCATTTTTATGTGTTTTTTTTCATAAAATGAAGCCTCTAACTTACATACATACTTAGTAGTAATAAAAAAAAATTTTTTGGGTGTGTATTAATGTATTTTATCGTCATCAAGACGTTCCAAGCGGCTCCGACCAAGTAATCGCAATAAAAAAAAAATTTCTAAAAAAACGATTTTTTACGTTTTTGGGAGGAGTGGGGGGGGGGGGGGTTTGCGGTTATGATGTAGGTGAGAAATTTTTTTTTTGTGTTCTGAATGTGTGTAGAGTAGCGATGTGACATTTGGTTCAAGGGCACTTTTGACCATCTTATCCCGGGGTACCCTTTTACGTAGTAACAAATGTTAATCAATCATGGACTACAAGATACCGAAATACTAAATTATAAATATATACTTTAATTATTCTTAAATGATACCAGATACAAAAATATTTATAAAATACCGATTGTAGGTAATAATCACATAATCTTTCATTTAAAATAAAAAAAATTGTCTTAAATTAAATATTTATCGAAATCTCGTATTTGAAAAAGTACTACTTTCGGTTTGTAGATTCAAACCAAAAATAGGAGGTGCACAACTAAATGCTATAACAGTCCTAAATACAAAATTTCAACTTTCTACGTCTAACCGTATTTGAGTTATGCGACATACATACGTACGTCCGTACATCCGTCCGTACGTACGTACAGACGTCACGACGAAACTAGTCATAATGGATTCAGAAAAGGTCAAAACGGATATTTCCATCAAAATCTGAAAACCGAAATTTTTCGCGATTACAATACTTCCTTTTTACTCTGTACAAGGAAGTAAAAAATCTGACGTGGACACCACATGACTTCCTTGTACGCCTTGTTTGTTCATACTTTTCTTAATAACTAAAATGTAGAATAATATAAAAAATTCTTTTAACTTATTATACTAGTATACTCACAAATATATTTTAGTCATTTTATTTAAACTGCAGAAGAAGATATAAAACATATTTTACTATTGTCACTGTCATGTCATAATCATTTAAATTTTACATAGTAACAAATGTTAATCGATCATGGACTACAAGATACCGAAATACTAAATTATAAATATATACTTTAATTATTCTTAAATGATACCAGATACAAAAATATTTATAAAATACCGATTGTAGGTAATAATCACATAATCTTTCATTTAAAATAAAAAAATTGTCTTAAATTAAATATTTATCGAAATTTTTTTAAATTTACTACTTCCGGTTTGTAGATTGAAACCAAAAATAGGAGGTGCACAACTAGATGCTATAACAGTCCTAAATACAAAATTTCAACTTTTTACGTCTAACCGAATTTGAGTTATGCGACATACATACGTACAGACGTACATACGTACAGACGTCACGACGAAACTAGTCATAATGGATTCAGAAAAGGTCAAAACGGATATTTCCATCAAAATCTGAAAACCGAAATTTTTCGCGATTACAATACTTCCTTATTACTCCGTACAAGGAAGTAAAAAGAAATCTGTAGGGGTGACTTTTGACTATGGGCAGAGTATATAAGAAACAACTTTGGCAGTCGCCCTTACGCCAATTATAATTAAAAATATTTAAAATAAATAAATATTTCAAAATTGGTGATTTTATACTCACTAATTTTCGAGTTGGAAAGAAGAAAAATTTAAAATTTGTTGGAAAAATTTTAGAAATAGAATCTACTTCCACAGGTGCAATGCAGTTGTTAAAGGTAGATTTCTTACGCCCTCAAAATACAATAAATTATATTTTTGCATATCCTGCAATAAGGGACATAAGTAATGTTAAAAGTAATGAAATTGTACAAATGTTAAAAAGACCGAAAGAACTTCGTAGAGGTCGTTTTCAGTGTGAAAAATCTATATTTTAAAACTATAGATTTTGATAAATTATTTACCTGAATGGTAAATGTGTTCCTTTATATTTTTATAAATAATTAATTTATATTTACAAGAATAATTTTCGTTTATTTTTGGATAAATATTCTATTTTTTTACCATGTATTTTATTGAATTTAACAGAATAAAAATCTTATTAATCATAATAATAATTCAGACTATAGTGGAAAACAATCTCAAAGAATCATGTGCAATGATGGTTCAAAGTTAAAAAAAATAAAAATAAACGGTCTATGAGTTATTCACAAAAATATGCATAAAGTGACCAATGTCACCCCATTTGACAGTACCTAATTCATATTTCAGGTAGTTTTAATTGTTGGTTTGTCTGGAGCTTCTCGGAGGGAAGAACTTACTTTCATGCAGTTAGAAGATATTGTAGATGCTTCATCGTTTATCAAAATTAATATTCCGAACACAAAAACAAAAATTCCTAAACTGTTTACAGTAACAGAAGGTAGTATTGATGGAATCAATTTTTTAGATATATTTAGAAAATACGCAACTTTACGTCCGTATCATGCAAATCATATGGAAGATTTTTCGTGTCATACAGAAATTCTAAATGCTCTAGCCAACCTGTCGGCATCAATACTGTGGGCGCAATACCTAAAAAAATTGCTAATTATCTGAGCCTTCCTAATGCCAGTGAATATACTGGCCATCAGCATCTTTATTGGCCGATGATGGGGTTAGCATGTCCATACTTAAAAGGCATGGTGGATGGCGTTCAACTTCCGTCGCAGAAGGATACGTAGAAAGTTCAATAGAAAATAAGGAGATGATCTCGGAAAAAATTCTCGGTGTAAATAAAAATACATCGGCTAATAACGGTATGGATGTAAATACAAGTATTCTTGGCGAAAAACACTTGCCGAAAAAACCAAGAATTGAAGATGAAAATAATTCTGAAAACAGTACCCCCTGGTTTACAAACTCTTCAGTGTGTTCAGCATCTTCAAATATTGAAATTGTGGGAGAAAATCAAAATGTTCAAAAGACAACGGCAGCAGCAGCCTCATCAACTATAGAAATTTGTAATTTGAAAAATTGTACAATTAATACCTATTTATTATAATCATTAAAATGTTTATATTTGTTTTTTACCTCTCGCCTCATATTCTATAAGAGAGGTATTGTAATGGGTCAAAATTTTCGAGTATGAGTTTTTGGTGGATAAGCACGTTTCAGGGTCTTTAGAATACGAATTTAATATTTTCACGATGATGTCTGTGTGTGTGTATGTATGGACGTATGTATGTATGAATTATGTGACGATTTTTCGTCCACGATAACTTAAAAAGTATCAAACCTTTAATAACCAAATTTCATATTTAAGGTTTTTATAAGGATCTTAACACCTGATAAGATTTTGGTAGAAATTCGCAAACCGGAAGTAGTACTTTTTGAAGCTTGATATAGTTTTTCTTAAATATATTGGTACATTATTTATTTATGACAATTTTTGCAATTAAAAATAAAAGAAAATATAATTATCTATGGGTACAGTTAATTATAAATACAATTTGCTGAATCTGGTAGTATTTAATAATAAAATAAAGTAGGTACAATTAATATTCTATCTTGTTGTCCATGATATGAAATTTGTTTCTACATAAAATTTGAATGATTATGACAGTGACAGTACAGTTGACATCTTTTGCTTGCATCTTGGTTTACATTATCGTTTACATCTTACATGAACATGAAACTATTAAAATGTAAGTAAAACTATTTATTAGATTAGTCTCGAGATTAATAGAATTAGCAGAATTATGCGAGAGGTCGTGTACTGGCCACAGCAGATTTTTTTTGTAAATATAAGATACATTTCTTTAAAGCATTCAGTGCTTAAAACAGTAATGAGCATCGTTTTTAAGCACTCAGTGCCTTAAAGTATGTCATATAGAAACCATAGTGACGATGTAAATTGCAACTTTATATATCGATTGTAGAAAAAATCGTTTTAAAGCACACTATAAATAAAATATTGCTCAATTTTAAATTCTTTATTTTAAATAGCTATATTTATTTAATGCTAAATATTTTCTATTTTAATGCAAAAAGTATTAATTTTAATGCACATTATCTATTTCAATAATTCCCAGTTCAATTATAGTCAATAATGTTTACTGGGCTCACTTAATTAAGGAATCTCGCTCCTTCGTCGCTTGTCCCTCTAACTTTCCAGCTACCCGTAAAGATTAATTTACTACGCACGCCATTTTAATAACTATTACCTTGCCTACTGGGTTTGCGTTACCCATTCCATTGCATGGGCTCATCAACCATAATCAAATTATTGCAATATTGTATTAAAAAGAGTAATTACATATAAAATAATTATGATTATTAAAAGAAACATTGTTAAAATTTATTTAGTTCAGAGATATAAGGATTATAAAATTCGTGACGTCATCGGTATTAGCTTTGAAATGAAGCTATCATTGGCTAAACATTGTTTTCCCGCTGTGCTACATTCATTCGGAAGGCAACATAATAATTGATACAAAGTTTAAAACTAAGTTTTCTAGATTCAAGTTATGTTTTCGTATGTAAATATAATAATTATATTATATTTTGTTAAAATGTATTAAAAACATCTTAATTATACAGAACAAAGTTTCAAACTAATGATTTTAGTCCAACAAAACAAGCTCACTAGCGCTATTGAAACGTCAAAATCAGGGATGGCAAAATGTATGAAAATGTTTAACTATGTAGTTTTTAAAATTAATTTTTATTTTCGTTTTAAACATAATTATTGAACAACTGTAAGATTTAATATACCTACATGTTATTTACATTTTTAACAATTATAAATAGAAATAAATACAATACACATTAAAATAAACTAGTTGAGTGCCGCTGCTTAAGAGGAATGCCCACCCCTACAAAATTAAGCAAAAATATGTTCTCGTTGAGCCCATGAAATTGACTTTAATTTTGGTCCGATTTGTTTGCTCTTTTTTTAAATTTAAAGATAAAAGATGTCTCTAGGTCTGTCTAGTGCCATTTTTTTAATTTAAATTTTTACATGTATTTTTGAAGCCCCAAAGTTAGTAAAATTTTAAGAACTTTGAAGATAAAATATTAAAAAACTAAAGTAAAATTAAAAAATCTGCTGTGGCCACCACACGACCTCTCGCCTAATTCTGCTTATTCTACTAATCTAATAAATAGTTTTACTTACATTTTAATAGTTTCATGTTCATGTATTATGTAAACGATAATGTAAACCAATATGCAAGCAAAAGATGTCAACTGTACTGTCACTGTCATAATAATTCAAATTTTATGTAGAAACAAATTTTATATCATGGACAACAAGATACTAGAATTTCAAAAAAATAGAATATTAATTGTACTTTATTTTATTGTTAAATACTTCCAGATTCAGCAATTTGTATTTATAATTAACTGTACACATAGATAATTACAATTTCTTTTATTTTTAATTGCAAAAATTGTCATAAATAAATAATGTACCAATATATTTAAGGAAAACTTTTCCAAACTTCTAAAAGTACTACTTCCGGTTTGCGGATTTCTACCAAAATCTTATCCGGTGTTAAGATACTTATTAAAACCTTAAATATGAAATTTGGTTATAAACGGTTTGATACTTTTTAAGTTATCGTGGACGAAAAATCGTCGGTTCATACAAACGCACACACACACACACGCACACACACACACACAGACATCATCGTGAAAATAGTAAATTCGTATTCTAGAGACCCTGAAACGTGCTTATCCACCAAAACCTCATACTCGAAAATTTTGACCCATTACAATACCTCTCTTATAGAATATGAGGCGAGAGGTAAAAAGTGACACTAAGCGGACATAGCCTAGACTTTAATCTTTTATTTTAAAAAAAAATTGTTTAAAAATATTTAAAATTAGTGGTAATTTCATGTGCCCAACGAAACCCCTTTTGTAGTAGAAAATGGCTAAATACGGTTCATTCATCGAATCAACCGATGTCGTCACAATGGGTAACAATGGTTTTTGACGGCATCGCTTCATTCGTTAAATGGATCTTCAAAACTAGTGGGGATTCCTCTTAATACAGATGACGTCACAAATTAATATTTAACTTTTAGAAACTGGATTTTCAATGATAGATAATGTATTCTTAGGAAGAGTCATAACATTTAAAAAAAAATGGTTGATGAGCCCATTACGAGTACATACATTGCTATGTTATTGTCATTATAAAAAATAGGCCTTGCTTCAAAAGCCGATATCTCTTCAACGAAGTGTTTGCAAGATAATATTTTAATGAAAATATTTTATTGTTTTAAGTTAGGATACTTAACCCTGAAACACCCTTATAATAGTACATGTACTCGTAAAATACAAAACATTAGCTAAATAAAAACAAAGAGATAATAATAATTTCTTTAATCTTTACTTGCATTTTTAGTTATCTGGTATTATTGGAATTTGATTATAGATTTAGATTCAAAGATGTGACATGGGTAGAAGTTTTAAAAATGGACAGCTAAGGAGAAAAGAAGTTCAGTAAATTAATTTTTCTCAATGTTTTCTGATTTTTTAAAATTTATTTGCCTATTGGCTGACGTAAATTAATTGTTTAACTTCCAGCTATATTCAAGCGATTATACTGTTTCATTGAACAGTAGCTCTTCATTAATCATGATTTAATTTTTTTAAATAATTAACATTTAAATCAAGTCATTATATTTTAAAATTAACCCGATATAATAATTATATACAGGGTTTTCATTTGAAGTGGCGCACCATTGCTATCTCGAGACGTATAAGAGATACGAAGTTGGATAAATTAGCAAACAATGGGGGCTTATAGGCCAAACTATTCTAGATGGCAGCCGTGTTCCAGTCCCAAAAATGTGATATATGAACGCACACACATTGTGTCATATCACGCGTGTATTTGAAATGTCAAATAATGTAAACAAGTATTGTAAACAGTGCGGTGTATGGTAGTAAATATAAATTAATAACGGAATGTAATTATAATTCATGGTATATTATAAAGTTTAAAAATCTGACGTGGACACCACATGACGTGTTCAAATTCGGGCGAGTTTACTAAAGAACAAGTGCGAAAAAAGTCTTATAAAATGAGTTCTTTATACTATTTTTTCTATTTGGTGTCTTTTTATTATTAAAATTTAAATTATACTGCCACAATATACACAAGTCGATTTAGGGAAATTTATGTGTGTAACGTTTTGGATGGTGATAATAATATTGCCATTTATTTAACTGTCACTGTCACTGCAAAAGTATATATTACTGAACTATTCTAGGTGATAAGTACAGATATTATAGAAAATATTGAACTTATATGTTTTCAATTTCTAGATTCATTAATTTTATTGAATAAAAAGTAATTAATTAAGCAAAACATACGTATTTAGAGGTTATACTGAAATTTGTCAATTCTAAAGTTTGACGTTTAACAATTGAAATAAATGTCATCTGATACTGATCTGATACTAGCAATACCAACCTTCTATAAAAATATGTAGCGTGTCACAAAGTGAGCTCTAGCGACATTCAGTTGCGTTTCACAAAGTTAACTTTGTGAACGCCAAATAGAAAAATATACTTTAATTATTCTTAAATGATACCAGATACAAAAATATTTATAAAATACCGATTGTAGTTAATAATCACATAATCTTTCATTTAAAATAAAAAAATTTGTCTTAAATTACATATTTATCGAAATATTTGAAAAAAGTACTACTTCCGGTTTGTATATTGAAACCCAAAATAGGAGGTGCACAACTAGATTCTATAACAGTCCTTAATACAAAATTTCAACTTTCTACGTCTAACCGTATTTGAGTTATGCGACACACATACGTCACGACGAAACTAGTCATAATGGATTCAGAAAAGGTCAAAACGGATATTTCCGTAAAAATCCGAGAACCGAAATTTTTCGCGATTACAGTACTTCCTTTTTACTCCGTACATGGAAGTAAAAATGAATTAAGAAACAAAACAAACATCTGATATCTGATATTTAAAATGTCAAATATATGGAAGAGGTAAAAATTTTAGTGCTTGGGTCTGGAACACTAGCGCCACTTTAAGCCCCCATTTCTATTTTATAGGAGCACTTTAATGAACGAAACAAGAATTTTTTAGACCAGTGGTTCTCAAACTACGGGGTGAAACTCTTTTATTTCAAATGAGGACCTATTTTTTAATTCAACGAGATATTAGTTTCATAACCCTGCATAACAAAATCATAAGAAAAACGCTATTGAGAATTACAATAATTTAATTTAAATTTGATTGTTACAAGAGTGCTACCGAAAAAAACAGTTGAATATTTTGCTTCATATTAATTGTTAGTGTCTGTAGTTACCGTCACCCGCCATCCTACACACATGTCAATTAAACTATTATCTTTCATATAAGACCTAGTGCTAAGAATTTAAGTACCAGATACGGCAGCCATTTTGAAAATAATGTCCGCCATTTTTAGTTTTCTTTATTTATCTGTTATGATTAATATTACGAAAAAATTGTTACACATAAAATGGTGTATCCACTTTTACCTCTCGCCTAGAGAGGTATAGGGATCGTGAAAAAATTCGATGTGGAGATTTTTGTCAATAAGCACGTTTTAACACCTTTAGAACCTATTTTGACTATTTTCACGATGATGTCTGTGTGTGTGTGTCTGTGTGTGTGTATGTGCGCCTACTATAGTCTTTCGTTCTGATTCATTATCTCAAATTCTACTGAACATAAAATTCTAATATCTTGCAATATACATTTGTATATGTTAATGAAGAGCTGATTAGATTTTGGTAAAAATCTGCCAACCGGAAATGGTATTTTCTTGAAGCATTTTAACATTTTTTGCAAAAAAATATAGAAAATTCTGCGATAGCTACAATTTGTCATACGACATTTCAAAGAACAAACTATATCTTACAATATTTATTTAACATCTTGTCTATATCTCTTACCAATAAAGGAAAATTATTTTTCAAAGATATATAATTTTATCTACCACGATTTGTAAATCACAATTTTGGTCCTCAACTAGTTATGACCGAAACTATCGTCGCTAATTTCGTCCTTTTTAAACTCAAAAAATTACCTTACAAAGGTAAAAATAGACGATGCAAGGTTTTTGGGCTATAAAGTTGAAAATTCAACACAAACTAGTGAAATACTACCATTTTACGCATAAAGAAGACGTGAAATCAATTGTTGAGGCAAATTCTCACTACACTAATAACACTCAATTAATAGGCGACTGTCAAAGGAGTCTTTGATTTAAAAAAGAATGAAATTAGCGACGATAGTTTCGGTCCTCAACTAAAGCGATTTATAATGACAAAGTCTAATGCAAATTGATTGAGTCAACAAGGAAACTTTTTTATCAAACTCTACCCATCTCAAATTGCATTGAACAACAAGGAAATATTTTCTATAAAAATGTACCCATCTCAAATTGCAATAGTAAACAAAAAATCACTATATAACTCCGATACTCCAGAATTGAAGAATCACCTTAAACCTTGCCGTCCCGTCTTTTTTCTTCAGACCATGACAAGCCGTACCGTGTTGATATATAAACTTCAACTGAAACATTCAGTTCGTGTTAAGTTGCTCATTAATTTACACTCTTAATTCGAGAATGAACCAGGTATTTTTCAGTAGATAAAATTTTTTTATTAGTTAACACTTTATGGAAGAATGCGTTCGAAACCGTATAGTTGTGAAAGAAGAAGGGGCTGACCAATCAGTTTGAATATTGTTACATGTGAGCGTTGCATGAAGTCATCTCCTCATATCTTCATTCGACGGTTCAGACCACACATAAACTTTACTATATTGGAAGGCGCAAAATGCATGTCAGTGGAAGACATTCTTCCATAATGGACTAGTTGAATAATTTTTTATAAATTAAATTGAATTGAAGACCATGTCAAATCGTCGGCTGTCGTCCATTCAAAAATGTCGTCTTTTCGACAAATTTACAGAATAACTTAAAAACTTAAACGTATTTTAAATCTTAAGAACTAAAATGCAAATCATGGTTCGCGCCATCGAACTGACGAGGTAAGATAGGTCACGTTTTATATTTGTTGGTCGCATAAACCTATGTATCGAATGTCCGCAACGCGGCTACTGCTATTTTTGTACCTACATTATACTTGTTTTTAAAGAATATAAGGAAACAACAAATAATATAATTATTGTAACAAAAACATATTGTTTAACTTTTAATTTTCTTCAATTCAATTTAATTTATAAAAAATTATTCAACTAGTCCATTATGGAAGAATGTCTTCCACTGACATGCATTTTGCGCCTTCCAATATAGTAAAGTTTATGTGTGGTCTGAACCGTCGAATGAAGATATGAGGAGATGACTTCATGCAACGCTCACATGTAACAATATAAACTGATTGGTCAGCCCCTTCTTCTTTCACAACTATACGGTTTCGAACGCATTCTTCCATAAAGTGTTAACTAATAAAAAAATTTTATCTACTGAAAAATACCTGGTTCATTCTCGAATTAAGAGTGTAAATTAATGAGCAACTTAACACGAACTGAATGTTTCAGTTGAAGTTTATATATCAACACGGTACGGCTTGTCATGGTCTGAAGAAAAAAGACGGGACGGCAAGGTTTAAGGTGATTCTTCAATTCTGGAGTATCGGAGTTATATAGTGATTTTTTGTTTACTATTGCAATTTAAGATGGGTACATTTTTATAGAAAATATTTCCTTGCTGTTCAATGCAATTTGAGATGGGTAGAGTTTGATAAAAAAGTTTCCTTGTTGACTCAATCAATTTGCATTAGACTTTGTCATTATAAATCGCTTTAGTTGAGGACCGAAACTATCGTCGCTAATTTCATTCTTTTTTAAATCAAAGACTCCTTTGACAGTCGCCTATTAATTGAGTGTTATTAGTGTAGTGAGAATTTGCCTCAACAATTGATTTCACGTCTTCTTTATGCGTAAAATGGTAGTATTTCACTAGTTTGTGTTGAATTTTCAACTTTATAGCCCAAAAACCTTGCATCGTCTATTTTTACCTTTGTAAGGTAATTTTTTGAGTTTAAAAAGGACGAAATTAGCGACGATAGTTTCGGTCATAACTAGTTGAGGATCAAAACCATCGTCGCTAATTTTATAATTTATACCTAACGATTTGTATGAAATTTCAAGTGCAGAATTCTCTTCACCTTCATGTTTAGTGTCTGTCAGATTGACATAAGAACAGCACAGCGTTGCCGTAGTATACCACTGGTATTTGACCGAATGATATCTTATAAAGTAAACAAGTTTTACATAATAAAAATTAATAATATTCTTAATTAATTGATTTTAATCTCATTTTATTAGATAAAAATGCGAATAGACTGCGTTTACATACAATAAAAATGTTTATTATTATTTTTTATAAGTTGGAACCCTGATATCAAATGCATTGCGAGCATAGGAGATTCCCCTAACCCCTCACCACCCGAGTGTACCTCCTTAATTGCAATTTTCTGAATATTTGTTACTGCAGCAGCAGCTATTGCTAGTAATAAACGCCTTCTTCTATCACTATTCATTTTTACATCTACAAAAATACTTAACTATGCTCAGCTCATAGAATAATTATTTTCTCTGTTTCGGAACTAGAATGAGTTCATACCAGTTCTAATTTTGATGCTGGTATGAGCTTCATTACCTACGATTTTTGGTGAAATTTTGTTATCAGCGACTGGTAGCACTGCATTAAATAAACAAAATATCTAGGCAACGGGCAACGAACAATTTTGACAAAACGGGATTCACTTTTGACGTTAATTTTATTAATTTGAATCAAATGAAACATACAAACTGAATTAATATTTATATTTCATACAAAGATAAACTAAATAATATAAATATAATATTAATCTTGTTTTGTACTACAGCCGGTCTTAAAATTAATATAATTTTTGATCAAATTAATCCATACTTCATTCGTTTGCAAATCATCTTGGACCATTCGTTTGAGTTTTTGATATTGTTACAAAAATTGAATTAATTTTGTACTCAATTTCATCTATTAATATTATATTAGTGAATTCATCCCTTCTGCACACGCCGGAATAACCCATTATTGGAAGAACCTAAAAATATTGTTCTAAAATTATAATTTAAATATAATTACTAATATACTTAGCTTACTTTTATTGAAAAATAGTCTCTGTCGGGTGCTTCATTCATATATTTTTCTATCTGCTGACATATTAATTTATTTGATTAATATAAAACATAAAACTAATTTAAATAATATACAAAGCACCTAGGCAACAAACAAAACTCATCAATTGTCGAGCACAAATTACTGTCACCAACATAATTATTCTTCCAAAAAATTTCCCTAATGCAAACTGTCAAATTAATAAATAATTTAAATTGAACCAAAAACTGCCTCAACAGAGAAAATAGTATAAAACATTCGTTACGGAAGGCTTCTCTAGCACTCTTGCTAGAAAAAGTCGCCTTCCCTAACTTATGTTTTAATATACTATTCAGGTTCTAATACTGTCATTGTGTCATTTTTACGAAATTGTTTTGTATAGGCATGCTTATGAATTAAAATTCTGTACAAAAATTTAATACCGTGTCAGACAGAAATTTAAATTTTCGTAACAAATTTTATTATAATATTTCGTATCAAAATTTAATATTAAATTTTGTACAAAACTTTGTATCGTATCAGACAGGCTTAGTGTAAATGTGTTATTGATAAACTAAATATAAATCCTATTAAATCTTCTGGTAAAGTTAAAAATGTGAAGTCCCTGCTGTCAATGGAAGGCCTTTGGATCCCTGGATCAGGCCTTGTTCAAAACCTTTGTAGATTGCAAGCTATTCGCGAGATTATATGCTGACTTATAAGTCCATGACCATGAAGGGCATGTGTTCATTTCCCGACAACTAAATACAATTTATTAATAACATATTTCAAGAGATACACGAACGAATAGATTCTAAATTACTTACAGTTGATTTAAGTTTATCTCAGAGTTCAAATAGTCTTTCCTATTTCATGTGCTTTCATATAAATTCATTTCACTCTATTAACTTAAATGTTTTGACGTTTAACACCGTTTGGACACTTAAGCTAAGTTTCCATGCATGCGTTTCATCCGTCGCGTTTGATCCGTCGAGAGATCTGATTCGCTAAATTTAAATTCGTGAAAATCAAGACGGTAGCGGATCAACGACGGACCGAGTTCGTCTACTTTCTACTTGATCCGTAGAACGGATACGTTTCAGTACCACGTCGTTTTATTTTGACAGTTTAGTGTAGGTATGTAAATTCTACATATAAAATTCCGTGTTTAGAAGGTATTTTATGGTTTGTTATATTATAAATCTGAATAATAATGAGATAAAATAAATTAATTTAGTTGACATTAAACGTCAAAACGGATGAAATGTTCAGTATTAGTGATGGGTCTTTCGTTCATTTTTAGTGAGTCAGTTCATTTCGCTCCGCTCAGTAAAGTGAGTCGTTCACACTGAGTCGTTCATTTGAACGACTCTGTAAAACAGCACTGTGCGTTTCAAATGACACCATGCTATCAAAATACATATAGTAAGTTCGCTGAGAGTGGTGACCTAAGTTATTCGAGTGTTACTTTTTAAAGTAATACAGTGGTTTCAATCAATAATAATTTATAGTGAACTATATCTTTAAATTCATAATTTTACGGTGAATGTGATTATTATCTTAGTTTAGTGTGATCTTAATCTGATCTTGTGAAATTTGAGTTTTAAACCATTTTAACTGTCTAAAATTTCATTGATTTGTCATACAAGTTCCAGTTTGATCAATTAATCATTTTTACGTTAAATATTCCTACCATTTCAATAAAATAAAAGATGACACAAGACTGTGTAATTTGTAATAAAGGTGTTGCACTCAACAGTTCAGTGAAATGTGGAAGATGTAAAGTCTTTTGTCACTTGGAGTGTGCGAATTTCATAGCAGGCGACAACCGTATTCTTCGATCCACGAGGAATATTAAATGGTTTTGTGATGCATGTACGGCATCTTTTGATAGTAATAAGGAGAACTCTGATTCCAATGATTTAAAGGAAATTCTATTACAACTACAAACTGATTTAGCAAATTTAAAAACTGGAATGCAGACTGACTTAGCGAATTTAAAGAGTGAAATTAGTGAACTAAAAACTGAACTATTGACCACCAAGAAGTCCAAGCTGCAGGAATCTACGGATTTTGAAAATATAATCTCTGAAGTTACTGAACGTAACAAACGAGCATCGAATTTCATGGTATATGATTTAAAAGAAAACAGCTCTGATATCGACAATGCTGCTGTCATTGAAATCATAAATTCAGCTTCTTCGGAGATCGAT
Source organism: Agonum fuliginosum (assembly GCA_947534325.1). Taxonomy (NCBI): domain Eukaryota; kingdom Metazoa; phylum Arthropoda; class Insecta; order Coleoptera; family Carabidae; genus Agonum; species Agonum fuliginosum. Next base: position 21,143,657 of record OX384029.1, on the reverse strand, counting down.
GTGTCAAAGATCAAAATAGTGCGTGTTGGCCGTATATCTACCGGCAAAATCAGACCAATAAAAGTTACATTAAATAATTCGGGTGATGTTTTAACAGTTTTAATGAAATCTAAACAAATAAAATCTATCAATCATTTTAAAGATATTAAACTCGGCAATCATCTAACTTTAAAACAACGTGAACATTATAAACTTGTAAAAGCGGAATTAGATAGCCGTAAAGATAATGGTGAACTGAATATTGAAATCAAATATAAGAATAATATCCCGTGTATTGTTGAAAAAAACTAAGTGCGATTGCTAACTTTACAATTAACTACCAAAACGTGCGTGGACTAAATACTAAAATGGCAAAACTTTATTTGAATGGTGCGACTACCCCATATGATGTCCTTGCCTTAACTGAAACTTGGCTCAGCGACTGTGTAAATGACATTGAACTCTTCGATTCCAATTTTACGGTCTTTCGTAGTGACCGTGATCAAGCAGCCACTGGTAAATCTCGTGGAGGAGGTGTACTCGCAGCAGTCAAGGCTACTTTCAATCCATGTCAGCTAATTATCACCTGTCAATCACCTGTGATTGAATTTATCTGTGTAAAATTTTCAGTCAATTTAAAATGTATTCACTTAATTGTAGCTTATATTCCATCCGATGCTACATCCAAAGATTATGATTGTTTCTATGATACCATACTAGCTCTTCCGTTCATTTTTTCTTCATCAACTATAATTCTAGGTGATTTTAATTTACCAAGTTTAATTAATTATTATACTAGCCAATCAATAAGTAATAATTTAGTTCAAAATTTTTTAAACTTTGTTGATCTGTTAGGAATGAATCAATTTAATAATGTCGTAAATGCTAATGGAAGAATACTAGATGTTGTCGTATCAAGCATTGATTGTGAGGTACAACACAGCTTAGATATTTTAGTACCTGAAGATACGCACCATCCATCTTTGTCTATTAATTGTAAAGTTCCAGCTAACCAGTCTCATAAGTCTAAATATTGTAAAAAGCCAGAGTATGTTTACCAATTTAAGAAAGGAAACTACTTATTATTATATAATTTAATTAATGTTGTTAATTGGCAACCTATTTTAGAGTGCACTGATTTAGATACTGCAATTAACAATTTTTATACGATATTATACAGTATCTTCGATGTTTGTATTCCAAAGATTTTAAGAACAACTTCAAAAAATAAATATCCTGTATGGTTCAGCGCTGATCTTATTCAACTAGTCAAGCGTAAAGCGCATTATTTTAAACTGTATAAAAAATATAACTCGTCATGCTATTATGATAAATTTAAAGAACTTAGAAGCATTGTCAAATCTCTTGCAAGCAAATTACATGCTAAATATATATATCAGGTTGAAAATTGTATTTCGACTGATCCTAAATATTTTTGGTCATATGTGCAAAGTAAAAACAACAATAATAGTATTCCACTTACAATGCAATATGATGATAATGAATTCTCTGGCGGTGAAGAAGTTGCCGAGGCATTTGCTATGTTTTTCAATAATGTATACAAATCCCACAGCACGGTTAATAGTAATTTTGATTCTTCTAATTTTTCACTAAATTCGCCTCATGTTAAGCTAGATTTAATAACCAATGAGGATATCTTAAGTGCTATTAACTGTCAAACTAACAGCAAATCCACAGGCCCTGACAATGTACCAATCTATATAATAAAAGCTTGCAAAGAAACTTTAATTGAACCATTATCCTACATATTTAACTTATCTTTAAAATCAATATTGTTCCCTGAAAGGTGGAAATCTGCTAGAATTTGCCCAATTTTCAAGTCAGGTGATCGCAGTAATATTGCTAATTATAGGCCTGTAGCATGCCTTAGCTCGTTTGCTAAAATTTTTGAATTAATAATATTCAAAAATATTCAATTCCAAACATCAGCCTACATTAATCCCTGTCAACATGGTTTCACACCTTGCAGGTCAACTGTATCTAATTTACTTAATTTTAGTCACTTTGTTGGTAATGCCTTAGAATCAAAGAAACAAGTTGATGTCATATATACAGACTTCTCAAAGGCTTTTGACTCCGTGTCGCACAGATTACTAATTAATAAACTTAAATTGATTGGTTTCAGTGATAATTTACTTACTTTACTTATGTCATATTTGCACAACAGATGTCAGTATGTATATATAAATGGTTATAATTCAAAGACATTTGTTCCAACGTCCGGTGTACCTCAAGGGTCTGTCCTAGGACCCTTATTGTTCATACTATTTATTAATGACATAGTAAATGTAGTTCAACACTCCAAATGCTTGTTATTTGCTGATGACTTTAAAATATTCAAAGAAATATCAAATATAAGTGATTGTATGGATTTGCAACATGATGTTAATAATATTTATGAATGGTCATTAAGAAACCAGTTATACTTTAATAAAGATAAATGTTATGTTATGAGTTATACAAGGAAAAATACATCTTTTTGTCATAATTATAATATGAACATTACTCCACTAAAACGAGTTACTATTATTAAAAATCTTGGAATTATTTTTAATGACAAATTAAATCCAAAAGTTCATGTTGATGCTGTTGTCAATGAGGCATGTAAAAAATGGGTTTTCTTCTACGCACTACTTTTAACTTTACAAATGCTTACTGCCTTAAAATTCTATTTGTTTCAATTATACGTAGCAAACTTGAATACGGCAGCCTAATATGGAATCCATTTTACATGTCTCATATAAATGGGTTAGAAAATGTACAAAAGAAATTTTGCAAAATTTGTTTTTTTAAAATCAATCGCATATGGCCTAACCTAGAGTACGAAGACTTATTGGCAATGTTCGATCTTGAATTGTTACAAAAAAGACGTTTGAGGCACCAATTACTTTTTTTATATAAAATTGTGAACAATTTCATTGATGATGCAGGTCTACTAGCTGAGCTCAACTTTCATACACGTCCGTGTAACACCAGAAATCCTGTTGCATTTGTTTGCCCAAACTCGCGTACTAATCAGCATTTAAATTCACCGATTGTGTCAATGTGCCGTAACTTCAACTTACTATGTAATGATTTAGACCTTAACGATAAGCTAACTACATTTAGATTTAAGTTAAATAACTGCTTAAATTGATAATTAGGTTTATAACCATTATTATAATTATTATTATTCGTATATTTTCACTTAATAAGTTAAATAATTACTTAAATTGATAATCTAGGTTTATAACTATTATTATAATTATTATTATTACTATTATTATAATATTTTTTTTTTCATTGTTATTTAGTTTCTATAAGTAGCTACTCTCATATTAATAAGTAATATTATACTGTAATTGGGATCTCTTCCTGCTGAGCTGCTTTGCTCATGTGCTCATGCTCACAGCACTGTGCGCTCGCCTTGTGTGCATGTGCGATGCGCAGCGATGTGGCATGTGCCAAACTGCATGAACCTAGCATTTTAGTTAGTTAATAGTTGTGTTCTCGTCTTGATTACTCGTTGCTGCAAACAATAGATTATTGAACGTTGCTTATTGTAGTTGTATATGTATATTGACAATGGAAAATAAACAAAATAAAAATTCTGCAAAAAGGAGTACCTATTGTCTGGCAACGTTTTGAAGAATGTTCAACAAATTTAACAAAATGTTACTATTACTTTTACATTAATGTATTTTTTGCATTTACTTTCCAGTCCTACATTGTTTCCACTTCCCATATTGTTGATTATTTTCATTGTTGTCCGTACAACAGAAACGCCACGCTTCTCAGAATACACAGCACTCAGCACCGTGCGCTGTATGTATGTTTCGTTCGTTTCGTTCATTCCACTCGCACTCGTTCGTCTTTCTGCGTTCAGCGAGCGGAGGCTAAATAGTAGCACGGAGCTAGTGTGAACTGGTGTGCCGTGCTGAACGAACTAAAAAGTCGTTCGTTCACGGCACACTAAAATGAGTCGTTCATTTTGAACGACTCGTTCATGAACGACCCATCACTATTCAGTATGCATAGGAACGTCCGTTTTTACATACGTCATTACGCGTGCGATTGTGTCCGCGCAGTTACGGATGAAACGCATGCATGGAAACTAGGCTTTAGGCCCAGTTGCACAGTTACCACTTAAGTATTTTTTAAGGCTTAAGTTTCAGTTTATGGTTTAGCTGTTGCACAGTATTGATTTTCAGTTAAAGTGTCACTTAAATGTCAAATTACTTAAGCGGTAGATGCGGTGTCACTTAAGCCAAAGTTTAACATGTTTTTGTGATTATTATTGTTATTATCCATTTTTCATATATTTTTAAAATGAATCTTAGAAATATTATTGATATTGATCACGATGAGGATGAAGATATCTTATATATTGACATTTTCATGAGATTTCGCCCCACGCCGGTCGCCGTTATTCAAGACAGGGACAATAATTTCAATCAATAGAAAATTATTTTATAATAGATTTCATTTATTCAAGTAAAGAAAGATATAATTTATCAGAAAAAAATTAGACACCAGGTATATATATATATATATATATATATATATATATATATATATATATATATATATATATATATATATATAAGTTCCTCCAGTGCTCTATATAGCCTACCTCTATTGATAGAGTCGTATGCCTGTTTAAAGTCTATAAAAACTGCATATAAAGTATGTTTGTGATCATAGAAACTTGCTTGGGCTTGTTTTATTACAAATACTTGGTCTGTGACGGATCTGTTGGCTCTGAAGCCACACTGATAGTCCCCAATTATTTTTCTGTGTATGGTTCTAGTTTCTCTTTAATGATCGTTGATAGTATGCTGTATCCAGCCATGCTATTCCTCTATAGTTATCGCATAGCGTTTTGTCTCCCTTTTTGTAAATTGGATTTAGTACTGCTCTATTCCAGTTGTCTGGTATTTTCTCTTCTGTCCAAATTCTTGTAATGAGCTTGTGGATATCCTTACCTTATGTAATTTTCCGCCTCCATATTTTATTGTTTCCGCTCCTACTCCATTTTCTCCAGGGCTTTTATTATTTTTCATTTGTCTTATAATTCTTAGTGTATCTTTCTTAGTCCAGTAACCTAGTACATCGTAAGTTGCATCAAGTGGTGGTAGTAGGTTTCTATTTTTACCTCTCGCCTAGAGAGGTATAGGGATCGTGAAAAAATTCGATATCGAGATTTTTGTCAATAAGCACGTTTTAGCACCTGTAGAACCTATTTTGACTATTTTCACGATGATGTCTGTGTGTGTGTTTGTGTGTATGTGTTGTAACGGTGCTTTTTATCAAATTCCTGTTTAGGGTGCTATTTTGTAACGGGGCTGCTACAATTTATTTCATTTATGATAATTATGCGTTACCCCAAATAGTTTGTCGGTTAAATTTAGTTTGGATATCGGGCGCCAGATCTAGCTTGTGCTAAATCGTAATTTAATTTAGAGAATTGGAAACTTTTATCGTTTGGGTCCAGCAAAGTGAAAAAAATAAAATCAACACAATAAATAAGGTAATAAAGGTTTAAATTTATTCAGTTCAATTATGATTTAAGCAATTCTTATTTAATCTTTACAATACAAACAAATATGTGTGAGAGTTCATATGTGATGTACACAACGGTATTTATTGTAATTAACCCCTAACATAAATAAATGAGGTACAAACATCTGTAACACAAATTGATTATAACACAAACATATGTCAAATAAATGGATTGTAACAATGAAAACAAACACTTGATTCTAACAAAGTACGCGTGATTCAGAAGGCTGATAATTTAGAAAAGTATTTACGGTTTTCGTCGTTCACACACTCCTACTGTGTGGGTTTTGTCAATTAAGAATTAGTAATTATTACGTAGTTCACACACTCCTACTGTGTGGGATTTATCAATTAAGAATTGGTAATTATTACGTAGTTCACACACTCCTACTGTGTGGGTTTTATCAATTAAGAATTAGTAATTATTACGTAGTTCACACACTCCTACTGTGTGGGTTTTATTAATTAATAATTAATGATTAATTAATTCGAGTTTTATTAAATGACAAACTGTAGTGAGAAAATGAACAAAGTTTGCACGACTTGAAAACTCTTGAGGCAATGGGTTCGTACTGATTGCCTTATGACCCAGTACTCATTGTCTCAAGTTTGCTTTTTGGTAACTCCATGGAAAGATTGCTTTTATTGTTCGCGACTAGTCACCCAATAAAACACTTTTCCAGGTTTGCTTACTTTTCTACCCATTCATTAAGTTTCCCACCGTATTTACCTGTAGTGACGTCATAGTGTCGCAAGCTGTTGACTGTTTTGTCGGCGTGCTCAAGAGTTTACTCTTGAGGGCTCATCAACGCTTGAGATCGGTTGAAATAAACGGAGTTCTTCTAAGAAGAGCTCTCTTCAATCGACAGACTAAGACTAATTTTTCTTGTTGGCCTGAGCCCTTTTATACTAAAAAGTATCTTGCTTTCTTTGTTTAAATTATCATTCCTTCTCGCTTACTCTGTGTGTTGATTGGGAAAAACTAAACAACACTATTGTTGTGCATTTGTTATCCATTGTCTTTCATTGTCACTAACCCCTTTGTTTTGTTTTTCCAATTTTACCGCTTGGAGCGGTGGACGTACGCAAGGCGCGCGCAGCCCATGTTAGGTTAGCAGTGGCTTGATGGCGGGCAGACCATCACTCTGACAGATATGTTTGACAGTTTACCAGCATTCACGCACACGTGAATTCTTCGTGTGGCAGTGACTAGTTCATATTTAAAAATTAACAATAATTGATATTCGAAGGATCTGCCTGGTAGGTGAATACAATTATCAAATGCAATAGTACTTATTTCTAATGTTTTTCCTAGGTTGACTTGAATATTTGTTGGCATATTATCACAGCTAATTATTGACTTGCGATCTAACTTTGGAAAGTGATGCTTTCATAGATCTATTGGCGAGATACAAATATATAATAATGAATTACATACAAATAATGAATGTTTATATCCACATGGCTTTGATGCCATTGCAAAGTGAGGAATAATTTATCAGTTTATATTGTGTCGAAAATCTGTTTCGTCACAGTGTGTGTGTATGAAAGTCTGTATGTGTGCCTACTATGCTCTTTCGTTCTTATTCATTATCTCAAATACTATTGAACATAAAATTCAAATATTTTGCATTATATATTTGTACATGTTAATAAAGAGCTGATTAGATTTTGGTAAAAATCTGCCAACCGGAAATGGTATTTTCTTGAAGCATTTTAACATTTTTTGCAAAAAATATAGAAAATTCTGCGATAGTTACAATTTATCATACGACATTTCAAAGAACAAACTATATCTTACAATATTTATTTAACATCTTGTCTATATCTCTTACCAATAAAGGAAAATTATTTTTCAAATATATATAATTTTACCTACCACGATTTGTAAATCACAATATAGAAAAAAAGTTTAAAAAAAAATGAATATGTCAATGTGACAGGTGAACAGACGTATACACATTTCTGAAATGTTTGTGGCACCATTTTAAAAGAAATGTAAATATTATTAACTGAACATAATGTAATAAGGTAATAATAAAGTTAAATTTGTATCTATAAAGACCTAATTAAAGAACTAAGAACTATAACAATATTTTCAAAAAGTTTGTAAATTTATTTAAAACCAAATTCACATAAATTACAGTGTTAAGGCGAGAGGTCGTGTGCTGGCCACATCAGAAATTTTTTCTTGTATAGGATGTGACTGAGATGCAAAATCCAAGTTTTCGACTTCGGCAACACTTTTGAATATCTCAAAAACTGCTAAATTATTGCACTTTTTTGGGTTTCTTACCATTTTGACTATGAAGGAGCACGATTTCGATAAAAACCATTACATACATTTTTAAACTAGATTAAATTGTCTACAATCTGAGACCAGAATGGGCTCGGTAGCCCTAATAGTTTCCGAGATACAGCTATAATATATATATATATATATATATATATATATATATATATATATATATATATATATATATATATTATGTTGGATGAGAAAATAGTCTTACTCCACGTTTATAAAATTTTTATTAAATAGTACGACCGGTTTCGAGTGTTAAAACACTCATCATCAGGTACCGGTGACTAGAAGTAGATACAACAAAAATTTAAATTACACACTTACAAAAATAAATATAGCGTAGAATTGATACTTACAATAAACAAAAGTACAGGTCTAGAAGTTATAGATAAAGTTGAATACAAACAAAATATACTTGTTTTTCATATCTTCAATTTTGATTCAAATCTAGCAAGTGAACATAGCAGGCCACATGCGACAGTATTCTGTGATAACAAGTGTCTGTCAAAGTTTTTAAAGAACAAACAAAATCTAGCGGGTTTCTGATTGGTCCAAAATTATTCTGATGAGTGGGGATATATCTCTGTTCACGTGTTCATTTAGAATCTCTTCTTTTTTTTTTTTTTTTTTTTTCGTACCGGTCGTACTATTTAATAAAAATTTTATAAACGTGGAGTAAGACTATTTTCTCATCCAACATAATTCCAACCACTTCACTTGGGTTTTATCAATTTAAAATATATATATATATATATATATATATATATATATATATATATATATATATATATATATATATATATATATATATATATATAATTAGAGTTAAAAAATCTCGGGAATCGGTCAGGGCTCAAATACTAGTTGTTATTACGTACTTAAATTTATTTCAAAAATTCCAATATTTCGGACATTAATTGTGTCCTTCATCAGGGAAACTGTCAGGAAAATACAAAAATATAAATAAATATATAACATGAAAATTACACAAAAAAAATACATTGAAAACATTTTTTTAAAAATACTTACGAAAAGTATTAAGTATTAAGAAACTGAACGCAAAACACTGTCTGCAGTACCGGTTTTCTTCTATCAACATTTAAATATTTATGTTTTGTTACTTTGGAAGATTTATACATTTATAAGAACAATTTTTATAATTTTATACTTTGCACACTGCGTATCTAAATATAACAAGTAATAGCAGGTGGTTCAGCCGTTGGACAATTCTCTGATTTCCCGCTCAAAATGTTGTTGGTTGGTTGGTAACTCCCACCTGTTGAACATGGCCTACTTCAAGTTGTAGAGTGACGTTTTGGAGAATATTTCGCACGTGACAGAAGAGGTTAATTATGTTTGGTTCCAATGTTTGTTCAAAAGGAGATTGTAGTTTGTGTTGATGTTGTTAATGTCTTTTTTGCTGTTAAGAGCGTATAGATGTTGGAACGAGTTCGCATTTGAACCCCCACTACTGCAAACTGATCTTCCTCAGTGGGCGTGTTTCCCTTCACCGTAGACTTCATAATAGGTGTGTTTTGTACCGCGCTCGCTGCCACCCCCCGACGGACATACCCTAGTTCCAATGTCTGTACGACAGTCGACTAGTGAGCGTCAACAACAAAAATTTTCTTAATTTTAAACATGTTATATGTCTACAATGCTCACAACAATACAAATAAATAATAATAATAATATTTTAGTTGCATTTAGACTAATATAAAAAAATAACTCTAGCGGATTCTATCTTTGTATAACTTTATTTATTTATTTTTTAGAAATTTTAATAAATATCATTAGTAACAATGTACCTATGAACTACGCGAATGATTGCAAGAATACAAAACCTCTGCGTACTCAGATCGGGTGTTACGCAATTTTGTTTGGAGAGGGTGGCATTTTCCTCGAAATTAAACAACAATGCAACTTTTATTATTTACCTTGTCAACGCAATAGTTCATTATTTTATATTATATTACCTACATAAATAATCAATGTTGAATATAATTAATTATATGTATTATTTAATAATTATTGTATAAACTAATTATTTTTATTCATATTAAAGATATTAAACATTCAAATTTTCAATTTTTAGTGTTTCTAAAAAAATCTGCTGTGGCCAGCACACAACCTCTCGCCTAATTCTGCTTATTCTGCTAATATAATAAATAGTTTTACTTACATTTTAATAGTTTTATGTTCATGTAATATGTAAAACGATAATGTAAACCAAGATGCACGCAAAAGATGTCAACTATACTGTCACTGTCATAATAATTCCAATTTTGTGTAGAAACAAATTTCATATCATGAACAACAAGATACTGGGAATATCAAAAGATTTAAATTGTCCTATAGTTTATAAATGGTACAGAAAATTCTTTTAAAAAAATTTCTGTTATATTTATTCAAACATATATTACCATAAATGCTTTATTTATCGAGATAATTTAAATAAATAAATAAAAATCATATTGCTCTATATGAAAAGTCTTAATTCCGGTTTATGAATTGGTACCAAAATACAATTGGTCTATTAAAAATAGTATTTAAATCTTAGATATAAAATTTGGTATTTACATGTTCGATATTTTTGGAGTTATCGTTTCCGAAAAAATTGTAACATACGAACGAACGCACGAACACACATACAGACATCATCTCAAAAATGTGTATTTTGTATTCTAGAGACACTAAAACGTGCTTATTTGCCAAAAACTCACACTCGAAAATTTAGACCCATCACAATTATTAATTCTTGTCTTGTAGAATATGATGCGAGAGGTAAAAATGTATCGAATTTTTGGTATAAAACTGTGCAAATGTCTTCAAAGATATAAAATTGAAATTTTGGAAATTTGTAGATAAAATATACAGAAAGTGCGCTGTGGAAATGAATTTTTGTTAACATATTTATCTTTTGAGTTATAATATCTGCAAATTACCTAATTTTCAAATGCATGTATCTTTATTCGCTTATGAAAAAATTCAAAATTATCTCCAGAGCGCACTTCTATAAACCTTTCTCTTTCATAATATGTAATTGTTAATTAGTAAATGTTATTGTAACGGTGGTAGTTTTATCCCAAAATTCACTCCTTTTATGCGAATTCGTTTCATGCTCAAAACAATAAAAATAAAAAATAAAATATTTTGGCAGCATTTTAGACTCATTTACATATTTTAAGAATTTTCGCAAAAGAAAATAATTTTCATATAATTATAATATTTATTTAAATAAAAAAAACATAATATCGAATGAAATTTAAAATTGTATATTGTACTTTTTGCGTCTGTTAATACTACCAGGGGTGGCATTTTCCTCGAAATTAAACAACAATGCAACACTTAATATTATTTACATTGTCAACCTCTGTTGTCAACTCATTAGTTCATAATTTTATATATTTATTATTGTATAATAATTAAATGTATGTAATTATTTTTATTTAAACTAAGTAATAATTCAAATATTAAATTTTTAACATAATGTTTCTAAAAAAATGTATGGTGAATGATGATAGTAGTAATGCTCATACAATTTTTATTTGGTTATTTCTGCATATAAAAAATAAAATAAAAATTATTTAGCCCAGCGCGTTCAAATTTGTTAAAACGCCTGTTTAACACCTGGATAATACATTGAAATTGTTCTAATAAACAAATTTTGTTATACGCTACAAATTGATTTAGATATACTAACTTACTACAAGTAGGTAAGGCGGTATAAGAAAAACATTGTCACAGAATTTATGTTTGCATTGGATTCACATTTTCTGTGCCCAAGCGACAACCGATAGTAAATGCTCCGCCTATTTAGACCTCCGAGTAGTTCATGTAATACTCACACCGCCCAACAGCAGAGTGGCGCTATCGCACGGTACTGATTATACGTGAAAACATCGAAATTTTGGTATAAAACTGTGCAAATGTCTTCAAAGATATAAGATTGAAATTTTGGTAACTTGTAGATAAAAGATGGGAAAAGTGCGCTCTGGAAATTAATTTTTGTTAACATATTTATCTTTTGAGTTATAATGACATCAAAATACCTAATTTTCAAATCTATGTATCTTTATTCCCTTACAAAAAAAATCAAAATTATCTCCAGAGCGCACTTCTTTGAACTTTTATCTTTCATAATATGTAAGTGTTAATTTGTAAATGTTATTGTAACGGCGGTAGTTTTATTCCAAAATTCACTCCTTTTATGCAAGCAATCTATACGCTCTTAATGGTGTTATTTGTGACAGCTATGTGAAACATTTCTAGCAGTTTCCTTTTGCTTGTGTTTTTTTCAGTTGATAATATACTAACGTCTTCTTTTTTAAAGCCATGTTTAAGGTTTCTACAGTGCACCGCCATTGTACAGGATTTTGTAGGAATTTTGATATCACTTATGTGTTGGGTCAGCCTGGACTTAAGGGCTTGACTTGTTTCACCTACATAATGTATTTTTTTTGTGTAATTTTCATGTTATATATTTATTTATATTTTTGTATTTTCCTGACAGTTTCCCTGATGAAGGACACAATTAATGTCCGAAATATTGGAATTTTTGAAATAAATTTAAGTACGTAATAACAACTAGTATTTGAGCCCTGACCGATTCCCGAGATTTTTTAACTCTAATTATACTACAAACGGTCGATAACATTTTTTCTATTATATATATATATATATATATATATATATATATATATATATACCGTGTGTCCCAGCGAAAGTGTGGCATAGGCGTTTAACATGTGAAAAAAGTTTTTTGTAAATAAAAACTGTCCGGCTGACAACTATGATACCATATTGCACAGGACAATACTACATCATCATTTCATAATGTAATTTCAAGAAATTAATGAAAATAATTTGAAAATTTTAACCTTTAGTTTTATTGCTACATTCGTACAATGACAGCTGTCAATTCGTACCAGTGTGGTTATGTCAGCGGCCTACGGAACCAAAGGTCGTACGTTCGATTCCGACCTGGAGAAGATGTATTTTTTTAAATATTTTTTCTGCTTGTTTTGTATGTTAAGGTAAAATCTTATTTGCAGTTGATTATAACATTGTAATATTGATTACAATAAACTGTGGGAGTATTGTTTTCACATGTTAAACGCCTATGCCACATTTTCGCTGGGACACACGGTATATATATATATAATCATTTTATATCTCTTTTACCCTTTTGGGTGTCGAGATTGTCTTAGTTAAACCGATACTAATGAGTTTTTTCTGGAGAAAATATCATTTTAGTAATAATTTTATTTTTTGAGTTTTAACAGATCAAAATATCGACTTGAAATTTCCAGCATTTAATGGAAAAACTTTCAAGCTACCGAATGCTGGAAGTATCAACTCAATGTTTTGATCCGTTCAGAAACTACAAATGATCAAACACAAAAAATAAAATTAATACTAAAATTTTAATATTTCAATGTATCTTATATTCGTTCAGAATTGACAGCTCAAAAAACACAAAAAATACTCTAACAGGTTATGTATACAGGGTGTTCATTTTAAGTGGCGCACCATTGCTAACTCGAGAACTATAAGAGATACGAAGTTGGTTAAATTAGCAAACAATTTCTATTTTATATAACTACTTTAATGAACGAAACAAATTTTTTTTTATACCAGTGGTTCTCAAACTACGGGGTGCGACTTTCTTATTTCAAATGGGGACCTATTTTTTTTATTCGCTTATTCGATTCAGTATTTTTTTCTGAATTCAACGAAATATTAGTTTTATACTTTTGCATAACAAAAACATAAGATAAACGCTATTGAAAATTATGATAATTTAATTAAAATCTGATTGTTAGTTAGTGTTATGGCAGAAAAAAATTGAATATTTTGTTTCATATTAATTGTTAGTGAAAAAGATTCTAGTATACTACACTGATCAGACCAAATAAGGTCGAAACATGTGTCCATAGTTACCGCCGCCTTACACCCTGCTGAGTACTTAGTACCCTGAACTCATACACTCAGTAGCGGTCCTGATCTCCTGATTAAAATCAAAGAATCTTTTTCATTACCAAATAAAATTAATATTAAACAAATATTCAATTCTTTTCGTCCATAGCACTCTTATAACAATCAGATTTTATTTAAATTATCATAATTTTCAATAGCGTTTTTCTCATGTTTTTGTTATGCCAGGGTATAAAACTAATATCTCGTTGAATTCAGAAAAAAATACTGAATCGAATAAGCGAATAAAAAAATAGGTTCCCATTTGAAATAAGAAAGTTCCACCCCGTAGTTTGAGAACCACTGGTCTAAAAAAATATTTGTTTCGTTCATTAAAGTAGTCATATAAAATAGAAATTGTTTGCTAATTTAACCAACTTCGTAGCTCTTATACTTTTCGAGATAGCAATGGTGCGCCACTTAAAATGAACACCCTGTATATTGTGCCCGAACTACTACTCCCGAAATGTTGGAAATTATGTATGTAACCAAAAATTATCTAGGAAATGGAATGCTGAAGACCGGTAGTCGATATCTTGATTAGAGATAGGCGCGGGAGTGAATTTTGATTCACGCTCACGCCCTTTCACGAAATTGAATATATTTTTCACGACCATTCACGAACGTTATTTTTTTTAAATTTTCACGTTTACGATTTTTCTCAAGCCTGTTGGGACACGGTTTTCAATATTTTGTCCACGCCCATGGAGTCACGATTTTCAATATTTCATTTTCAGAAAAAGACGTCTGACCTTATTTTCTTTCGTGTAGAACAGTATATTTATTTTCAGAAATTATTCTACAGTTTACAACATTATTAGATTTTACAACTTCAAATTTTATTTCTGTATTTTACGTATATTTTTTATTTTATATTATTACTTATGAATAAAACAAAATTGATCTGGTAATGATTATTGTCTTGAAATTAAATTTTTTTATTTCCGTGGGTAATTTTTTTTTGCTCACGCCTATTCACTGCCAGCACAAAAACAACGTTCACGTTTACGTCCACTCACTTCCCAAATTAAAAATTTTGTTCACGTTCACGGTGGGTCACGCCGTGACCCATTAAATTTCAAGCCCAGCGCCCATCTTTAATCTTGATTGATTCGAAAATAAAAGATGTTTTTCTTTGAAAAGAAAAAATTACGCTCTTGTTGAAAATGACTCACGATTTTCTCGAGAACTGTACTACCTAAAATGTTTTATATATCACTATTTCTCGTAATATTAACCATACGAGATAAATTAAGAAAACAAAAAATTGCGTAATTTTTTTCAAAATGGCGGCCATCCGGGGTACTTAACACTTTGGTACCACTTCTTATATGAAAGAGAATAGTTTAATTGAATCGGTGAGTCCAAGAACAGTACTAGTCCAGAAAATGGCGTTTTGAGTTAAGATAGCCAAAGTGTATAAAATTCGCTTCTGCATCGATGAGCTTAAAAACAGTACGCTGAACATTGCCGCTATGACTGAGAGGCCCCTCCCATGAGTACAAGAACAGTATAAGTCCAGGACATACTATACTGTTCTTCTGCTCATAAACGTCAGTTTACCATTGTAACCTGAGGTGTAGTTTACTTAGTTGTGAACGTAATTACCTAATAAAACCCTTTTTGCCATGATTTGTACCACTTCATACCACGTTTTAAAGCTCTTATGGCAAATAGCACTTCTTGAAATAAAAGAAAATCTATCGGAACAAATATTGACTTCAAGAACAGTACATGTCCATGACACTTTTGCATCTGTAACTATTAAGTGGTTGCCTTTTTTGAAATCTTTGTTCATAAAGGCATTCATCTCAAAAGGAACTACAACTTTCCTGTACATGTCAAAGTTGTACAGTGAATGGTTGTGCAGCTATACAGTTTTTCTTAATTATCTCAAAATGCACTTTTTGGACTAGTACTGTTCTTGGACTCACCGATTCAATTGATTATGTATGCCAATTTTCACACTTTAATCACAAAATGCATAGTTGATTATGAAATTTGTCCTATAACCGTCGGACTATTAGTAGTTCTAACCATGAACATATACACTCCAGTAGCGGTCCTGATCTCCTGATTAAAATCAAAGAATCTTTTTCATGAACAAATAACAATTTATATGAAGCAAAATATTCAATTGTTTTCTTCTATAACACTCTTGTAACAAAGATTTTAATTAAATTATCATAATTTTCTATAGCGTTTTTCTCATGTTTTTGTTATTCAAGGGTTTGAAACTAATATCTTGTTTAATTCAGAAAAAAATTCGGAATCGAATAAGCGAATAAAAAAAGGTCCCCATTTAAAGTGAGAAAGCTGCATCCCGTAGTTTGAGAACCACTGGTCTAAAAAAAATCTATAGAATAGAAATTGTTTGCTAATTTAACCAACTTCGTAGCTATTATACTTCTCGAGATAGCAATGAACACCATGTAGACTGCAAACTTTATTAATATTTGCCAGAAGAGGTCACAGAATAAAGAGAAAATTAGTGATGAAAAATGTTTATATTTTACTTGAAATTAGTTTAACTTAAAATGTTTTATGAATACAAAATAAATGTCTTTAAATTGTTGCACTGACTATTAAAATATTTCTCCTCGTATTTTTGTAAACAGAATTTTTTTTGAAAATAAACAAAGATAAAATTTGTCCTTTGTTAAATTCTCACGTGCAAGAAACGTGTAATAAAAATTTACATAAAACCTAGAAAATAATTAAGTTATTATTTAAAAATTAAAAGTTTTCGACAAACCATAAACAAACTAAATTCCCAACGACTAACAGCTGTATATTTCTAGAGTAATGAACCATTAATTACAAAAATGTGTGCCAAACCACAACTTTCCGAAAAGATAAGAGAATAAATTATATTTGAAAAATATTATTTTTAATAACCCTCTTATCGTTTTACGTGTCAATTTTGATTGCAGGTATATACATGTGCGTCCGCAAATTACCTACGTATGAAGGCTAATCAATATGCGCATGCTCTTAACAACTGTACCAAGCGTATTTATTCTCGCAAAGCGTTTTGACCCTGACTATAATCAAAACTCATTAAATATTAAGCCAAATGATAAGAATACATTGCCAAGGACGTTATAATACGTAAATATTGCTTTTATCCGATTACGGATGTGCATTTTATTTAATAGCGCAATCTCGTGTAAATATGAAAGCATCAAGACAACAAATATAGTGTACTAACTTATGTGCTAACACTATACTTTGTCCCAAAATTTGGAAGATCTTTAAGATTATTTTACACACGTCATTTCTGGCCAATAAGAATGCATAACTTTTTCGAAGAGGGCAGTTTTTCAGCGATAAAATTTGAAAAAACCACAGTAGGGTAATCATGGTTACATTTTGTTTATTAAATGTTTTTAATGTTGCAAACGTCAAAAATAAAATATTAATTATCGTTCGTGAAATAATCAAGCAAATATAATTCGAGTCATAAATTTAATTGGTAAAATTTACTCATAACTCCTGCGTAGAAACGACAACTCGGGTCAAAATTGACTCTTAAATCACTCCAGCTTCGCTGTCGTGATTTAAATATATATAAATAATTTTTTATTCATCATCTATCTGATAATAGATGAATAGAAATGGATGTAAAAATTACATAAAACAGTTTCTTTCAAATAATACATAAGATAAATTGAATAAGCACTATAATGATTGTAAATACATCTAAAGTGGCGAAATTTGTAATCTATCTTGTTCGGGCTGGTAAAGAATGCTATTTTTTTAAATGAAAAGTAAATTATTATATCATATTGTATCTGGCTGTAGGAAGTAATTAAAAAATACCATTTATGTTTATAAGGTCATGGCATAAAATGTGTAATTAAAAAATATAATAAAATAGTAACAACAATGAACAAATATAAATATTCAAGTAACAATGGCCGTCTATAACTGGTGAAAGATAATAATGAAATTCTCCGAATACGAAGGACGGAACCAAAGAACCCTTGCAACATTGTAATAATTATTTATGCTGGTTAAGCATAACAACAATCAACAACAATGTATATAGGTACAAAATAAATAAATGATTTGTTTATTTAAGAATAAGTTCTGTATCATTTCACTCAGTGAATTTCACAATTTAAGTTCTATTCCGCCCCTGGCGAGAGATAAAAAAGCAATTAGGCAAAATATAAAATTTTGTAAAAATTTGAGCCTCTAATTTTTGAAATAGGTACTTTGAATTCAACAGGATACGCAAATTATGTAATGATTGGCAATTTTTATTTTTGTAGGGGTGACGATATAGTTTATTTTGTATTATTTGTATGTAAGTAACAAAAAATAATTATGCAAAATATAAAATTTTGTTGGAATTTGGGAGACTGGTTTTTGAAATAAGTACCTAGGTACTTTTCATTCAAACGCGTATAACGGATTACGCAAAGTATGTTTTGACTGACATGTTGTAATGTTGTTTATTTTCCAATATCTGTATATAATTCAATAATTCAATTATTATAAAATTTTGTTGGAATTTGGGGGCCTGATTTTTGAAATAGGTACCTACTTTGAATTCAAACACGTGTAACGGATTACGCAAAGTATGTTTTGACTGACATGTTGTAATGTTGTTTATTTTTCAATATCTGGCGTTAGCAGTATAACAAATCAAATACATATCATGTATATAATTTAATAAGTCAATTATTATAAAAATTTGTTGAAACTTGAAGATCTTATTTTTTGGCACTTTGAATTGAAAGAATGAACGGATTACGTAAATTAAAATAGATAAGTGTGGGACTAATTTTTGAAATACTTTGAATTCAAGCAAGTGCAATGGATTACGAAAATTATTATGTTTTGACAGACAATTTTTAATTTTTTAAGGCTTACGATGTGGTTTATTACGTAAATTATTATTTTACTGACAATTTTTAATTTTTTAGAGGTGGCGATATAGTTTATTTATCATTATTGGTATGAAATTATACTCACAAAAGCCAATTATGCAAAATAGGGAATTGTGTAAATAAGTACTTTGAATTCAAACAAGTGTAACGAATTTAGTGCAGTCATTGAAGCGAAAAATAGGGTCTTACCTCCGAATTTTTTTTACTGTGAACCGATTTGCATGAAATTTTGGAATTAGGCTCATCTTACCCTTAACTTCAAAAGTGAAAATGATCTGAGCTCCGCCTATTATTTGTAAACAACCCCTTAATGGAAAAATTGACATTGACCCATTTTATCGCTAGAAAACGTGTTTAATATTAAGGGGTGAAATTGTAAAGTGTTTTCTAACACAATTACCTCATAATAAAATCATTTTCAACCCCTTGAAAACCTTACAATCCTTGCAAACAACCCCTAAATTAAAAAAATCACAAAAAATTACTTTGGTATGACATAAAAAGATTTAAGTATAGAGTAAATAATATTATCTTAATTATCGAATTTTTAACCCCCTTTCGACCCTTAAAAACAACCCCTTGATAAAAAATTGTTTAAAAAAATTTATTTTCATGAAATGAAAAGGATTTAAATGTTATTCCACATTCTCGAAAATGATTATCATATTCTCAAGCTTTTCAACCCTTAAAACTACCCCTAAATTAAAACAGTAAATATATATGATTACACATTTAAAAATAATTTAATTATAGAGTAAGAAATCACCATTTATTGAATAAAATATAAACTTACAAGTTGTCTAAAACTGCACCAGATTGAATTAGTAATATGTATTCATGCCTACGTTTCCAAAATATATGTATATGTATATATATATATATATATATATATATATATATATATATATATATATATATATATATATATATATATATATATATACTACTGTGTACTTTCACTTTGCTCCAAATATTCACACTCCGAAATTTTCAGTTTACTAAGTAGAAAAAAATACGATTAGTTTTTGGACCATAATTCCTTTAATTTTGATGCTATCACAACTTATAAAAAATTTTAAAGGTAATTAAAAGAGCTACAATTTTTTTCATTACAATATATAGTGAAAAACCTTTTATTTTAAAACGGTGATGGGTCAAAGGGCTCGAGAGAGACTGTGATTGCGCTGCCGCGCGCTCTTTAAACAATCATATCTCCGTCAATTTTTGTGTGACAGAAAAATAAAACAAATTTTTTGTCAGAAAAAGACCTACATTTTGTATCATTATACTTTTATACATATCTTTCATTATTTTTGAGATATTATGAAAAGAAGGTGGTTTTTGTAAAAATTCGAATTTTTTTTTTCTTAAAATCGTGATTTTTTTGAAAAATATGTGTCCTAAAGCAGCCAAACTGCTAGAATCCATCAAACTCTTTATATTAAAGTTAATTCTAGACGGAATACGATTAATTTTAATTTTGGTGGAAATGGCACTTATGAAATCCATTGATTTAAAAGAAAAAACCATTAGATGTTCCTCTTATTTGTATTACAGCTCACTCATTTTGCGTTCAAAAGACTTTTAACAGTGCTCATTTTAAAGCTTATTTCAAGCACTACAAAACCCTATTTCATTAGAATGCATAAAATGTATCTGCTCGCCGCTAGATGGCATTGAATACATCGATTAAATTTCAGACAAAATAAAAAACGGCTTTGATCTTTAATATCTCGCTTAATATTGCACTTAGAACACTTTATAAAAAACCGATTTGTTCAGTTTTGTACCTGCTATAATTTTGGTCATCATAAAATTTTCGTTAATATTTTTGGAGATATTTGCAAAAAAACCGATGAAAAACGTGAAAAAATTCCGAATTTTCAATTACCAATAACTTGAAAAGTATTGGGTTTTTTGAAAAACTTTATAGAACATTTTTTTCTTAAAATTAGGCCTTCTATCGATATCCGAGGTTATTTTGAAGAAAAAAAATTTACACCACCGAGAAGGGGTGGCAACCACCCCCAGGGTGGGTGCGGAGTTCAGATCATTGTAACTTTTGAAGTTAAGGGTAAGATGAGCCTAATTCCAAAATTTCATGCAAATCGGTTCACAGTAAAACAATTCGGAGCAATAACACTTCAATGACTGCACTAATTACGTAAATTATTATTTGACGGACAATTTTTAATTTTTTAGAGGTGACGATGTAGTTTATTTATCATTATTGGTATAAAATTATACTCACAAAAGCCAATTATACAAAATAGGGAATTGTTTAGAAATTTGGGGGACTGATTTTTGAAATAAGGACTTCGAATTCAACATGTGTAACGAATTACGTAAATTATGTAAAAGACGATTATGCAAAATAGAAAATTGTGTAGAAATTTGGAAGAATGGTTTTTGAAATAAGTACTTTGAATTAAAACAAGTGTAACGGATTACGTAATTTATGTTTTAACTGACTATTTTTATTTTTTTAGAGGACGACGATGTAGTTTATTTTGGATTATTTGTATTGTATATTGTAATTTTATGCACGGTCATATCATAATTTGACACTTATACACGAATTTCTTTGACGTAAACGTCACTTAGCCCACGAACCACTTTATAGCGCAGAGCACTATAAAAAAAATCTGACGTGGACACCACATGACTTCCTTGTACGCCTATTAAACTGTTCATACTTTTCTTAATAACTAAAATGTAGAATAATATAAAAAATCTGGCGTGGCCACCACAAGACCTCCCGCCATACCTACTTTATTCTTTTAATTTATTATACAAATATATTAATATATAAGTACTACTACTACTACTACTATACTCACAAATATATTTTAGTCATTTTATTTAAACTGCAGAAGAAGATATAAAGCATATTTTACTATTGCCACTGTCATGTCATAATCATTTAAATTTTACGCTTGGGCTCAAAATCACGTCTCACGCCATAAAAGCTTCCTTACACCCTTAAGGGGATATCAAACGCTCAACTGCCACTTGGAAAACGACGGGAAACTTTTCAGCCTCATTTCTCAACCAAATTCAACAAGAATTGAAACATACGATGCTGATAAGTGAATGTTTCGAATGTATCTCTTCTTTTTCCAAAATTCGTAAAAAAAATTGAATTGTTTGACACACTGGGCATTTTACAATAATTACTGGATAAATATCTCATATAATGAGAACGGTTCGATTCTTGAGTATCAGGAGATTGTTATTCCAATACTTTTGTTTACATGTAACAATGTTAAATACATTAAAACTTTCCTGTCGTTTGTAACAATGCAATCACAAAGATGGCAAAGAAGATCGACGTTACTATGTGGCGCGGAGTCTCACAGATGGCGCGATAGTCAAATTCTTTGCTCATTTATCTGAATTATTATTGTTTAAAAAAATTACTTGCTGTAATTATTCGCTCATACGCATAAAGAACACAAACAATATTATATGACACGAAAGAGAGAGATAAAGAGTTTTGAATTTGGATGTTGATAAGCACGGCCGCCGCCAGTGGTATATCGGCAACTTCATAAACTTCTGTTTTTTTTTTCTACATTACCGACACCATTTGAGTTGGGCAACGCGTTTGACATGCCCTTAATACATAAATAACTATTATTTTTCATGTTTCTTTTTTGAAACTTCGTTCAGAAAGCTTCGTTCAGTTCTTGTAGAGAAGTCTCAAATCTGGCCACATTGCTTATATTATTGCCAATGAATTTTCGAAGGGGTACACAACACTGTCAGAGAAAGATTGACTACATTGAAACAGACAATAATAGTTCGCGCTACTACAACTTTTTCGGAGGGCGCAACCATCCAATCTCCATGAAATTGGAATTTTACAATCGTTTTATAATTATTTTTAATATTGTCTTCAAAAAAGTTACGGGTCACGATCACGAATTAAAATAGTATAAATATCAATTAAATTATATTAAATAATTTTTAAAACCAAAATTTTGTTTGTTGTTTGTCAGAAAATAAGGTATAATACACTATTTTTTCAATAACTCATGTGTGTTAGGATTACTTTTGATAAAATTTTGGAGTGTTTTAAGTGCAGTAGTATTACACAACATATAAAAATTAGAATGAAATTGGGTTCTGGTTTTGTAAAAAAATGTTCAAACTATTTTAAAGTTCAGCAAAAAGCAAAAAAAAAAGTTAAACTACAATGTGTTTAGGTCCATGAAGTTGGCGCAGGCATAATGAGATAATGAAATTTGAAATGTCCTATAATTTTTTGCTCATTTTTTGCTATTTTTTGCTATATGACTGAATTTTTTTGCTGTTGTCCTTAAAAAGTTATAAACAAAACAAGAATGCTACGCCAACTTCACGCTGGCGTATCCATAGTAAAAATTCAGAAATTTTTATAGATTATAATTTTTTGCTCATTTTTTGCTATTTTTTATATATTTTTATAAACAAAACAAGAATGCTACGCTGACGTATTCACAGTGAAAATTCATAAATTTTTATAGAATATAAATTTTTGCTCATTGTTTGCTATTGTCCTTAAAAAGTTATAAATAAAACAAGAATGCTACCGTAAAGTGGGGCTACTTTGTGACGATTTTGGAAGTTTTTTGAAAATATCTCATTGGCTATTGCTCCAAATACTTAAAAACTTACATGAATGGAAAGATTGAACCTTCTACTTTCATTTGCTATACGATTTGTTAAAATATATGTTGCATAAAAAAAAAATTCGCATAATAAAGTGTCACAATTTAACTCCATAAGCTGGGGTTACTTTGTGACGTTCATATTTTTCAATGATAACTTTGTGAAAACGCAAGTATGACACAAAGTAACATTGATAAAACTAAAATACGAAGCCAGGTACTTGAAAAATATTAAAAATCGTATAAATGGTTACTGAAATAATAAAATGAAATTTGGTTGCTAACTATTATTAATTTATTTAAAAATCTACATAAATAGAATAGAAAAACATTTTATATAACGTAAAAGTCAAAAGAAAATAATAATAAACAATATTTATAACAATTTTATCATTGTTATAAAATATTTTATTTTTTGTTCGAGGCCATTTTCATTTGGGACGCTTATTAACAGGTCACAAAGTAGCCCCTGCATTCTTTCATTTTTATAATAAAATATAAATTAATCATTAAAAAACAAATATTAATAATTTCTGTATAGTGGAAAATAATAACATGGAACTGTGCAATATATGGTACCTACTGACTTGTTTCTGAATACCTGCACGCGTTTATCTTCACCAATATAAAGTATCCGGACTTTTATGCACAGCTGATTTTTATTGAGATCAAATATAGCTAAAATAGACAAATCTACACTATAGTTAAGATTACGAAATTTGGTACAATGAGGTATTACACCATCTAGTAGCGATATTTTATTACTAGAATTTTGAAGGATTCAGTATTTAATCACTGGACACATTTTTGTTGTTCGAGAACACATACTGTCCCAAAGTAACATCCGCAGGCACAAAGTAGCCCCACTTTACGGTACGCCAATTTCACGGTTGCGTATCCATAGTGAAAATTCAAAAAAAAATTATAGACTCTAAATTTGTGCTCATTTATTGCTATATGACGTGAATTTTTTGCTGCTTTGGTTTATTTTTTATAAACAAAATAAGATTTGTACTTTCGATAACTTCACTGTTGCGTAGTATAATTTCAAAAAAAATATAAACTATAATTTTTTCCTCATTTCTAGCTATTTTTTGCCATAGGTATGTATTTTTGGAACTTTAGTTTATTTGTTATAAACAATATAAGATGAGTACGCCAACTTCACATTTTCGTATCCAAAGTAAAATTTAAGAAACTTTTATAGAGTACCTATTTAAGTATGTATTATGTTTAATTCATTTTTTGCTAGAATAATTTTAGATCATTTTATGCATCATACCTATGCCACATTTTTCCTAGATTCATTTAAGTAATTGTTAATTATAAAATAAGTACCTATCAATTATTATAGCTATTAATATAAAAGCCGCGTACTGACTTGAGCACTTTTGCGCGCACGTGCGATTTGCGCGCACGAACGTTTGTGCGTACAGACTTATGGCTTTTAGTAAAAATTCTTTACGTGCGCGCAAATTAGTGCTCCAGCCATTCGTTCAAAAATGTCTGAGACGGCAACAGCATGTATTGCATAATAGAAAAAAAGAAGAAAAAATCAAAACGATGGTGAGTTACTCAACTATATAAAAGCAGAGAAAAATATGGCGATAACAACTTATTATGTGACTTAAAATTTCACGAAAACAGTGGATCTAAATACTTAGGATCCCATAATATTGGGAATTTTTCATAATCGTCAATTAACTGCAGAGCCATACCATTTGACCACTCCATTGCAATTTCTTGTAACTTAAATCTTTTCCCTCTGCTGTCAGTTGCTACGTATGTGCGCGTAAACTCTTAGTTGCCAAATACACGTCCACACTGAACAAGCATACGCGCAAAAATTCTTTGATGTACCGACAAGCGACGGGTAGCGTTCGTGCGTGCTTAGACTGTGCGCGCACAGACAAAACCTACGTACTGACTAGAGTATTCTTGCGCGCAAACTGTTCGTGCGCGCAAAAGTGCTCAAGTCAGTACGTGGCTTTTAACAAGAATATTATGCGATTTATAATATCGAGGATGTAGCGAAGAGACATCGCATATTCGCGTTAAGCCGCGTACTGACTTGAGCACTTTTGCGCGCACGTACGATTTGCGCGCACGTACGATTTGCGCGCACGAACGTTTGCGCGTACAGACTTATAGCTTTTAATAAAAATTCTTTACGTGCGCGCAAATTAGTGCTCCAGCCATTCGTCCAAAAATGTCTGAGACGGCAACAGCATGCATTGCATAATAGAAAAAAGAAGCAAAAATCAAAACGATGGTGGGTTACTCAACTATA
This sequence comes from Agonum fuliginosum, assembly GCA_947534325.1. NCBI lineage: Eukaryota > Metazoa > Arthropoda > Insecta > Coleoptera > Carabidae > Agonum > Agonum fuliginosum. The sequence continues at coordinate 21,117,995 of OX384029.1, read as the reverse complement.
TAAAAGCAGAGAAAAATATGGCGGTAACAACTTATTATGTGACTTAAAATTTCAAGAAAACAGTGGATCTAAATATTTAGAATCCCATAATATTGGGAATTTTTCATAATCGTCAATTAACTGCAGAGCCATACCATTTGACCACTATATTGCAATTTTTTGTAACTTAAATCTTTTCCCTCTGCTGTCAGTTGCTACGTACGTGCGCGTAAACTCTTAGCTGCCAAATACACGTCCACACTGAACAAGCATACGCACAAAAAATTCTTTGATGTACCGACAAGCGACGGGTAGCGTTCGTGCGTGCTTAGACTGTGCGCGCACAAACAAAACCTACGTACTGACTAGAGCATTCTTGCGCGCAAACCGTTCGTGCGCGCAAAAGTGCTCAAGTCAGTATGCGGCTTTATATTCAAAGCTTTATCGTACTCGTATCATCGACGATGGCGATGGTAAAACAAATTTTTTTTTTTTTTTTATTTATTATATTATATATTTACAATCTGTTAAAAATAACAATAAGTAAATTGTATAAAATTATAATATTAACAGGAGAAAGGTTAACGTCCATTGACGTTTCCTTTATTATGTACATAAAGTTTTGGAGAAATAATATTATTAGTTTCTGATTATTTTACTAAAATCTGTACGGTAGGTCAAGTGGACTATGTCGTTTTAGTCTATAGCTCTCTAGGCTATTATCCAGTAAGTTCACTGCTGCATAATTCGGATGATTTTCCAGGCGCTTCATGTATTTTTCGCTGAAGTTTTTGATTTCTTCCTTCACTGTTTTCATTTTTAAATCGTTGTATATAGTGGTATTTTTTACGTACCACGGGGCGTTGACTATTGTTCTCAAGGTTTTGGCTTCGAATCTCTGGATTATATTTATATTTGAATTACTTGCGGTTCCCCATAATTGGATACCGTATGTCCATATTGGTTTTAATATTATTTTATATAGGAGGAGTTTATTTTCAATTGATAGTTTTGAATTTCGCCCGATCATCCAGTATATTTTTTTAAACTTTAAGTTGAGTTGTTTTTTCTTTGCTTTAATGTGTTTTACCCATGTTAGTCGCCTATCGAGGTGCATTCCCAAATACTTAACTACATCGACTTGAGGCAGTAGCTGGTTGTTTAATAAAACGGCTGGGCAAGTAAATTTTCGGTTTGTAAATGTGATGTGCGCTGATTTGATTGTATTTGCTTTAATTTTCCATTTTGTAAGCCATTTTTCTATTTCAGTTAGATGTTCTTGCAAAAGATTCGAAGCTGTTTCTGGGTCTTCGTGTGATGCTAGCACTGCAGTGTCGTCAGCAAATGTTGCAGTTGTAACGAGTGGTGATGTTGGTAGGTCAGCTGTGTAGAGAAGATATAAAATTGGTCCTAACACACTACCTTGGGGAACTCCTGCTTGGATGGGAATTAAGTTTGAATATTCGTCTCTGGATTTAACTTGAAAAAATCTCTCACTGAGGTAGGATTTTAGAAGTTGGTAAAAGGTATTAGGCAATTTTTTTTTGATTTTGTATAAAAGGCCTTCATGCCACACCTTGTCGAATGCTTGTGTAATGTCTAAGAATGCTGCAGAGCAGTATCGTTTCTCCTCTAAGTCGCTGCTAATTTTATTTACAACACGATGAATTTGTTCAGTTGTGGCGTGTTTTTTTCTAAATCCAAACTGATATTGTGGAATTAAGTTTTCCTTATCCAGTATTGGTCTTAGTCTTTCTAGAAGAATTTTTTCGAATACCTTCGATAATATTGGAAGTAGACTGATGGGTCGATATGAAGTGACTTCTTCCGGTGGTTTTCCTGGTTTCTGTATAAGGATTATTTGCGCAATTTTCCATTGGGACGGGTAGTAGTTAATTCTTATTATTGCATTAAATATGAATTTTAGAAATTTTATTGCTTTTTCTGGTAGCTCCTTAAGGATTCTGCCAGTAATAAGGTCGTAACCTAGTGCTTTTTTTGCTTGTAAACTTCTAATAGTTTCTTCAATTTCAAAGGTGTAAATTTTTTCAATAGGAAGTGACATTTGATCAGGAGTATCTAGAAATTGTTTTACTTCTAGTTCTTCTGGAGTGTTATTGTTTATAGGGAAAGGTTTGAATACGTCGGTTAAGTGTTTAGAAAATGTTTTGCATTTGTCTTCATCGCTTCTTGCCCAGCTATTATCTTGATTTCTTATTGGCGGGATTTTTTGAACTGGCCGTTTTAAGTGCTTCGTTGCCTTCCATAGAGAATAATCTGTATCTTGAGTATTCGTCAAATTGCTGAGGTATTCCTGAACATTGTTGTTTCTCCACTCGTTTAGCATATTTTTTAATTCCCTTTCTGCTCGGTTGAGTCTGGTTTTGTCTTGTGGATTGCGGGTTTGCTGCCATTTTCTTCGAATACGTCGCTTATCATTAATAGCTTCTTTTATTGTGTTCGGTGTAAATGTTTTGTTACTTTTACTGTCTAAAGTTGGTGTTGATGCCCAAGCTGCCTGTTGTGTAGCTTGGTTTAGGTGTTCTATTCCATCATCAATATCTTTTTGCTGTTTAAGCGGTAGGTTAAGATTTATTTTTTCATTAATCTGTTCCCTAAAATAGTCCCAGTCAGTCTTATGGTTATGAAGTGTTGGTGGCTTTGTTCTGATAATTGCGTTGGCGCTAAGTAGGTTGTTTGGTTGTATATTTTTTGTTATATAGAAGTCCAATAGATCTGGTATTTTGCTGGGGTCGGTGGGCCAGTAAGTCGGTTGTCCTGTTGACTGAAATGAGAGGTTGTGGCTTTGTATTGTTTTTAATAGTTCTCGTCCGCGTGTTGTAATTAGTCGAGATCCCCACGTAGTGTGTTTGCAATTGTAATCACCGCCTAAAATATATTTATTACCGAGGGTACTTAGAAACTGTTCGATGTGATACTGTTTGATATTATGTTTCGGAGGGCAATAGATTGCAGACAATGTGATTGGGCCTGCCATTTCTTCGATTAGTATTGTAGTTGCTTGTAAATGGTCCATCGTGTATTCAGGAAGCAGATAATGTTTCAAGTTGTTTCTTATGATGATTGCTGTGCCTCCGTGTGCGGTACCATCGGGATGTTGAGTATCGTATATTGTATACTGTGGTATTTTTAGATAAGTTTTATTGGTGAAATGGGTTTCTGAGATTAGCATTATATCTATGTTATGTTCTAAAAGAAACAATTTTAACTCTTGGCTATGATTAGCCAAGCCATTGGCGTTCCATAATGCTATTATCATATTATGGAAGTTTAGAGATTAGCGTTGTAAGTAAGTTAAGAATGGTATCCATTCTTCCCATGAGTTGTAGCATCATCTCTTCTAGTTTATGTGTTGGCTGGACAGTTGGATTTAATGGGGACTGCTGCTGTTTTGTGATTTGTGAATAGGTGATATCTGGATTTCTCTCCTGATATTTTGTTATATTTTCTTCTGGCTTGGTTCTTTCTCTTGGTTTAGGGTATTTTCTTTGGTATATTACTTTATAAACGATGCATCCTTTATAATTTGCTGGGTGATTACCGTTACATAATACGCATTTTACGGGAGTATTTTCATCTTTCTCGCAGTTTTTAGTCATATGATTCCCACTGCATTTGATACAACGTTCTTGTCTGCTGCAGTAGGTCTTAGTATGTCCGTATCTCTGGCATCTAGCACATTGTGGAATCTCTTTTTTTGGTCTTGGTGGTTCGATGGTAACTTTTGTATACTGCAGATACTGGATGTCGTATATTGATTTATTGTTTGTATTTTGTTCTAACTCAACTATGAATATTGGTAGAGGATACTTTCCGATTCTATGTTTTATGTTGTGTATGTTTGTTACTTTGTGTCCTTTTGATTCTATTTCTTTTTTTAATTCGTCGATGTCTGTAGTGTGATGAATATTTTTAATAAATACGCGGTAGGAGCGTTTTTCTTTAATCTGGTATGTATGGAATTGAGCTTCATTTTTTGTTAGACTGTCAATAATTTTCCTGTAGCTTTCAATGTTGTTAGGTTGAATTTTTATTTGGTTGTTTCCTATGGTTTTTAAAAAGTAGTTATCTTTTGTTTCTTTATCCAGAATTTCTTTTAGTGGTTTAATGTTTTGCACATCCGGTACAAATATGGGTGGAGGTTTAGGAGTTTTTGTATCTTTTTCCATATCCTCTTCATCTTCAGTAACTGTGTTGAGAGTTTGGAAGCGATTTTGAGTAAGTATTTGTTGAGTTGCCTGGGTTGTTGTAGCGGTTCTTGGTTTTACTCTTCTTAATTCCTCTAATTCTGGGTTATCTCTCTTAGTTTTTTTGGTGTAGTTAACTTGTTGCCATGCAGCTATAATTCTAGCTTGAGATGATCTCATTTTTTTGCAAGCACTTTGGCCAGAGGCCTAGGTGCTTGCTCTGCACTGCACTGCACTTCTCACTTTATTTTATTTTATTTTGTCTGTTTTAATTTGAATTATGTAGTTGGAATTCAATTTTGTTGTTGTTATTTAGAATTAAATTAAGATTATACAATCGCTTAGGAGCTCTGTGGTTACACGTCCGTTCACTACCAGTGTCGGAAGCCGAATGGTAAAACAAATCAACAAATTTATCTGTCCATTACTTGACAAATTGCATAATTATGGAAGGTTTTAATGTCATTATAGTTGTATCTAACATATTATGTTTTAACTAATGAATTATAAGTAACTAATGTATTATGTTGTTTATAATTTTCAATAAATGTTTCATATTATAAGGTAATAACAATTGATGATACGATAACAGATATTTACTTTTCAAATGGGCAAAGTAAATTAATTATCCACGAGGGAAATCTTAACTCACGAGGCCGAAGACTGAGTGAGATAATTTTCTCGTGTGGGTCATTCCTTTTTGACTACGTGTGAAGTATAACGTTTTATCAAAAACCTCTTAATAATTGCTTAAATACAGAATATAAGCAGTGTTGTGACTGATCTTTGTGTGATTTTTATATCACCTTATGTTTTAAGATCTTAATCTAGATAAAATCAATATAATCTATGATCTTCAAAAATATCAGATTTGTTTTACGCTATGCAACTTAAAACTTGTTCGTTGTAATTTAAAAATTTAATATCTTTAATTCGCTTGCGTACCTACATATTTTATCCTTTTCAGTTTAATGAAATTAAATTCAACAGTTAAATACACTCTAGGAAAATAAAAACGCACCACTTGAAAATGCACCAAAGATCAGACCTTTTCCTTCAAGGTCCGCAAAATTTCAAGGACCTACGATGATTTGGCGCGAAGTTATGAATTTTTGAAAAAAAAAGTGCCTTTTTGAGGTTTCTGAATTTCATTAACAATTATCTAAAAGAGACTTTAAAATTTTTATTTCTTTAAACACCTTTATTTTTTAGATGTTTTAAGAAATAAACGAATTTGGTGCGAAAGCGGACAAATTATGGGCAAAAAGCACAAAAATACCAATTTTTTTCAAAAATTCATAACTTCGTGCCAAATTATCGCACGGTCTTGAAATTTTGAGAAAATTGAAGGAAAAAGATTGAACTTTATTGACCTGTTGGGCAATAAGGTCCACGATTTTTTTTACTCACGCTACAAGTTGATACAATTGAACATTTTTCAGTCAAAAACATGTTTTTTTATCCGGGGGCGGCAGGGGGTGGATCGGGTTTGTTGGCAGATTAACTTACAGGGCCGAATAGAGAAACCTTTAACGTTCTCGGAAATCCAAAATTTATTGATTTTCGTGCAAAATTCGCCAAGTTATGGCCAAAAACCTCAAAAAGGCATTTTTTTTTCAAAAATTCATAACTTCGCGCCAAATCATCGTAGTTACTTGAAATTTCGCGGACCTTGAAGAAAAAGTCTGATCTTTATTACTCTGTTGGCCAATAAGGTCCACGATTTTTTTGGCACTGCGCATGAGTTGCCAAAGTTGGACCTTTTTGGACATCAGGTACAGTTGTTTTTCTTAGGGGGGTGGGAGATGGTGGAGTGGATTTTTTGTCACATTGGCTATAATCACATTAAAGATAAGACTTCAACGTTTTCAGAACTCGAAGATTCATCCAATTTCGTCGAAATGCAGCCGAGATATCGCACTTTGAAATTGTGTCATTTTTGGTGCATTTTCAAGTGGTGCGTTTTTATTTTCCTCGAGTGTATTTTGACAAATAAATTAATTAAACTGATCATTTTTATAATATGAAAAAAAATCTGACGTGGACACCACATAACTTCCTTGTATGCCTATTAAACTGTTCATACTTTTCTTAATAACTAAAATGTAGAATAGTAATAAAAATATAATAACCATATTTGGTTTATGCGAAAAATACCAAAAAATACCTAGAGTAAAGTGCCCTTTTGGCACGGACGATCGCAACCAAAAATATTAGGTGATCAACTAGATGCAACATGAGTCTAAAATACAAAATTTCAACTTTCTACGACATACCGTTTTTGAATAATGCGAAAAATACCAAATAGTGCTCCTTTGGTTCGTACCGTCCGTACGTACAGACGCTACGACGAAACTAGTCATAATGGATTCAGAAAAGGTCAAAACGGATATTTCCGTCAAAATCTGAGAACTGAAATTTTTCGCGATTACAATACTTCCTTTTTACTCCATACAAGGAAGTAATAGATCCTCTAATTCCAGATCTGATCTAAAAAAAGATCCAATGATAGAAATTGATCTATGATTTATGATCTAGATCATATCAGATGTGAAGATAAGATCTTTTTGAAAGTGATCCGTCACAACATTGATACAAGGTTCTTCGGTTTCATTAAATTTTGATAAATAAATTTCTTCTATATTAAAAAGAAAACAGTTAATAAAAATGTTTAAAATTTTATTCTCACTTGTATTATTTTAATGTTATTATTCTGTGCGGACGTCTCTAAATAAACGATATCCTTCTTTACGGTACATTACATTATGAAATCTGCATATTTGAAATTCCCGCGATTTACTTATATAATTTGGAATATAATTTTATTTTAAATGATCATGTTGTTGTTTAACTGTATACTATTTAATTATTCTAGAATCAAAATATTTCCCGACGTTATTAAAAAAATATATACTTATTTTTAAATGTTGAACATGTTTCATGTTATCATACAACCAAAACCTATGTAACCAAACCATCAGTCTAAAATTTGGAAAGGCAGAGGTTATAAGATTATAATTTTCAGACTGACGTGACAAGCTGCCATTGTTAATATTATTGACATCAGACAATTTCATAAAATTAACACGTGTTGAAACAAGTTATGTTTATTCTTGTTAAAAAGCTTATATTATCGAAGGTACAAATATGTATAATTTTGTTTATAACAAATAATCCAAAGCAGTATAAAATTCAAATCATATAGCAAAAAATAGCAAGCAAGTTTATGTGATGCGAAAAAATTATAGTCTATAAAAAAAATTAATTATATACGCAAACGTGAAGTTGGCGTAGCATTCTTGTTTTGTTTATAATATTTACGGACAACAGCAAAAAAATTTAGTCCTATAGCAAAAAATATCAAAAAATGAGCAAAAAATTATAGTCTATAAAAATTTCTTAATTTTCACTGTGGATACGCCAGCGTGAAGTTAGCGTAGCATTCTTGTTTTGTTTATAACTATTTAGGACAACAGAAAAAAATTCAGTCATATAGCAAAAAATGAGCAAAAAATTATAGTCTATAAAAATTTCTGAATTTTCACTATGGATACGCCAGCGTGAAGTTGGCGTAGCATTCTTGTTTTGTTTATAACTTTTTAAGGACAACAGCAAAAAATTTGTCTTATAGCAAAAAATGAGCAAAAAATTATAGGACATTTCAAATTTCATTATCTCATTATGCCTGCGCCAACTTCACGGACCTGATGTGACCCTGAGGATTATTTTTTAAAAGCTTTACACCCATACGTTCGGGAATAGTAACTGTATGACATAAAAATTTTGAAAAATATTGGGGGTCTGGTTTCAGAGATATTTTAAGTTAAATATTTTTATTGGATTTTTATTGTCATATTACGTCACATTTTATTATAAAATACGTTTTAACATTATTGTGTAAATATTTAAAAGAAAAATATAAATAGATAAACATTATACCCCTATCTAAGTACAAGTTTAACACATTTTATTGAAACTAGGCTGGAAATGTTCAGAATATGGAGTAGGTACTTTTTCCCCTGAATTTTGTCGCGTTCTGCCGACCAATCAGATTTCTCTTTTTTGATTAAGATTTTCACTCAATAATTTACAAATGTGACAGTTTTGTTAAAGTTTAGAATTTCTGAGTTTAAATTGTTATATATTCATATATAATTGTCAGCTTCATTTAATATTGTGAAAGATAATCGTTCTTATTTTATTTGTTGTACCAATTTTTTTAATTTTTTTTATGTAATTCAAATTTGCCGCCAAACAACTCTCAAATTAATTTTCCTTTTATAAATGAGACTTCTGTAGGTACCTACTCTCCGAATTTTGGGCAAAATTATAAAACCTCTTTATTTTTATTTAAAAATGTCGTTTCAGTTATAGCCTAAAATACATATTTTTTTAAATTTAAAGATTTGGCTAAACTATAGAAAATACAATAATTTTCATAAAAATGCAATAATTTTGGCGAAGAAACATTAAATTTCAATTAATGCTTTAATACCTTCCGAACTGTTCGGTACCGGTTATGTGTTTGCCAAATTATTTTTCACCGTTCATTTTGGTTCGCAGATCGCTAAAATATGTGCGGTTCGTCATAAAATCTTAAAATATCGATCTAACTAAAACCTACAAACGTTTAAAACTCATATCATTTTTTGACAAATTTTATAGAGAATCGTACCTATGTAGAAATCCCGATGTCAATAACTTTATCCAATTAGAAGTCACGGCAAATTAAACACCAAAATGTAAAATAAAAAACAATTTTTTTGTGAAACTTTTGTAAGAATATCCTTAAATTATGACTAAACTCGTGCGTCAGAAAATTTGAAAATAATTTTACTCATAGAAAAGTATTCAGGCAATCAATATTTTAATACTTAACAGGAGAACATTACACATTTGTTTGTCATTTTGTTTAATTCCATGGCCAACACTATTAAAAAATAGTAATTTTGAGAATTTTCATATTTAATTTCTGCAGTTACAAACCATAGTAAATGAATTGTGTTCACTGATTTACATGCAGAATTTTAAGCTCTATAACATTTATTCGAAGCATTTTTGACTAAAATAATTTGGGAAGCAACGCGCACGAAAAAATTGTTTTTTTTCGTATATATATATATATATATATATATATATATATATATATATATATATATATATATATATATATATATATATATATATATATATATATATATAGGTTCCATTTTATAGCAAAATTTGTGCTCTACAATTTGTTAGTAACTGTTTTTTCGTAATATTAAACAATTACGAGATACCAATTAAAAAGAATTTTTCCATTTTTTCAAAATGGCGGACGAAGCTCCAGTCCAATTGATTGAGACTTTTAGTATGTTGTTGATAAAGGTACTGGGAAGTTGTATACAAAAATCCAGCTTTCTAATAATTTTTTCCACTAAACGACAAAATATGATCTAATTTGACTGGACTATATAACCGGAAATCTATATCTCAATTACTTCAAAAAAATTTAAAATAACTTTTCATAGTAAAAAAATGATTAAAAATTAATGTGCCTGAGACCGGAAGTCAATATCTTAATCCAGGCAGAAATTAAACATAAAATTTGAAAGACGTGACTATTAGTATATTGTGCAACTAGGGACGAAAGTGGAGTTTTTCCGACGAGTGCAGAGTTGGGAACACGGGCGAAGCGAGGGCTATCACCGCACGAGTCGGGAAAACACTTTTGTTCGGAGTTGCACACGATATTTTTTTCAATACCTGCACCGAAGAGCAATTAGAAGTTGAAGAAAGGGTAAACCGGATTATTATTATTATTATTATTATTATTAAGTACAATTCCCAATTAAGATATCGACTTCCGGTCTTAAAAATATAAAAGAAAAAGCTTTTACATATCCTATACTGAAAACCGGAAGTCTTTATTGTATTCCGTTCCCAAACGCGAGTTGATTAAAATCAACCAATAAAAACTTACAAAAATGTCTTTGTTTTCCTTTGGTAAAAATTCTCAAAATTCCGCTTAACTAAGGACCTCAAATGTTTTTTAAATAATGCTCCTTATAGAAGAATGTTTGAGAAATCTAATGCCGAAACCGGAAGTCAATATCTGAATTTGTTAAGAATTGACAGCTAATTAAAAACAATAATTTTTAAAATATTGAAATATTTACATTATCTCTTGAAGAAAATGTTTAAGCCTAGACTAAACCAAGAGTGAACTTCAAAAAAATAAAAAGCATGTAATAGAAGAATGTTCGAAAAATTAAATACAGAAAACCGGAAGTTAATATCTGAATCCATCCCGAAATAACACCTGAATAAACACAAAAATTACTAAATTTTATCTAATTTTACTTTAAAAATATTTCCAATTTGTGACTAATTGAGAGCCTCAGATATTATAAAAATAATGGTTATTATAGAAAATTGTTATAGAAATCATATGCTAAAAACCGGATGGCGAAATTTTTGTCCGTTAAAATATGGCATTATTGTGTCAAGAGAAAATATTACCACTTGATTTAAATTACTGAAAATTTCCTAAACGCATTTTTATTATTTTTTCGAAAACAGGTTAACTGACATAAAAATCCCATGCATCATTTTTATAGAGAATTTTGTGCTCTATAACCTCATATAAATGTTTTTCTCGTAATGATAAGCAAAAGATGAGTTAAACTTAAAAAAAACCAGAAATAGCGGATATTTTTTCAAAATTTCAATGGCTTCCGGTGCGGTGATTTCCCGAAACTTTTGATATGTTAAAAAGCACATTTTTCTGTATTGGATTCCGTCGAGAAAGCTTTTGTTGCAGTTTGTCCGAAGTTTGAGGCATTTTTATAGTAAATTCCCTGGACTAAGCAGCACAAATACGCCGACGCTGTTCAAGGGAGGTTAAATTAAAATAACTTAAAAGTAAGGAATGAGAAAAACCTCTGGGTGGATAAGATCCTTCCACGACGAAAGTTGCAAATTTCATGAACTTTCTTTGAAGACCCTCTATGGATTCAATTTGGTTATTGTATTGCGGATTCCAAATTACAGAGCAGTACTCTAAGTGTGGATGAACTAATGTCACGAACAACAAACATAAAATATCTGATCTAACAAACATATTTGAATTTCGAATTAAGAAACCCAAGCATTTAAGGGGATGTCAAACGCTCAACTGCCACTTGGAAAACGACGGGAAACTTTTCAGCGTCATTTCTCAACCAAATTCAACAAGAATTGAAACATACGATGCTGATAAGTGAATGTTTCGAATGTATCTCTTCTTTTTCCAAAATTCGTAAAAAAAATTGAATTGTTTGACACACTAGGCATTTTACAATAATTACTGGATAAATATCTCATATTTCATATAATGAGAACGGTTCGATGCTTGAATATCAGGAGATTGTTATTCCAATACTTTTGTTTACATGTAACAATGTTAAATACATTAAAACTTTCCCGTCGTTTGTAACAATGCAATCACAAAGATGGCAAAGAAGATCGAAGTTACTATGTGGCGCGGAGTCTCACAGATGGCGCGATAGTCGAATTCTTTGCACATTTATCTGAATTATTATTGTTTAAAAAAATTACTTGCTGTAATTATTCGCTCATACGCATAAAGAACACAAACAATATTATATGACACGAAAGAGAGAGATAAAGAGTTTTGAATTTGGATGTTGATAATCACGGCCGCCGCCAGTGGTATATCGGCAACTTCATAAACTTCTGTTTTTTTTTCTACATTACCGACACCATTTGAGTTGGGCAACGCGTTTGACATGCCCTTAAAAGCAGTTGTTACTTTCGTTTCAACGTGCTTAGTGAAGGATAATTTAGTATCAAAATTTACACCTAGGTCAAGTGACGTATCCGGTCTGTCTAAAACACAATTATTTATGGAATACTCGTAAATAATTGGATTGACTTTTTTTGTATATGTCATACAGTAACATTTGGAAACATTTAAGTATAGTTTATTTTGTCGCTGCACCATGCAAAGATAGTATCTAAATTTCAATAAAAGAAGAGATGACACAAAACAGTTTTAAGTCGTCAGCATACAGGAGGAAATCAATGTCAATATTGGCAGTAATATCATTGATGAAAATGTTGAATAATAGTGGCCCGAGGACTGATCCCTGCGGCACACCGGATTTTTGTATGAAGTAATTAGACTGATATCCCTGTATATTGACAAATTGGTATCTATTATTGAGATATGACGTAACAAGATTTAGGAGTGAGTCGGAGAATCGAAAAAGTTTAAGTTTCTGTAACAGAAGAGAATGATCCAACTTATCAAAGGCCTTGGAGAAATCCGTGTACACGACGTCCATTTGTTTATCGATAGCTTCAGAAATTAACTGAGTTTTGCACACAAGATTTGTGACTGTAGACCTACCCTTCATAAAACCGTGCTGATTGATAGATATCATGCCAGACACATATTTATAGATTCGCGTGGGAAGAACAAAGAACATATTCAAAAATCTTACTAAAGTTGGACAATAATGCGATAGGCCTGTAATTGGTAATATTACTTTTATCACCTTTCTTATAAATTGACTTCACCCGAGATATTTTCCACTTATTGGGATAGGTTGATTTCTTCAATATAAGATTAAAGATTAAGGTGAAAGGTTCTACAAAAACAGATGCACAATCTTTAATGATAAATGAGGGAATGAGGTCCGGTCCAGTGGTCATATTGGATTTTTGTTTTAGAATAGCTGCCGAAACTTCATCTTCACTTACCGAATTAATAGACAAAGTATCAAAGTAGTCAAGTATAGAGAAATTACGACAGTCGTTATTACAGTCCTCGTTAAACGAGCTTGAAAAGTGAACAATCGACTAAAGATTGTGGATTATCGACAGGGCTGTTATTGTACGTCATTACGGAGGGACTACTAGAGGTGTTTCGTTTATTATTCACAAACGACCAGAATTTTTTAGGTTCCTTCGAAATTTAATTTTGAGTAGTGGCACAGTAATTTTTATACGCCTCATCGACTTCAGCTTTTATCTCTGATCTCAATTTGTCGAATTCTTGTTTATCAGCTTGATTATTAAATTTCTTATATCTCTTCCAGACTTTGTATTTAAGCTTCATTCTGTGAATTATTGAACCGGTAAACCATTGAGGGTAGGATCCAGAACTTTTGCGTTTCAAAGGAACATTTTTATTAAAGACATCATTGATAACAATGTAGAAATTTAGTAAAGGGAATTTACGATAAAAATGCCTCAAACTTCGGACAAATTGCAACAAAAGCTTTCTCGACGGAATCGAATACAGAAAAATGTGCTTTTTAACATATCAAAAGTTTCCGGAAATCACCGCACCGGAAGCCATTGAAATTTTGAAAAAATGACCGCTATTTAAGTTAATATCTGAATCCATCCCGAAATAACAGCTGAATTAACAAAAAAATTACTAAATTTTATATAATTTTACTTTAAGAAAATTTCCAATTTGTGACTAATTGAGAGCCTCAAAAATTATAAAAATAATGGGTATTATAGAAAATTGTTATAGAAATCATATGCTGGAAACCGGATGGCGATATTTTTGTCCGTTAAAATATGGCAGTCATTATTGTGTCAAGAGAAAATATTACCACTTGATTTAAATTACCGAAAATTTCCTAAACGCATTTTTATTGTTTTTTCGAAAACAGGTTAACTGACATAAAAATCCCATACATCATTTTTATAGAGAATTTTGTGCTCTATAACCTTATATAAATGTTTTTCTCGTAATGATAAGCTAAAGATGAGTTAATCCTAAAAAACCAGAAATAGCGGTCATTTTTTCAAAATTTCAATGGCTTCCGGTGCGGTGATTTCCGGAAACTTTTGATATGTTAAAAAGCACATTTTTCTGTATTCGATTCCGTCGAGAAAGCTTTTGTTGCAATTTGTCCGAAGTGAAATTACAAATTCCCTGGACTAATTATCTATGTCACTATTTACATCTTCAGCGTTAACTAAAAAATTACAATTCAATGCGGAAAGATAATTGTAAAGTACAGGAAAATTTGCTTTTTTGTAAATTTTAAAATTTTCATAATTTTTACGATAGTCGTTCGTTTGCGCTCTATTGCGCCATTAATAAAAAAATTGCGCTTGCATATTTTTTATTTTATTAATAATGAAAGTAGGAAAGGCCAACTTGACAGCGAAAAAAAATCTGACGTGGACACCACATGACTTCCTTGTACGCCTATTAAACTGTTCATACTTTTCTTAATAACTAAAATGTAGAATTATATTATACAAATATATAAATATATAAGTACAACTACTACTGCTACTATACTCACAAATATATTTTAGTCATTTTATTTAAACCACGGTTACTAGACAGCTAGGTTGGGACACTTGAGCTGTAGGCGTGGCAAAAAACAGTCACTGTCTAGTGTGCTATGCGAAGAGGGATGATGCAGTACAGACATCTATTGATAACCTCATTAATTACAACTGACAATAAAAATGTCAAACTTTTGACAAATCTTAAACATGACTAAATTGGTATTAGTTTCAGTAATAGCTTCGACTGGCACTATCGGAGGATTTTCATCAATACATATAAAATTATGAATTACTGTTAAAACTTTTGGGCAATTTTGAATTTCTCTCATAGCAAATAAAAGATTTTCTTTTCAATGACAAATTTTGATTGTGTCTCTAAATTATCACCATCTAATTTTAATAAAGTAGGGATTGCACTATAGCCCAGTCAAAATCGACAATAAATTCGCAAAGCATGATGTATCTCTGATTTTTTAGTATGTTGTTTGGACCCATTAGGGCTATGTACACCCAAGTTTCCAACTCTCAAAAATTTTTATACACGAAAAACCGCTAAATTTTCAGACTTTTTTCAGATTCTGCTCTCCTAATCCATGCATTTATCGTCGAAAACTATTCTATACATTTTTAAGACCATTAAATTTGTGACAAAATAAGCCCAACCGGAGCTCTATACGTCTAATAGTTTCCGACATATGGCACTTTGAAAATAGGCCAGTTTTTCCAAAAATTGAAAGTTGAGAAATTTTTGCTTTTTTCGTAATTTTGAGCTATCACTTCTGAACGGATAAAGATATTGACTTCCGGTTTCTTTTATTAAATTCTAAGAACATTTCTCTATAAAATTTTGTTTTTTGAAAAGTTTTCAAATATTTTGTATTTATTGTGTAACTTCTAAACGGATAAAGTTATCGACTTCCGATTTATCACATTCAATTCTACGAACATTTCTCCATAAAATGAGGTATTTAATTTTTTTTGGTTGGTATTTATTAAGCCAAAATATCAAATGTTTTTTCAAGAGAAAATTGAGAAATTTATAAATTTGAAATATTTATTGTGTTTAATGAGCTGTAACTTCTGAACGGATAAATATATCGACTTCCGGTTGCTTTTATTAAATTCTACGAACGTTTCTCCATAAGATACATTATTTTAAAAACTTTTTAGGTCGTTCATTAAGCCTAAATTTCAAATGTTTTTCCGAGAGAAAGTAAAGAAATTTTTAAATTTTTAATAATTGCTGCGTTTAATGTACTATAACTTCTGAACGGATAAAGTTATCAAATTTCGGTGTCTTGCATTAAAATCTACGAACATTTCTCCATAAGATGCAGTATTAAAAAAAATTTTTTTGGGTATTTATTAAGCCAAAATATTAAATGTTTCTTTAGAGAAAATTGAGAAATTTGTATACTTTTAATATTTATTATGTTTAATGAGCTGTAACTTCTGAACGGATAAAAATATTGACTTCCGGTTGGTTTTATTAAATTCTACGAACGTTTCTCCATAAGATACATTATTTTACAAACTTTTTAGGTCGTTTATTAAGCCAAAATATTAAATGTTTTTCCGAGAGAAAGTAAAGAAATTAAAAAAATTTCAATAATTATTGTGTTTAATGTGCTATAACTTCTGAACGGATAAAGTTATCGATTTCCGGTTTATCGCATTTTTTCATAAGATGTAGTATTTAAAAAATTTTCTTTGGGTATTTATTAAGCCAAAATATCAAATATTTTTCAAAAGAAAATTGAAAATTTTTTAAATTTTTAATAATTGTGTTTAAGACTGCGTTATAAGCCCTCTATGTAAAAACGTGGCCAATTTTTGAACAAACCAGAGTTTAAAACCGCCTATGAAAACACATGGCCACCTTAGTATAGAGCTACTTTCTTAAAGATG
Organism: Agonum fuliginosum; assembly: GCA_947534325.1. Lineage (NCBI taxonomy): Eukaryota > Metazoa > Arthropoda > Insecta > Coleoptera > Carabidae > Agonum > Agonum fuliginosum. The sequence goes on along the minus strand of OX384029.1, from coordinate 21,101,592 downwards.
TCACTGGAAACAGTCAAATAGTCAAGTAGTGGGAGAACCTTTGATCGCGGCGTGAACTGTTGTGTTAGATAGTTACGGGGCAAGGGGTGTAAAGCCAGATAGGAACGAAAACGAATGCATCGCACACAGAACTTGATTCGGCTTCACAAATTTATGAACGGTGTTTTCATTTCGGTATCCATACTTACCCAGATAGTCTTAATCATATTTTTAGATTGATGTAAATTGTACATTAGAAGTAAAGAAAATAATTTCCTATTTACTGATAAAGCAAAATATTTTAATTTCAATGAAATTCTATAAAACTATAACACAATTTTTATATAAATTAGCTGTAAATTTTTCTACAAATATATATTTTTGCGAGTTCTGATTGAATATAATTTATATAAAAATAAAGTACCTAAACAATACAATAATTACATTTTTTTATCGCTTATATTTAGTTGACTTTGGGTTTTATAAAATAATTGTTTTTTCCCGTTGATTTATGTTAGAGTTGCCGATCTTGAATCGATTTTTTTGAAGATCGATTAATTGCAACAAAAATATCGATTTTTAGATCGATTTTTTAACAGTCGATTTTATAGGAAATCGATCTTTTTAGCTGAAGATCGATTTTTTTTTAATTACAAGATACTTATAGGTTTATATTGTAGTTAAGTTTTATTAATTTTTATTGCTTTTAAAACATAGTTCTCTCCTTATTTTGGTTACTGCCTGGAAACATTAGTATATGAAAATAGTTCATCTGTAAATGAATTAGAACACTATTTTAGTCATCAAACTATAGACAGAGACTCAAACCCAATTGATTTTTGGATTCGAAATAAAGTAGTTTACCAAAATTTATCAGAGTGTGCGTTACAGTACTTATCAATAGTTGCACCTTCTGTGCCATCTGAAAGGGTATTTTCTAGGGCTACTAACATATTAGATTCAACTAGAAATCGTTTAACAAGTGAAAATTTAGGGCATTTGGTGTTCTTAAATTCTTTACATATTTCTGAATGTAATTTATAATTTATTGTATCATTAATACACAACGCAGTTCCACTTTATGTATTTTTGTTTTGTTTTATTTTAAAAACTGCCATCTTAATTTTGCAAAATTTTGCTGTTCTTGTTCTTATATCCATTTCCATTATATTTTTAAATCGATCTTTTAAGAATCGATTTTTTTGTAACCGATTTATTCGTGAATCGATTTTTCACGTTTCGATCTAGATCGATCCTTAAAATCGATTATTTTTTAAAAGATCGGCAACCCTAATTTATGTAAGCGTTGTATAGTGTACGAGTATGTCTGGAAGTGAATCATAAAAAATAATATCAACAGAAAAATATTAAAAGTTTTTTTGAAATCACGCGCTTGTAGCGGCTCCCGCTTTATGCGGGATTCCTAAATTGATTATTTATATTATTTTTATTTATTTTATGGAATTATTATACATTTTTCCAATGTTATCATCATTCGGTTCATCCCTTTCTTCAACTTCTAATTGCTTTTCGGTGCAGGTATTGAAAAAAATAACATGTGCATCTCGAGACAAAAGTGTTCTCCCGACTCGTGCGGTGGCAGCCCTCGCTTCGCTCGTGTTGCCAACTCCGCACTCGTCGGAAAAACGGCACTTTCGTCCCTAGTTGCCCATTACACTATAGACGTATCTTATTATCTGCCAGTGATTATGACATCGTTATAACATTATTTAATTTTCTTTTGTTTTAAAATTAATTTTCTACCGGGTGCTTCAGATCACCCGTACCCCCCGAATATCTCGCGAAAAACAAAACAATTCTCAAGAAAAAATATTTTTTTCTTGAGAATTGTCAATTTTGGCGAACCGAAAAATTTTTTCAGACAAAACTACATTTTTTATATCACGATCACGGAATTCGATTCTGTAATAAAACTGGGGGTTACCATTTATGATAACGAAACAACCCCCTCCTCCCCCAGATGGTGAGGGGGGAACTTTCATTTGGTGCCATTCGATAGAACTTTTTTTTGTTTCTCAATCCGTTTTGTTTTTCGCGAGATATTCGGGGGGAACGGGTGATCTGAAGCAGCCTATATGTTTTGATTTCCAAATCGTAGTAGGTAAAATAAAAGAAAATCGTTATTTCATTAGTTGTAGCTGTAGGTAGAAGATGTAGAAAAATATCAAATAAACAGGTACCTATTATAAAATGTAGGTTCATTTTTCACGTATCGTACGTCAAATTGTAACTATCGCTCTATTTTATACGATTTTTGCCTTTTCGGTTTTTACTAAAATATTATCAACTCTTCGCAAAAATATATAAACGTAGGTATACCTAATACAAAATATTAAAATTTTATGTTCAGCAGAATTTTTGATAAATAGTCAAAATAGGTTCTACGAGTACTAAACGTGGGTGTGGGTAATGAATGACAATAATCTCGACATCGATTTCTTTTCATGATGCCTTTGCCTATTAGGTACCTACCTTACCTACCTCCCTTTTAGAGGTATAAAAATGAACCTTTACAAGTTGCCAATGTCTTGAATTTTCTAAATTAATATAAATACCTACTTACATGTGAATATAAAAAATAAAAGATTAGGTAGTATTAATATTATCTTAGATGTAGACATATTTTTTTGCTCTTCCGGGAGTTAAATACGTCTTTAGTCTGTATTTTTAGAGACTGATGTTCTTAATTTGATTCCAGGTATTATTTTCATAATTCATATTCAATCCCTTTTTAAAGAATTGAATTATTTAATCCCATCGTCAAGTAAATACGTGCTATTTCTTACAGAGTATCTATGCAAAATATATTTTGTTTATAAAAATAAAATATGTAAACGAAAAATCTTTGTTATTGGTAATCTTATACGATTCAAATTCTGGTTATTGATTCGGCGGTGGGAGGGGTTGAACCACCTAATTCTCCACCTCATGAATAGTACGGCCTTTATAAATAATCTTCATGTGATTTCAACACACACAAAAATGAACATCTATGAACGTACCTATATTTCTTATTATTTGAAAATAAAGCTATATTCATATTAATTTGTCTCAGATATACATAAGTATTTGACACTAATTGTTGACAACAATGAATGAATGAGCGTATGTTTATTGTTTTGTGGGTGGCAGTCTCCCGACCTAGAATAACAGTTAGACGAACATTTAATTATTGACAAGAATGTGATGTACGTTTAATATTTTTTATTTCCTATTATTTTTCTAAAAAATAGAAAATGTGAATTAGTAAAGAAGTATAGGTAGGTACTCTGCATAGCAAATATGTTTGAGTCTGTTTTCGTTGAGATTCAATGCGCGGTTTTAATATTGTAATAATATAATGTAAATAGATTTATTCCATCTTTGTTTAGCAAATTTTTTTTATATACGCTTCTTCACTTTATTAGGGCATACACCTTTTCTTCCCATTGTAACAAATTACAAATTATATTATTACACGGCAAATACCCCGAATACACAATGAATAAAATCAACAACAACAATATAATATAACTAATAAAACCAAAATAAAAACAATACAATGAAACAACGAAACAAGACAAAATTAACAAATAATAATTATAGCAAATAAGTGCAAAATATAAGAAAAACTATGATAGCGCTTTTAACGAGATTCTAACACAAATATACAATACAATGGCAGCTTGAAATTCGAAAACTTCAGCGCCAAATGTAAAAGCGACAATCGACCACCTATGAGAGAATGCCTGAACTTTTTCTACTCTTGAGAGCTACTCAAACTACATTTATAGTATTTTGTATTGCATTTTAATATCAAAGTATATTTCTTAATGGTCTAACTTCCTAAATTCATTAAAAAATATAATCTAGTGGCTCCATACGTTTATATAGTGATAAGTTCGATAATTTAATACTTTTCACAAATATTTAATGTTGATTTAATGCTATTTATTATGAAAATATATCGACCCACTACATATCATTTTTGTTAAATCATATATCTAATGATGATTTTTCTCAGTATTGCCATTAATGAATGCGGTACAAATTAAAATAATTACTGTTAGCAGGCAACCATTCGTACTCATAACCCAGTCATAAAGTGCTGTAACTTCTGAAGGGATAAAATAATCGGCTTCCGGTTTCTTTTATTACATTCTACGAACATTTCTCTATAAAATACATTATTTTAAAAACTTTTTAGGGTGTTAATTAAGCCAAAATATCAAATAAGATATAAGAAACCGGATAGTGTGACGTGAAAGAAGGGGTGAAGATCCATGAGAGGGTTGTAAGAGGGGTACCTACCTACATTATTCAATTTACATACCTCCTATATGATCATAATACGTTTTGCATGTTTAAATCTCACTTCATGCAACAAAAAAGTGGTTAGGTACAATTCTGAGAAAATGCGATTTTACCTTATATGGTTTTTTTGAGATTTTGAGAGAACTACGAGGCTTACAGATCCCACTCTGCGCTTAATTTAGAGTAATTAAATTGTATACAAATTATATTTACAAGTTTTACTCGTAGGATCAATGGTTTCGACGAAATTTCGGTCCAAAGAAGGTCTAAAACTAAAATTAGCAATATTTGGAAAAATTGGCCTATTTTCAAGGTGCCATATCTCGGAAACTATTAGATGTATAGAGCTCCGGTTGGGCTTATTTTGTCACAAATTTAATGGTCTTAAATATTGTGTAGCATAGCTTTCGACGAAAAATGCATGGAGTAGGAGATATAGAGCAGAATCTGAAAAAAGTCCAAAAATTTCGAGGTTTTTCGTGTATAAAAATTTTTCCACAACTTTTTGAGAGTTGGAAACTTGGGTATACATAGCCCTAATGGGTCCAAACAACATACTAAAAAATCAGAGATACATCATGCTTTGCGAATTTAGCAATTTTTTGTGTCGATTTTGACTGGGCTACTACTAGTCCAAGCAATAGGTAGTTCTACCTGGATAAAATTCAAGAAGTTTTGTAAATTTGCAGGAAAGTGTAGTTTCATATCCCGAATAATATACTAAATTTGCGACCTTGAGGAGTCGCCGCTCCCTCCGCCATATTGAAAAAATGGCCGCCATTTTTGTTTTTAGCGTTTATCTCGTAAATAGTGAATATTTCGAGAAAAGTTTTTATTGAAATAGATAGAATGGACAATTCTCTATAAAAAATGTTGTATACAGTTTTTACGTAAGTATCACAGTTTTCGAGAAAATCGAGAAAATTAATTTTAGCATTTTCTATCAATTTGAATAAAGTAGTATTCTTGTCTTACCACACAAAAATGGCTATAGTTTCTAAGGGAACAAAGGTATCGACTTCAGGTTTTCAGCAATCGATTTCTTAGGTATTTTTCTATAAGAAATATAATTTTCAACTTTCTAGTTGTTCTTTTTAAGGAATAATTTTTGTTTATTCTTAAAAACATAATAAGGAAAAAAACGTTCATTTTTGCGTTTTTCAACTGTTATTTTTTAACGGATAAAGATATCGAATTTCTGTTTCAAGCATTGGATTCTCCACACATTTTTATATAAGATACATAATTTGAAAAATATCTAAGATGCACGATAAATTCAGAATTTTTAGATATTCTTTGAAAAAAAACTGAAAAATGAAAACAATATTTTTATTTATAATATTAAATCAGCTGTTATTATTAAATGGAGTATAATATCGACTTCCGGTTTCCAGCATTAAATTCTTTGAACATTTTTATATAACACTAAAAAAAAAATCTTTGCTGTGTCAAAATTTGAGGATTTTCATGGAGAGAAAACAGCAAAATTTTGTATTAATTAGTTTTCATAAAGTTTAAACAACTGTCGTTTCTAAACAAATAAAAATATCAAAATTTGGTTCGCAGCATTAGATTTGTTGAACATTTTTCTTTAAATTACATTATTTTTAAATTTTATTAAGGCCTTAGTTAAGTCGATATTAAAATATTTTCGCCGAGAGGAACCAAGTAATCTTAGTATTAACTTCGATTGTTTTGTGGCACGGGCTTTGTAAGACCTATTAACCTTCTTCCTGCTACCCAGTCAAGCTGAAACTTGGCACATAGACTCGTCGCCGATGATAACGCATTCTGTCAAAATTTTGGGCACGAACCGCTCCCCCCACCCACAAATAATCATACTTCCGAGTCATTTTGTATTTGGTATCATATAAAAACATTTGAATAGGACTTTCGAAAAAAGGAATTCAAAATGGCCGTCCATTAACGGCCACCATTTTGAACACATTTGTCAGAATCATCCCGTGTTTGGTGTCATAAAAACATTTGAAAAGGGATTTCTAAAATAGAAATCAAAAATGGCCGCCATCAACGGTTTTAAATTATCTACTTTTGTTTTGCGTTATTATAATCCTCGAAATTTTTGCTATTTATTACAGTATTTTGAAAACATGACAAAAATAAGAAATTAAACGATTTTAATATTATTTTTATTTGCTTATTTAAACAGACAGTTGTCCATTATGTTAAATGTATAATATCAACTATGTCTAAACTGTCTAAACAACGTCTGCGCAACTGTTATGTATGGTTAGTGCTTATATCTGACGTCAGACAATAAATGCCAGAGGCATCAATTTTTTGAATATTTAGATCATAGTAGCTCTCTTATATATAAAATAATTGACACATTCATTTATTACCTGGACGAAGACAACGTAAAGTTTCCCGAAACATTGTATTAATACATAGAAACATAGAACTATAACCAAATAAATAATTTATTTATCATTATGATTTCTGAAAACTTCTATCAGAGCATAAGACAAATAATTAACTAATAACTAGACGTCAGCAAATAAAATTCCGGCTGAAAAGATAACATTTATTCAATCTCAAGAAATACGCTCTCATTTACATAGAGATAACTCTCAAACTATTAACTCTAAAAAAAAGGTTTTAATACAAAAGTTGTAGAGAATTTAATTCTCTACAATTAACACATTAACTATTTTTATCTAAGAATGACTAGAAAGGAGATATTGTCAAAAAACCAATTTTATGCGCCATTTTTCCAATTTGGTGGAGGGAGCGGCGGTTCCTCGAGGTCGCAAATTTAGTATATTATTCGCGATATGATACTACATTAAACTGCCAATTTTCAAAACTTCTTTAATTATTTCCAGGTAAGCCTGTTATAAACTCCCTGTTGCTTGGACTATACGTGACAAACGAGGAATTTTATACTCGAAACAAATCTGCATAATAAAAAATACATTATTTAATATTTTCAAATACAAATGTATAGGTTTAAAATATACTAACGTCTCCTGATTTCCAGCGTTTTAATATATCATTTTCTGCGAAGTGTTTTTAGTCCAGTCAACGAAGGATCATTTTGGGCAAATGACGGTTCAAATTCCGAAAGTTTTGAAACTTTGTAGCATTGTTCGGGAAGGTCTAGTAATGAACATATCAAAAGTCCTGACCCGTAGGTGGTGAGCGGGGGCGTGGGGACCACAAAATGGCTGCCAAAATCTGGTTTTTCTATAATATCTCGTTATCGCTGCATTGTAGAGTACAAGTACTTATTACAAAGTTGTAGAGAATAAAATTTGCTACAACTTTGATATAAAACAATTTTTTCCCAGATCAATGGTTCGCAAGTTATGATAAAGACAAGCGGAGTGTTTTGTTTGCTATTTGCAAAAATGTTGAATTTTTCTAATGCAACTGTAACTTTCAAACAAATGAACATATCGACTTCCGGTTTTAAATAATCAATTTAGCAGACATTTTTCTATCCAAATTATAAATTTCAGATTTTGGGGACCTTTGTATAGCAACATAAAATTTTATCATTTCCTCTTCGACAAAAACTTTAAATTTTGGCTTAACGAAGGCCTGTAATTTTTTTAAATATAATACAATATTATAGAAAATTTTAGCTTAACCAAGGCCTATAAAAAAAATTAATATAATGTATATTATAGGAAATTGTCTAAGAAATTCAATTCCGGAACCCGGAAGTCGATATCTCAATTAGTTCAGAAATTATAATAAGAAAACCACAAAAATTTAAAAAAAAACTTAAAAATTATTTACATTCTTTTTTAAAAATGTTGCTATACAAAGGTCCCCAAAATCTGAAATTTATAATTTGGATAGAAAAATGTCTGCTAAATTGATTATTTAAAACCGATATGTTCATTTGTTTGAAAGTTACAGTTGCATTAGAAAAAATTCAACATTTTTGCAAATAGCAAACAAAACGCTCCGCTTGTCTTTATCATAACTTGCGAACCATTGATCTGGGAAAAAATTGTTTTATATCAAAGTTGTAGCAAATTTTATTCTCTACAACTTTGTAATAAGTACTTGTACTCTACAATTCAGCGATAACGAGATATTATAGAAAAACCAGATTTTGGCAGCCATTTTGTGGTCCCTCCGCCCCCGCTCACCACCAACGGGTCAGGACTTTTGATATGTTCATTACTAGACCTTACCGGAACAATGCTACAAAGTTTCAAAACTTTCGGATTTTGAACCGTCATTTTTCCTATTTTGACTGGACTATTTGCTACTTGTTTAGGTATTAAAATTTTATTTGTTATCAGTGATTCAGCTTGCCTCCACTGTTCCAACCTTTCACTGCATTTTGGTACACAAAATAGTGGGAATTTTTCGTTACCAGGATTGTACCCAGAGGTACATTGAGGCACGAAACATTTACTCATTTTATTAAATATTTATTCAAATTGTGACATTAAATGTCAAAATATGAAACATTTGTCATTCAATTTGTAAAAAAATCTCTCGCCTGAACACTGTAATTTATGTGAATTTGGTTTTAGTTAGACTTTCTTAAATTATAATTTTGCAATAAATTTACAAACTTTTTGAAAATAATTTTATAGTTCTTAGTTCTTAATTAGCTCTTTATAGATATAAATTTAACTTTATTATTACCTACCTTATTACATTATGTTCAGTTAATAATATTTACATTTCTTTTCAAATGGTGCCACAAACATTTTAGAAATTGTGCATACGTCTGTTCATCTGTCACATTGACATATTCATTTTTGTTTTAAATTTTTTCCTATATTGTGATTTACAAATCGTGGTAGGTAAAATTATATATCTTTGAAAAATAATTTTCCTTTATTGGTAAGAGATACAGACAAGATATATATTTTTTTGCAAAAAATGTTAAAATGCTTCAAGAAAATACCATTTCCGATTGGCAGATTTTTACCAAAATCTAATCAGCTCTTCATTAACATATACAAATGTATATTGCAAAATATTAGAATTTTATGTTCAGTAGAATTTGAGATAATGAATCAGAACGAAAAACTATAGTAGGCGCACATACACACACACAGACACACACACACACAGACATCATCGTGAAAATAATCAAAATAGGTTCTAAAGGTGTTAAAACGTGCTTATTGACAAAAATCTCGACATCGAATTTTTTCACGATCCCTATACCTCTCTAGGCGAGAGGTAAAAAATCAAATTTGTACATAGATATCTTTGATAAACGCTGATAAGTCGAGAGGGGTAATGCACTAGTGACATCTATTGAGCTAATTTCAGGAGGAAAATTTTTGACCGCAGTTTATAATGGTAACTATAGGGAAGTGTCTCAACCTACTTCTCTTTTACCGTGATTTAAACTGCAGAAGAAGATATAAAGCATATTTTACTATTGTCACTGTCATGTCATAATCATTTAAATTTTACGTAGTAACAAATGTTAATCGATCATTGACTACAAGATACCGAAATACTAAATTATAAATATATACTTTAATTATTTTTAAATGATACCAGATACAAAAATATTTATAAAATACCGATTGTAGGTAATAATCTCATAACCTTTCATTTAAAATAAAAAAATTGTCTTAAATTAAATATTTATCGAAATATTTGAAAAAAGTACTACTTCTGGTTTATAGATTGAAACCAAAAATAGGAGGTGCACAACTAGATGCTATAACAGTCCTAAATACAAAATTTCAACTTTCTACGTCTAACCGTATTTGAGTTATGCGACATACATACGTCCGTCTGTCCGTACATACGTACGTACATACGTACGTACAGACGTCACGACGAAACTAGTCATAATGGATTCAGAAAAGGTCAAAACGGATATTTCCGTAAAAATCTGAGAACCGAAATTTTTCGCGATTACAATACGTCTTAATTACTCCGTACAAGGAAGTTAAAAGTAAGATTGTGTCATATTTTTTCATTACACTTCATTCTATGTACATTGCGCTCTTTTGCTCCAAAAATATATTTTTTGCGCTTTTATAATTCAGCAGTAATCAAAGTAATTAGTTAGGGATGGCCAAATTGACATAGCCCTCCCTTTGAGCTATTTTAAAGTTTTTATTATGGAATTGATAGTGTTTTATATGCGCTATTTTGCTCTATTAAAATTTCATTTTGCGCTTGCCTCAAATTTATTTTATTTAAATTCTAAATTGGCAGGGCTAATTTGACGACAGAAAAAAATTATAGTTTTATTTATTTATTCCCCGCAAAAAATTGCGCTACTGTAATTTAGCAGTAGTTGACATAATTTAATTAATTAATAATAAAAAGAGCGCGAAAGGCTTTTTAAAACGAATACCTACTTTATTTAAAAGTAAACGGCATGGGCGTCCGCAGGTATTTTTGCAAGGGGGGGCACAATTTATTTAAAAAAGAAAATCATAATAAACATTTTATTAACAGAAATTTTTGTATTTTGAAATCTAATATCCATTTCGTCTAGTAAATTTTATTTGAATATTTATGAAGAATAAAGAAGAAACTTGGGACCTGTATTTTTTATTTTTACAAAATTTTTACTAACGAGCCCAAAAATAATTAATGAAAATATGATGTGACGTAGAAAGTTGCCATATGTTCAATGCAAAATAGTGACGCCACAGTAAAATTTCTTTCTCAATTTACAAAAAAAATATTTTTTATTATTATTATGTTCATAGAGTTAAAAATCTAATTTTCAGTACCATGCAAGTATCGATCCCATTGTGGTAATTTATATAGATAAAGATTCGTGAATCGCCAGACTTTTATGTTTTCTGGTGTGGTCTCCAACTTACGACCGCTCGCCTCACCACAGTTTGTTGTGCGGACGGACGGAACTTATTTTGTGTAGGTACTAGTGTACTACGTATCCTATATAAGTTGTATCACTACTTACTACTCTCATAATGCATAAAGCAAACTATGAGCACAAGAAAAATACAATACATAGCTCACTAATTAAAATTTTTAGATTTATATTCTGAAACATGTAATGAGTAATGTAGGTATTGAAATAATTGAAAAAAAAGAAATTACCCAGGGGGGGCAAGCGCCCCCCCCTTGCACCCCTCTGTGGATGCCCATGATAAATGGTAAATTTGGTTATTTCATTGTTGTCCCAGGCTAGGCGTACATTTAAAATTTAATAATGTGACTCAATAATATTTGTCTGCAAAGAAGTATTGGTTTGCAATTATTAATCAGTTTCAAGTAACCGCCAAGTGAAATGAAGTTATTTACATTTTATTTAAACTTTATTTACCTTTTATTTAAATTATGATGTATTGAAAAATTTCAAAATTTCTGTTGATTGTTTATAAATATCAATTAATCGTAAAAACATGTTCTGTATTTTTATACTTCTGGCTGAAAATATTTTGGCAAACTTCGCCTAATTTTAGCCCATCGCTTCACTCGTACTACAGTTTTAACCTTTATCTGCAAAAGGCTACTTTTAGCCCTTCGCATACAAATATTATTGAGTCACATTATTAAACTTTAAATGTACGCCTAGCCTCGAACAACAATGACATAACCAAATTAACTGTTTACTTTTAAATAAAGTAGGTATTCGTTTGAAATATTCCTTTCGCGCGCTTTTTGAAACAAATTTTGTAAAAAGGGAGGGCTATGTCAATTTGGTCCTTTCTAACTAATTACTTTGATTACTGCTGAATTATAGCAGCGCAAAAAATATATTTTCGGAGCAAAAGAGCGCAATGTACACAGAATGAAGTGTAATGAAAAAATATGACACAATTTTACTTTGTTTTCGTTGTCAAGTTGGCCTTTCTTACTGTGATTGTTAATAAAATAAAAAATATGCAAGCGCAAATTGTTTATTATTGGCGCAATAACGAGCGACTATCGAAATAATTATGAAAATTTTAAAATTTACAAAAAGGTAGGGCTAGTGTCAACATGCTTAACTTATTCTCTAAATTATGGCAAAATTAGAGCAGCGCAAAAAAATTATTGGTGTGCAATAATACGAGCGCAAACTAGACTAATATTTTTTTATAGAAAAATTTAATTGGGAGGGCCAACTTGACTTAGCGCCATAAAATTCCGGTTCTATTGGTACCCTCGCATTTGGGTGTGGCACCCCGTTATAGTAGAATAATTTCCGTGGATCCGGCTGGGCTAGCTCTCCGACCGACTTGCCCGCGCGCTTGGGTTTATGTGCCCGGGGAGCGCGGCTGTTTACTTTTTAGTTTACTCTCCCATTGTGTCATTGCACTTATAATAATAATAATACTGAAATCCCGAATTCGAAATTTTTATCCGTTAATAAATTACATTTTTTTGTAATATGAGAAAGAATCATGATTGAATCAAATCGGCTTAGATTATTAGAATAGTAAAAATATTGATTTATGATTTTTTCCTAAATTGTATGAATAACGTAAAAACAAATGGGACTATCTATTTTGCTTAAAATTATCCATTTTTGAGATAATTGTAAAAAACCGGAGAAAAGTAGTCTTGTTTCACCATTTTACTAAGATGGCGGACTTAGCACAAGGCGGATCGATAGGGACTTTTAGTATGTTAATTAGGAAGTCAATTACAACATTCGTATGAACAAAAAATTATCTTTGAATATTCGATAGATGCTAGTTCGCCTGAACTATCGTTAGAATTTGAATAATAAATAACTAAAAAGTTATAAAATTGTTCTACTGGTTCTATAAAGCTCATAAACGAAATTATTTTTTGTCTTAATATCTTTAAAATAAAATTTTAGTCCAATATTCCAATTGTCAAAATATCACACTTACAATACTTCCCTCTATTACATAAGATGGAAATGTAAACAAAAACGTAAAAATGTTATTTATATGTTCTACTATAATTTTTTTCCTAATAGCTTTGATACCAAACTCGATAGTATTTTAATAAAAAATGGGAAAAGATCAGTTGGATCTTAAATATAAAATTTCAGTCAAAAATTCTAACGCATTTTCAAGTTATTCAACATCCAGACAGATCGACAGACACACAGACTGACTTTAAAAAATCCATGATTTTTGGGTTCAGTAAGGTAATCGTGAAAAGATTCATCAAAATCTTGAACTGTCTCCCATTTTTTCAAAAATACTTAAATTTTTGCCTTATCTCAGTAAAAGTGACTGCATAATCAAAATCATCACTCCAAAAATAGTTGTAATCAACATCAAATTCGACTATGTGGACCGATATAAAGAAACCAGTCAGTGGCCTAGTTTATACCGCAGACCTATATTCGACCTATAACCCAAATTCGACCCAAATGTTGCTAGGCCGCCTGGTGTAAACACTTAAAATATGAAGCGGCCAGCCATAGGTCAGGCCACTTTTACATGTTGCCTGACCTATACTAGGCCGCGGCCAAAACGTACTCATTGCGGTGGAAACAGATAGACCTAAAATAGTTTATAAATTAAGTTGATTGAAAGTGTTATTTTATGTAACGGTATCTTTCTCTATGTTTAATAACACTTCTTTTCTTTTCTTTACAATTTTTCTTCTAAGTTTTATCCTTCGAATAATATTTGTTTTCTTTTGAATCCACCATAACATTTTAAAGTTTAAATAAAAATTTTCAATATCCTTTTTAAATACCTTAACAGTCCAAATAAAATTACGTTTAAAGAGTTTGACACTAGAAATTAACCAAATTTAAAAACTGGGTAATAAAGTATTCTTGTTTTTTATCTTACACTTTAACTTCTAGATGGCGTGAACAAGTACCTATATCTGACCTGTGTAGGCTCTTTTGATATGCGGTGTAAACAACCCGGGTCTGGACCTAGAATAGGTCAGATATGGGTCTGGTCTATGTCAGGTCTGCCGGTGTAAACTAGGCCATTACGTTACGTTTGGGAAATAGTCTAACAAAATATATCTCGGGTCTCATTATTTTGCAGGTAAAATTATTTCTTAAGATTGTTGCTTATAGGTAACATTCCTCGACAAATTGAATGATAAAATCAGTTTCTCCTCCATAATTCGATTCCTGATGGATGAATTTCAAAAAACATCGGGCCAAATCTACGAAAGGGATTTGGACTAAGATTGTCAACGGTTATCGATTAACCGGTTACCCAGTTAACCGGTTTGGTCTTTTTTTGAAAATAGAAAACCGGTTAATTACGGTTACCCGGACAACCGAGGATTTTTCCAACTTACCGCGGTTTTTTTATAAACCTTGATTTTCGGCTAACCGCGGTTTTTCAGTTCACTGCTGTTTTACGTTTGATCATGGTTTCTGAAGGTTATTCGCTTAATCGCGGTTAGCGGGCTATCCTCGGTTTTGTGATTAATCGATTAGTGACAGGTTATGTTATGATATTTATATACAATAATTTTTCTTAATAGAAAACAGATTTTGTTGTAAATGTAGTAATTATTAACCGCGAATGTCGATTCACCGTGGTTTTCTGTTAACTACTTACAGTTATTCGATTAATGACGGTTATCAATTAATCGCGGTTTTTTGGTTATTCGGCTAACTGCGGTTATTCGGGGTTATCCGATTTACCGAGCATTGTCGAGACGGTTAACCGGTTTGCATTTTTGACGGTTTTTGACACTACTTCTGGACAATGATTGTGCAAAGTGGCTTGCTTTTATTTTTAAAAGCGGTTTATTTTGGCGTACCGCGGCACCCGTAATAACGTATGATAGTTGTTATTATACTCCAGTCAAAATAAGGGGAGGGGGGTTGTGTTATTACTGGAAACTTGGCAATTTTGTAAAGAAATGTGCGGAACACCCTTAAATTTGCAAAAATTACCCCCAAAATGGGGTATTTTTTGATTTGCTCCCATATTTACCAATCCCTATTTACCACCGTCCCTTTTTTACCACCGTAATTCTTTTACCAATCCATTTTTACCAACATTATACTTTTATCAATCCATTTTTTACCACCGTCCCTTTTTACCACTATTTCTTTTTTACCACCAACGTATTTACCAACGTATTCTTTTACCAATCCATTTTTACCACCGTCCCTATTTTTACCACTAATTCTTTTTACCACCAACATATTTACCAACGTGTTTTTTACCAATCCATTTTACCACCGTCTCTTTTTTAACAAAGCTAACAAAACCGTACTAAAGCCCCACAAACTCGGTTTTGGTATTTACTACACTAACAAAGCTAACAAAACCGTACTAGAGCCCCACAAACTCGATTTTTGTTTTTACTACACTAACAAAGCTAAGAAAACCGTACTAGAGCCCCACAAACTCGGTTTTGGTATTTACTACACTAACAAAACCGTACTATAGCCCCACAAACTATTAATGGTAAAACGGAATAGCGGTAAAAAAGTATGGTGGTAAAAGTTGTAATGGTAAAAACGGAGTGGTAAAAATGTATTAGTGCTAACACGAAATAGCGGTAAAAAGTATAGTGGTACAAATTCAGAGGTAAAAGTTGGAGTGGTAAAAATTGAGTGGTAAAAAATGGGTTAACGGTAAAACAGGATAGCGGTAAAAAAGAATGGTGGTAAAAATGCTGTGGTAAAAGTTGGAGTGGTAAAAATAGAATGGTAAATATGTGGCACAACGGTATTTTTTATATATTCGCACTTTGAGTGCCCAGTTTTGGCACATAGGGGATTTTTTGGGTCGCTGCTCAAGAATTTCGGGGATTTCCCCGAAAATCCCCGAAATTCTTGATCAGCGACCCAAAAAACTTATATGGACTCAATCTAGACGCACAAAGTGCGAAAATAACAAAGACACTCTTTTTTGGGGGTAGTTTTAGGTAATTTAAGCGTGAAATATTAATTTTAATAAAAAAATCCCCGAAATTCTTGATCAGCGACCTGTAACCTAAAACCTATATGGACAAAATCTAGACGCACAAAGTTCGAAAATAACAAAGACACCCATTTTTGGGGTTAGTTTTAGGTAATTTCAGAGTGAAATATAAATTTTTATTAAAAAATCTCCGAAATTCTTGATCAGCGACCCAAAAAACCCCTTTGTGCGAAATCTGGGCACTCAAAGTGCGAATATATATTTAAAAAAACATTTTATATGCCTCCGGTCGGCATCGCTAGTTTTCCATAGGTATCTCAAAATCCGCCAGAAACTCTTTATTGCCAGCCTAGGCCGGCAAACAACAGGAAGTTATAGGTTGGCATCCTGACATTACTACAGTTGTCAAGCAGATGCCAATTTATGCGTTGAATATTTTTTATACAAGAATTAACAAGATTTTGACAAATTTTAGACGTAAATCGTTGATAGAAACTGAAATAAATATATTTTAAGCTCAAATGCAAGTATTCTTGCAAAAGGTCAGTTTCTGACCTTGTGATACAAATAACTATTAGGGGTAGTTTTTGCAAATTTAAGGGTGTTCCGCACATTTCTTTACAAAATGATCCCGAAATTCGTGTTCAGCGACCCAAAAAACCTATACTAGACCAAATCTGGTAGTTGCCAGTAATAATTCAACCAAACCCGTATTTTGACAGGAGTATTAAGGTAGTTCGGGCGGTTCGAGGGAAAATGTACCTACTATGTTCTTACTGCAAATTGTGATAAGGTGCCACTTTGTACACATGTTGAGGACACCTTCATTAGAGATTTAAGATCGGAAGACACGTTGACAGACCTGGAAGAACGCAATTTTTCAAGATGGCGGGTAAAATAAATTCGCTTATATATCGGCTTCTGGTTGTCAGATTTTCAAAAACCTTTTTTGTTTGAAAGCTCTTAACGAGCTATATAATAATAATAATAATAATATAGTAAAGGCTTATACATCCCCGTAGGGGTATCGCCACTTCTTCTCTAGATTCCTTGTCAGGGGGTGGATCAGTCCCCATGTCGTTCATCTTATTTTGTCGCAAATTTTTTTCTATTTTTTCCTATCCTTTATTTTGTCTTTCCATTCTATATATCCTTCTTTAATATTTTCTATCACTTCTTCTCTCCATGTCGATTTCGATCTTCCCCTCCTTCTTCCTCCGTTCCCATTGGAATATTTCCTTGATCCTATCACCTTCCTGCATAACGAGCTCTATATTCGTAGATAATAAACCGTTTTCCGGTGACTGTTTCCGCAATACTTTCCCATCGGGGGAAATATAAGTTGTGTCTCGACAGTTTTTTACAAGGTCATGTTATAAATGACTACAGGCCTGATCACATAGCTTATGTCATGTTATGTCTGTGTTATGTCAATATTATTAACAAGAGGTTTGTTAATATCAATAGAAATAAGGTAATAATATATCACACAATCATTTTTCATTTTTGTAAAAGTAAATAGATATTATTATTATTGTTATTATTAGATATTTTTGTATTTGCATTTTATATTACCATAAAACTAGAAAATTTAATAAAATTAAATGGCATCTTCATACGCGTATGTGTAATAGATTATTATGTATATAAGGTTATTCAATTATTGGGACGGGTGGATGTTGGCGGTCATGTTGTTTTAGCGGCGTCTGTCTAACCTGTTGTTTAATATTCAGTCACTGATGCCAAATCACCATGATAAGATACACGAATAAGCAGCACGTCCAAATGATAAAACTTTATTATCAAAATGAGTGTTCGTTAGTGCAAACGTTGAGCGCTGCGTCAATTTTACGCAGACGCGGTTGCCCTTCAAAGTAGACTCTCAATAGAGATATGATAATAAACATAGAATTATCAATACTCATACAAAATATGATTAATATTACACCATTTACACGCGAATCATCAGCACAACTAGGTGAATTAATTAACACTGTGCAATTTGCAAACCCAAATAAACTGTTAAGATTATTAGATCAGCCTGCAGATTCATTTGATGCTCTTCTTGTTCCAATTATTTTAAGTAAATTGAACAACCAATTAAGAAAAGATTAGGATACTAAACTACTCGTACAATCAGAAAATAATTCAAACGGCACTATTCCCCATTTTCATCAATTAATTACATTTTTACTTAATAAACAAAGTATACTAGGTTTCCTACCAAAATCAGGAGTAAGCTGCAAACACAGCTCTATACTGCAAGAAGCATTTCGTTCTGCTCCTCCTTTGCAGATGAATGCGGACTGCATACCTCCCAAATTTAACTTCGATAAACCCTATCGTGTTATACTAGATGGTCAGGGAGCCTCCAGACCTGACATCTTCATCTTTACAGATGGCTCCAAAACGTCCACAGGCTCAGGCTCGGGAATCTTCTCCGAAGAACTGAACCTTAACGTTAGCACACCCCTTGGTGTCCACACCACTGTCTTCCAGGCTGAGATTATGGGGATTATGCAGAGCGCAATACTTGTGAATGAACTTCAGGTTAAAAGCAAGTCAATTAGGATAACAACAGACAGCAAGGCAACTCTTCAAGCTCTCAATGGCTGCAAAGTCACGTCAAAGCTTGTCGAGCTATGTCAACAAGCACTGTCCGTCATATCCAAGAACAATGCCGTAGAACTCACTTGGGTTAAAGGGCATAGCGGTAATGAAGGTAACGCTAAGGCTGATGAACTTGCTAGGCAAGGCTCGTCTTCCCTGCCTTGTGGCCCGGAACCAATACTTCCGTTGGCAACTTCAACTCTTCATGACTTTGTCAAAAACTAAAGCTTTGAAAAAATTTCAGTCCACTGGACTACCACACCTCAATGCAGACATGCAAAGAGACTAATTGCGAGGCCAACTATTAAACTGGCAAACTATCTCACTCGACTCTCTCGAAATAACCTTCAACTTCTTGTCGGCATTTTGACGGGACACAGTCGTTTAAACAAACACATGCACCGCATGAAAATCGTCAACAGTAGAGGCTGCGAAGAAGAAGATGAAACTGTGGAGCACATCCTATGTGAATGCCCTGCTTTGTCTTCAAAAAGAGGATCCATACTAGGGGAATTCTGGTCGGACATGGCCACCCTAAGCACAACTCCCGCTGCTGACCTGTTGGCTTTCTTCCTGAGTGTGGAATGGCTTCAGGATCTGTAGCAAGGAGCTGTGCTACCCGGAGGATGTTTCTACTCCACCCTCCCTTTTATATCCAAGATCCAAGTATACTAGAATCAATTACGCAGAAAAAACCCAATAATATCAAATATAATCTACGCATGACAAAGGTTTTCACAACAATTGAATCAAAATGATTAAATTGTAATCAAATGAATCATAACATACAAGAGTGCAAATCATTTTTGAAATTAGATATAGGTACAAGCAAGAAATAAACGAGAAGGGAATTGAAAATTCTTTAGACGGACCATTTATTTTTTCGATGAAATAAGTACCTACAAAACATGTTTTATTGACATTTCATAATGTGAATTGAAATAATGAAAAAAAAATTAAATAATTAGCAGAAACACATGTCTTGTCTAGTCTTGAAATGCCGAGACAAAACCTTGTCGAGACGAGACGAGACATAACCGAGTTTTATCTCGTTTTTAAATTTTATATAAGATTTTAATAAACATAATACGAGTAGTTCATTTTTCTTCTGGTTAGACGTACGTCATCATTCAATGTTCGATTGATTCGATCCAGTAGTAGTGGAAAATTGAAAATATCTGCAAACACATGTAGGACAGGGACAGGACGACAGGAGAGATCTATGAAGTTAGCGTATATATTGATAGATACTTGATATACGAATAATTATATTAAATTTGCTCATTTTTTGTTAAAAATTGCTTATAGTTTTAATTTTTTTTTGCTATGCCCGTTTTAAAATTATTTCACTTTTAAAATAAATACGCAACTTCACGTGGTATGGGTCGAAATTTCAAATTTGTTAACACTATCATTTTTTGCTATTTATTACCATATTGATTATGCTAACTTCATGTCTTCATGTTGCTTATATACCGTGTGTCCCAGCGAAAGTGTGGCATAGGCGTTTAACATGTGAAAACAGTTTTTTGTAAATAAAAACTGTCCGGCTAAAAACTATGATACCATATTGCACAGGACAATACTACATCCATTCCTACATCTTATTTAATACACATTACTTTACAAATTACTGAAAACAATTTGAAAATTTTAACCTTTAGTTTTTATTGCTACAATCGTACAATGACAGCTGTCAACTCGTAGCCGAGTGGTTATGTCAGCGGCCTACGGAACTAAAAGCGAGACCAAAGGTCGTACGTTCGTTTCCGACCTGGGGAAGATGTATTTTAAAAAAATGTTTTTCTGCTTGTTTTGTATGTTAAGGTAAAATCTTATTTGCAGTTGATTATAACATTGTAATATTGATTGCAATAAACTGTGGGAGAATTGAATGAAGAAGTACCTATCTGTTTAATCGCTAGCAATGCTGAGTTGTTGTAATCAACAACTCAGCATTGCTATTGCTAGCAAATAAACAGATACCTACTATATTTGCAATTAAAAATAGAAGAAAATAAATTATCTATATGGGTACAGTTAATTTTAAATAATATGGTAGTATTTAACAATAAAATAATTAATATTTTACTTTTTTGAAATTCTTGTTGTCCATGATCATACGAAATTTGTTTCTTCACAAAATTTGAATTATTATGGAAGTGACAGTACAGTTGGCATCTTTTGCTTGCATCTTGATTTAAATTATCGTTTACATAATTAGATGAACATGAAACTATTATAATGTAAGTAAAACTATTACTAGATTAGTAGAATAAGCAGAATTAGGCGAGAGGTCGTGTGCTGGCCATATCAGATTTTTTTAATTTTGCTGTTGTTACTTACCTGTTAATTATTTTAGACAAAATTTGTTGTGATAATAAAACCTGTTCAAAATTAAATACTACACAATAAATATGAGACCAAAGTCGTTCATATTGTTTTGTTATCAATAATAATTTATATCAAGGGACCATTATTTTGCTGGAAAATTTTATTTCAAAAGATTGTTGCTTGGTAACATTTCGAGGCAAATGACATGATCAAAATCCCGAGCTGATGGCGAGGGATTTTATCATTCAATTTGTCGAGGAATGTTACCTATAATAGTAGAGAGCTCGAGAGCAATTATTATGACTTTTGTGGGGGAATCGGTGTTACAAGCTGAAATTTTCACATATGAGAGTTAATGGCCTACCAAATCTAAATTTCAAATTTGTTAAAAAATAAACCAGGCAAAAGGGCACTAGAACTAAAATTCGAGTTAAGCACATGTCGGTAAACAGGACAAAATTCTGCATTTTATTGAATTAAAAAATTGTCAACTTTTGTGGCCGGTCTATTTTTAATTATGTTTTGAATTATACTCAATACATTGTGGCTTATGGGCTTAAGAAACTTTAAATTGAATTTTCTCCAAAAGAATGACGGAAAAAATTAACCAAAAATAACAAAATTTTATGTTTACACTTGATTATCTCAAAAACTAAGGCCTGCATCAAAAAAAGTATTCGTGATAAAAGTTTCTTTGATCTTTTACGGACACTATAGTGTATTTTTTATAATTTTTGGAAACATGGTATTTGAATTATTTAATAAATTATAAAACAGCGCATAATATGCAATTTCGACGTGGTTCAGCGCTACGCGTCCCCACTCATCGCGCTCTATCTTCTGTCTCTACAATCCCCGCTAGACTAGGTTGCTTCGTCTCACTCTCTCATAACATTTTCATTCTGTACTTATCACTATTGTGAGAAAATCGGAGTTACAGGCTGAAATTGTAACACATGAAAGTTAATAACCTAGCAAATATAAATTTCAAATTTGTTAAAAAATAAACCAGGCAAAAGGGCACTAGAATCAAAATTCTAGTTAGACACAAAATGGTATAGAGGAGAAAATTCTGCATTTTTTCGAATAAAAAAATTGTGTACTTTTGTGGCCGGATTATTTTTAATTATTTTTTGAATTATACTGGATACATTGTGGCTTACGGGCTTCAGAAACTTTAAATTGAATTTACTCGAAAAAAACGATGGAAAAATCAACCAAAATTAACCAAATTTTATGTTTAATAATAATAATAATACACATTGTACATGCGTATAGAAAGCGTCAAACATAGAGAATAATGAATAATACAAAACTATTTACAGAATTCATTAATATCATAAAAGTTTTTATTATAAAGAAAAAGTTTTAGTTTAGATTTAAAAATCTTAGAACTATTCGAGTTTTTAATGTCGTAAGGTAGTTTATTATTTTATTTTATGAATTACAAAAGTACCGTAAAACGGGGTGGATAGGCACAGTTTTTAACTTTGAAATACTGTATTATTTTTATTTCTGTAAACAACATTACGAAATATTTTTTATTCTTCGAGTAAGAAGCTCATTTATCGAAATCACTATTAGTTTATTTTCTGTACCCTACCAAAAACCTTATATGTATTTTTTTATATGTTGTTCCTATTCGCCTCCAAGTAGGAGTGAAAAGAAACACGTAAGTTTTTTAGTTTTTTTAAACTATTAAGCAGTTTTGAGGGGTGTGTAGGAAGGAACTAAGTTTGTATTTTCGAACATCTAAGCATATATGTATACCTATAAGAGTGGCTGAAATCAATTTTATAAAGAAGAAAACTGAGGAATACCTATGTTTTATAATTCTTTTATTTCATAAATTGCGGTACAAAATTATAACAAAATTAAATATCACTTTAAAAAATTATTACAGTTGTATATAAAGTTTTTAAATTTTAAATGTGTACAAACAGCAACAATTTACAGCAAAAATAAGCTATGATTTTAACCCACTGTTAACTTCAATGACGTCTAATATCAATATACATGATTTAAAGAACTTCATATTTTGACATAATGTAGTCATAAGGTTCTTTAAGTAATTTTTTGCTACAAATTTTTTAAATGTTTATAATAATCAAATATGTGAACGTGTAAAATACAGGTTACGCGATAATCTTATAAGACTCAAATTCAGATTAACAATGCCTTATATTATTATATTATTATCATATCAAAATATGAATTTTTTGAATCATGTATATTGATATTAGACGTCATTGAAGTTAACAGTAGGTTAAAATCATAGCTCATTTTTGCTATAAATTGTGGTTGTTTCTACACAGCATACATTTTAAAAATTTAAACTTTATATTACAAGGTAGAAATGTGTATACTATTGTATACAGTTTATTTTGTTTTGATTTGATTATTATTGAACAAGTTATATACTTTTAAATCCGACTGAATATATAAATTTCTCCCATAGAAGCCACGGCAGACGGCAAGAGTGAGACGGAGTTAGCTAGCTAAGCGGCGCATGTAGAGATAGCAGATACCTACACACGGACCGGCCGGAGCGCAGTCGAAATTTCATAAAACGTGTGGTTTTATAATTCATAAAATAAGGCAATTATCTTACTTCCAAAAATTATAAAAAATACACTACCGTGACCCTAAAAGATCAAAGAAACTTTTGTTAAGAATAATATTTTTTGATATAGGCCTTAGTTTTTGAGATAAACGAGTGTAAACATAAAATTTGGTTCATTTTGGTAGATTTTTTCCATCGTTCTTTTCGAGTAAATTTAATTTAAAGTTTCTGAAGCCCATAAGCCCCAATGTATCGAGTATAATTCAAACTATAATTAAAAATAGACCGGCCACAAAAGTTGACAATTTTTTTATTCGAAAAAATGCAGTATTTTCTCCTCTATACCACTATGTGTCTAACTCGAATTTTGATTCTAGTGCCCTTTTGCCTGGTTTATTTTTTAACAAACTTGAAATTTATATTTTCTATGTTAATAACTTACATGTGTGTAAATTTCAGCTTGTAACACTGATTCCCCCACAAAACGCATTTTTTGACGCCTTTTGAAGCGCGGAGCTCTCTACTATAAGCAACAATCTTAAGAAATAATTTTACCTGCAAAATAATGGTCCCTTGATATAAATTATTATTGATAACAAATAGAATAATTATTCGTGGTTTTTCGTGTTTTGTAATAAAGACTAATTTTTTGTGCCGAAACGGTTGTTTATTTTGACATTTAATTTTTTACTAACCTTTGAGTGTCAAAATTTTAAATTTTAGTTTCTTTCGTTTCACAAGTTCATTAATAATTGGTTCCAAACTAAGGTTTTTGACGTAACTGTATTTTTTGGCGTTATATTTGATATATTTTTATTTCATCGTAAGAAGTTGTCGCAAAAAGGTTCATTTGACACTTTTAATTTCAATTAAAAGCAATACAAAATCAATAAAATTGTCATACATGGCCATGTAACGGGTAAATTGTCACTTGAACAATCCCTAGAGAATTTTTTCAATTTTTGCCGATATATTTTGTACGTCATTGGTCAGAATTTAAAAAATTGAAGCAAATGATTGGTTTAATTAATATGTGGGAAATAGTCGAAAAAAAAAACGCAAACGAAAAAAAAGCCATTTGAAGCATTCATTATTCTAGAATCTAGAGTGTCGACTTTTCACATTATTTTATTCTAGATATTCTATCACTAGAATTTTAAAAAAATTGAGCAGTTTGTTTTATTTACATGTCATATTGCACTGTGCACTGTGACCAACATTTTTTAATTGCAAATTTTATTGAAATTTTTATTTTTCCTGTATTTAATTTTTTGCATATTGTGTGTTAGGTGAAAGGTCATTATAAATTCACTGCGTAGAAAATTGTACAATGAGTAAGTGGGAAAATTACTTGTAAATATTATTTGTTATCAAAACTAAAAATTATCATTATCTGGTTCTATGTAGATTCGCATCGGTTATCTGTTAAGATTCTGATAAGTTTTTATTTTACTGGCGCATTTTTACGAATCGTCACTAACGGTATATCATGCTAAAATATTGATTGTGAGTTTTCAATGGATTCCTACGACTTTGATAGTTTCGCGATGATGATGATGATAATGTGTGTGTGTGTGTCCGTGTACTTTATCTACGACATACGACTAACAACAAAGAACGAAGCTTTAATAAATAAAATTCAAAATATAATTTCTGTATCACAACAGTTAAGTAGGCACATCATAAAACATTGCAATGCAGAAGAGGGAATCATAACTATCATTCCTGCGTGATTATTCCCTGCGAAAATTACATAATGGTATGCACATACGTAGTAAAAATCACACGTTTAATAAAACATACTTTACATAATTTATTATACAGAAGTCGTAGAAAATAATTATTTTTTCCATTATATAAATGCGGTAGATTTTATTTTCCAACGCGAGGTTCTATATTAAAGCTTAAAAATTTCGGGTTTCTTTGTCGCATTAGTGTGTAAACATCATGCCCAAAAGCTAATTGGCCATGTGTATAATCGCAACTACAGGTGGGCCAAATAAGACCTACTAATGTTAAACACGTATAACTCTTGTAATAATCATTTATTTTGATTTTGTTTTTGTTTTTTATACAATGAATATATTTTATGGAAAATATGTATGAAATATGAAATCAGACAAATGTAAACCATTATTCTCGATAAAGAGATCGGCTCTTTTTAACGCGTTTTCCATTACACCACGTAATGTTTCTGGTTGAAGGCTCAGTATTTCGTCTCGAATATTCTTCTTCAGCTGTCTAATAATCTCTGGTTTACTAACATATATTTTGTTTTTTAAATATCCCCATAAAAAAGTCGGGCGCTGTTAAATCTGGAGAGCGAGGTGGCCAAGGAAGATCTGAATTTTTTTAAATCAGACGTTCGCCAAAAATTTCACTTTATTGGCCATAACACCGCACGAAACAGAGTACATTTAGATGGATTTGCAACTGATGCTGGTGTATTTCCCTTGGATTTTCAGAGCCCCAAAATCTACAGTTTTGTTTGTTTACATAACCATTTAAATGAAAATGCGCTTCATCCGACATCAAAACATTATTATTTAGAAAATCAATTTGTGTGGCTAATAAATTTCCAAGAATTCAGTTATAACCTACACAAAGAAAAAAATAATTAAATCAAAAAATACAAAAGTTATGTGTGTTTAACATTGGTAGGTCTTATTTGGCCCACCCGATACCATCATAAGCGTTCAGTGGCGCACCCAGAATTGCATCTTGGGGGGAGGGGCTAAGAATAATTTTTTTTGTGAAACCTGTAGTACGGCACAAGAAAGAAATGCGCCGCAGAAGAAATTTTTTTAGAGTTCAAGGTCAAACACCTTTAAATTGAAAGTTTTATTTTTTTAAAGATAAACAGTTGCACGTTTTACTCTCTTTCTTGTGCACACACATTGTTTTTTCGGCAGCTCTCTTGATATAATTTCATAAGAACGACTCTGAACGACTTGTGTAATATTAAATAATAGTTGTATATAAATGTTGATATTAGTTCCAATAACATACATATATTTTAATTTTAGTTCATATTTAATGTATCAGTTCTTTCTTTCATCTTTTAGTTTCACTCCCAAGTGCACCGTTGTTTAAGTTCAAAATTTCACCACAAGGTTCGCATTCTTATTAAAATATCCCAATAATCGTACACATGCGTTATACGGAGTGTATATTATTGTATATTTGAACTAAATGAATTATAGATAATCATAAAAACAGAAAAAAAGCGATTATTTTGAGTCTTCAGTGAATTTAAATAATCTTACATAATGTTTAAAATGTTCAATGAAAAATTTAAAAAAGTTCAGTCGTCTGGGGGGGCTCAAGCCCCACGAGCCCCCCCCCCCCTTGAGTGCGCCCCTGTATGCGTTAGTGATGAGTTATTGTTTATGCTTTATGTGTACACCTCAGAAGGTCGAAATAGTAATTTAAATATCTACTGTGTTAATGAGACATTTTATTGCGGGAGGGAAGCGAACGCGTTAATTGTCGAGCATTATAACATTTTTCCATTGATCATACCTTTTTAATTTTGAAAACATTTTATTCCATGACAAATAATATGTTATATCCCAATCAAATATGAATTTGATCCCAACAAAATTTTATATCCAACTGATTTTTACTTCCTTGTACGGAGTAATAAGGAAGTATTGTAATCCCGAAAAATTTCGGTTTTCAGATTTTGATGGAAATATCCGTTTTGACCTTTTCTGAATCTATTATGACTAGTTTCGTCGTGACGTCTGTACGTATGTACGTACGTATGTATGTACGTATGTATGTACGTACGGACGTATGTGTGTCGCATAACTCAAATACGGTTAGACGTAGAAAGTTGAAATTTTGTATTTAGGACTGTTATAGCATCTAGTTGTGCACCTCCTATTTTTGGTTTCAATCTATAAACCGGAAGTAGTACTTTTTAAAAATATTTCGATAAATATTTAATTTAACACAAATTTTTTTATTTTAAATGAAAGATTATGTGATTATTTACCTAAAATCGGTATTTTATAAATATTTTTGTATCTGGTATCATTTAGGAATAGGTAATTAAAGTATATATTTTAAATTTAGTATTTCTTTATCTTGTAGTCCATGATCTATTAACATTTGTTACTACGTAAAATTTAAATGATTATGACATGACAGTGACAATAGTAAAATATGCTTTATATCTTCTTCTGCAGTTTAAATAAAATGAGTAAAATATATTTGTGAGTATACTAGTATAATAAGTTAAAAGAATTTTTTATATTATTCTACATTTTAGTTATTAAGAAAAGTATGAACACACAAGGCGTACAAGGAAGTCATGTGGTGTCCACGTCAGATTTTTTGTATACACCTTTGTCTCGACGTTACAAATAAGGCACGAAAAGTCAACACTGAAATTGTTATCCTAGGTCAAAATATAAGTTATGGCCATTTGCACCACTTCGGTTTAGCGCTAACCTGTAGTTAAAGTGTTGGTTATATTGAAAATTCGTTGCACAGGTTCTTAACCAGAGGTTAAACAGTCTAATTTTTAGTTAATTTTAACTAGTGGATTCTGTAGGGTTTAAGTGCTTAACTATAAGTTAACCTACAAATTTGGACGATAATGTCGAGATATTTGAAATTTTTACTTATATTGCGCAGATTAGGTACCAGGACCAGGACGAATAGATATAATGAGCTAATCATATTTATGATTTTATTTACTAGATTACGTTTAAAAAAATTAGTTTTAGACTGAACTGAATATACTACAGAGAGTTTTTTTTATAAGTAAACATAGGGCATGTCATTACCATAGTTACAGTGTTACAGAATGACAGCAATGCATTAGAGCGTTTTTTTTATCATTAAACATCGGGATAATAATTAACATACGAAAATAAATATGAAATATAAGTTAAAGAAATGATAAATTATTTATTTATGTTTTCCACACTTAAGAACTAGGGAGATACATTAAACTAATGAGAATTTAAGAACTAGGTAGACACTTAAAAAATAATGTGTACAATGGTGACAGAATGAATGTTGAACAATTAAAAAATCGAATTAGTGCTGCTTCCAAAATATTACTCCCCAGCAAATGCTATAAATTATTTTTATAATCGTTTAGTATATTGTTTAGAAGATAATGGTTCCAATTTTGAGCATTTAATTCGTTTAAAAAAATTCTCATTAGCTTAATGTAGGTATCTACCTAGTTCTTAAGTGTAGAAAATATAAATAAATAATTTATCATTTCTTTAATTTATCGTTATTTTAGTATGTATAGTCCAGTCATTTTAGATTTTGTACATGAAGTTCTCGTGCAGCCGATGAAACTTGTACTAAACGATAAAGTAAAGTCCCCTGATTAACATATTGATTTGTTTCCGCGTCAAAATATCAGCAACATTAATTATTAATAAAATACTAACGACGAATCTCGTCGGCCGCACTTTAACGCGCTATAAGTCCGGTATTTCACTGTTGATCGCGAAAATAAAATTATTACCGTGTAGGGCAGGAAATTTCCCACAAAATACACCCACATTTCAACCCCTAAACATGCCCGGATATTTTTAAATAAATTATAAAGGCATTTAATTTTTACTGGGTTTTTAAAAATTAGTAAACATAGGGCATGTCATTGCCATAGTTACAGTGTTACAGAATGACAGCAATGTATTAAAACTGATCGTTTGACGAATCGCCAAGAAATGCGTTTGTAATTTATTTAAAAATATCCGGGCATGTTTGGGGGTTGAAATGTGGTTTTATTTTGTGGGAAATTTCCTCTCCTACACGGTAATAATTTTATTTTCGCAATCAACAGTGAAATACCGGACTTATAGCGCGTTAAAGTGCGGCCGACGAGATTCGTCGTTAGTATTTTATTAATAATTAATGTTGCTGATATTTTGACGCGGAAACAAATCAATATGTTAATCAGGGGACTTCATTCTATCGATGGGTACAAATTTCATTGACTGCACGAGAACTTCATGTACCCAATGTAAATTTCATCCAGAATGACTGGCCTAGTAATTATCCCTATGTTTACTGATAAAAAAGACGCTCCAATACATTGCTGTCATTCTGTAACACTGTAACTATGGTAATGACCTGCCCTATGTTTACTAATAAAAAAAACTCCCGGTATATATTGGTACACACAATAATGATAACAAAATAATGTTATACATATTAAATATGTTCAAATTATATGTCAATCGCTATTATTGTTTGTCCTTTTTGCTCGTCGATGAAATAAAAAATAAAATGTCACTTTATACGAATTTTATGCCAAATTTTACACTATTTCTTTATAACTTTTTTTCTCTAAAGTAGCACCATAATCAATTATAGAATATTTCTGTAACATCATATAACATTGAAGATAAATTATTGCAATTATATAAACTCATAAACTCACTTGGTTATAGAAATGTCATTTTCACCTGTCAATAATTATATGTCAAACCAAACTGATTTATATTTAAAATTGATAACAATCTGTATTTATATACAGAATTCCGACAGAATAAAACGATTCTAACAGCTACACATAAAAATTATTGCAAAATTTACTAGATTTCTTTAAAACATCACTAGAATATAATGCATTTTTTGGTCTAAAATTCATAGTTCTAATATTTATAGATTAATTTAACTATGACCTAAAATTATGCTGTGCAATGCAAATAAAATTTAACCAGTAGTTAAGGTTAACCTATTGTCAGCTAACTATCAGTTTTAACCCGAACTCGTGCAAATGGCCATTAAAGGTCACCAAAATTGTTTTTTTGCAAATATCCCAAAACTCTGGATTCTAGCAAAAAACAATTTATACAAACTTATGGAGTCTAAAATTATCTACAGAAAAGATCTGAAGCTTTCATGTAAGTAACACAGTTTTTGAGAAAATTGTGAAAACGTATTTCGAATATTTCAATCATTAAAAACCAAGTCAAAATTTCGTCTCTCTACACGAAAACGACTGTGATTTATTAAAGGATAAAAATATTGACATTATGAGGGCCTTAATTAAGGCAAAATTTTAAGATTTTTCTCCGAAGAAAAATTGAAAAATATTAAAAATTTTCGTATTCCTTGTGTTTAATGAACTGTAACTTCTGAACGGATAAAAATATCGACTTCCGGTGTCTTGCATTAAATTCTACGAACATTTCTCTATAAGATACATTATTTTAAAATCTTATTTATGTCATTATGTCATTAAATACGAAAAAAGCAAAAAAATCAACTCTTTCTCGGAGAAAATCCTTAAATATTGGCTTTTATAACGCCCTTAATTTTTTTTCAATATAATGTACCTAAAGAAAAATGTTCGGAGAATTTTATGCACGCATCCGAGAGTCAATATTTGTATCCGTTAATAAATGACAGCCGTTTTCGCGTAGAGAGGCAAAATTTTGAAGTAGTTTTTAATGATTGAAATATTCGAAATACATTTTTACGATTTTTTCTTTTCTGTAGAGAATATTATGTTCTATAAGTTTGTATAAACATTTTTTGCTAGAATCCATAGTTCTTAGGATAGGATAACAATTTCGGTGTTTTGTAACGTCGAGACAAAAGTGTATACTAAACCAAAAATCAGCTAGATATAAATTATTGTTGGTGTTCAGATTTTTTTTCTCTAAATTGACTGCGTACTATATTAGGTTACTATCGTTTGATATTACTGATCATCAATGCTATTTAAATAAGTACCTATTATTTAGCTCGGACTGTCAACATCATTTCGTTTTATTATATTTACCATTTTTACCTTCCGCTTACCTGTTAAGGAAGGTATTGGAATCATGCTAAAAATCGGGCAGTGAGTTTTTAGTGGATGAGCACGAATTAGGGTCCATACAATTCATTTTTTATAGTTTCACGATGATGTCTGTATGTATGTGTGTGTGTGTGTGTGTGTGTATGTGGTCAGGGCCGGATTTCTGTCAGTCGGATAACTCAAATACGAATTACCCAAAAATTTTGATATTTGGTATTTAACATTTGTATATAAATTGGAAGAACTCATTAGATTTTGGTACAAATATCTTCACCGGAAGTGATATTTTTTGAAGATTGAAAAGATTAATTGTCAAAAATTTATATAAATTTGGATTAATATAGTATTTATTTGAAATAAGAATAAGAGGCAAAGTTATTTGCAACTTACGTTATAAAAAAATTGTCTTTATCTGGTAGCATTAAAGAACTGCAGTAAAATTAAAAAATAAATTTATCAAATAAAACGTTGAAATCTTGTAATCCATGTTCGACTGAATTTTGTTTCTGTGTAAAAAATATTGACAGGTGAGATGGGTGACAAGTTGACATACTAGTGCATAAGTAAGATATTAAATGTAGTAATTGAACGAAGGATGGCTTCAGCACAGAAGAGTTTTCCTGTGAATGAATCTTTTTATTCAAGTGATGCAAATTTATGTGTTTCAATATTTTAGATTTTTACTTCCTTGTACGAAGTAAGGAAGTATTGTAATCGCGAAAAATTTCGGTTCTCAGATTTTGACGGAAATATCCGTTTTGACCTATTTTGACGTATTTCACTGTTGATCGCGAGAATAAAATTATTACCGTGTAGGGGAGAAAATTTTCTACAAAATAAAACCACATTTCAATACTGAAACATGCCCGGATATTTTAAAATAAATTATAAAAGTATTTTTTGGCGATTCGTCAAACGATCAGCTTTAATACATTGCTGTCATTCTGTAACACTGTAACTATGGTAATGATATGCCCTATGTTTACTAATAAAAATAACTCCCGATATAAATTAAATGCCTTTATAATTTATTTAAAAATATCCGGGCATGTTTGGGGGTTGAAATGTGGGTGTATTTTGTGGGAAATTTCCTGCCCTACACGGTAATAATTTTGTTCTCGCGGTCAGCAGTGAAATACCGGACTTATAGCGCGTTAAAGTGCAGCCGACGAGATTCGTCGTTAGTTTTTACCTTCCGCTTACCTGTAAAGGAAGGTATTGGAATCATGCAAAAAATCGGGTTGTGAGTTTTAAGTGGATGAGCACGAATTAGGGTCCTTACAACTCATTTTTGATAGTTTCTCGATGATGTCTGTATGTATGTGTGTGTGTGTGTGTGTGTGTGTGTGTGTGTGTGTGTGTGTGTGCGTGTGTGTGTGTATGTGTGTGGTCCGGGCCGATGCCGGATGTTGCATAACTCAAATACGAATTACCCAAAAATTTTGATATTTGGTATTTTACAATTGTATACGAATAGAAAGAGCTCATTAGATTTTGGTACAAATATCTTCACCGAAAGTGATATTTTTTGAAGATTGAAAAAGAAAATTGTCAAAAATTTATATAAATTTGGATAAATATAGTATTTATTTGTAATAAGAATAAGAAGCAAAGTTATTTGCAACTCACGTTATAAAAAAATTGTCTTTATCTGGTAGCATTAAAGAACTGCAGTAAAATTTAAGAAATAAATTTATCAGATAAATCGTTGAAATCTTGTAATCCATGTTCGGTTGACTTTTGTTTCTGCGTAAAATATATTGACAGGTGAGACGGGTGACAAGTTGACATACTAACGCCATATAAGTCTAAGTCATAAGTGATATATTAAATGTAGTAATTGAACGGAGGATGGCTTCAACACAGAAGAGTTTTCGTATGAATGAATCTTTTGATTTAGGTGATACTAATTTCTGTGTTTGAATATTTTAGATTTTTATTTGTATATTTTATATGGGCACCGGTTTGTACGTACACATTTCTGTTTAAAGTGTAGATATAGCGGAAGGTTGTGTGATGGCCACGTCAGATTTTTTATTAATAATAAATGTTGCTGATATTTTGACGCGGAAACAAATCAATATGTTAGTCAGGGAACTTTATTCTATCGATGGGTACAACTTTCATTGACTGCACGAGAACTTCATGTACCCAATGTAAATTTCATCCAGAATCACTGGCCTAATAGTAAAATATGCTTTATATCTTCTTCTGCAGTTTAAATAAAATGACTAAAATATATTTGTGAGTATACTAGTATAATAAGTTAAAAGAATTTTTAATATTATTTTACATTTTAGTTATTAAGAAAAGTATGAACACACAAGGCGTACAAGGAAGTCATGTGGTGTCCACGTCAGATTTTTATTTCTATATTTTAAATGGGCTCGGGATTGTACGTATACATTTCTGTTTAAAGTCTAGATATGGCGGAAGGTTGTGTGATGGCCACGTCAGATTTTTAACTTAGCGCTAGATAAAATATTCTTATTACGTCTGTTGAACGCATTAAAAAAATCGTTGATTAAAAAAATTCATGCATTAATAGGGGTCATTAATGTATGATTTTTTTACATTAATAATCCTGATTAACAAACGATCAACGGAAAATATAATTTTATTTAACGTATGTTTTAAAATAGTATATAAGAAAAAGTTTTATTATGATTTTAAATTTGATATAAGTATATTTAAATATAATTATTAGAGATGTTATGGGTTTACAGTGTATAAATACCTATACGTAAATTACATGCAAATGTGTTAATTAAAAAGTATAATACCAGCGCTGCTCATACTGGTTTAGTGTTTGTTTTCGTAGTCACAATTCTAATTTATGGGTCACATATGAATTCATTAGAACTAAAATATGTATATGAAAATAATCTGGATGAAAAATAGTTTGTCTTCGTTGAAGACAGAACGATATTTCGATATTAAGAGGTTAAATATAGACTTTAATTATTATTAACGACGCTTTGCAGATATTTTGCATTGAAAATATTATGTAGGTTGCATTTCATTAAAATAGGCGACAAAAGCAAAAGATTAATAAAAAATTTGAAATGCAAATGAGTTTGTATTTCGTCATAGAAATTTAAAAACAAAAGTTTTATACAAAAAGAAATAATAATTGTTTTATATTGTAATTTTTTATTATTTATATTTCTTATTGATAAAGTGTTTTCATATAGGGTATTGGACAGTTAAAACGAAAAATTCATATCTTTGTTATTTACTGCCAATTTTGGACGTTTAAGAACAGTATTTACACCCGTTCTCTGACTTCAAAAAGTGTTACAGAAATAAAATAATATCTCCGAATCTACATAACATAATAAACTTTAATCAAAAACTATGATAAATGTACCTATCTGTGTTCGTCTATCGATAGTTTTTTATTTATTTTGTACCATTGTAGAAGCGAATTCCGGAATTGTAGTTATTACAATATTATTAAAGTTTATTATGACCTTATAAATGATAAATGACATTTCATATTTTCCATTTCAATTTGTCAAAAAGCCAAAAATTTATATGATATTAACACTCAAATATTTTATTATTTGTTTTTATAGGTAGACAGATAAATCATAATTGTATCAAATTTGTAGAATTTTTAACTTCTTGTAATTGGAAAATGATGCTAGATAGAAAAAACGTTTTGAAAACATATTGTAGACAGTAACATTTAGTATACAAAAATTCCTATTAATTGATAAATTTTGAGGATATTACAGAAAAACTCTTCAGGTCTTCAAGAAACTACCACTTTCGGTTGCACGATCAACACCAAAATCTAGTCAGATCTAATTTAGAGTGTCAGAATGTTATATACAAAGTTTTAAATTTTTTTATTCAGTGGCATTTGAGTCCATCCATCCACACACACACTCATAAACATCATCGCGAAACTTTCAAACTTTCACTATCGAAATTTTAGCATGATTACAATACGAGGGGTTGTTTTTATATTCCCGGACTGGGCTGTTTAGAATTTGGATGCAATTTTTCATTATTATTATTTCATAACTTTATTGTACCATAATTCATAAGGACATTTTTCACTAGTACAAGTCCAGTGCGATTTAATATATATGCAGCTGTATTGACTGCCTCAGCCCATAACTTTTTCGGTAAATTCTTTGCATGTAACATAGCCCTAGCACACTCAACAATAGTACGATTCTCACGTTCTGATGAACCATTTTGTTCCGGAGTATATGGCATAGTTATTCGAATAGTGATTCCCCGCTCTTCAAGAATTTTACGTACTTCGGTGTTATCAAATTCTTTTCCTCCATCTGAAAGAAATTCTTTGACCTTATTACCTTCTAAATCTGCCTCTGCTAGAAACTGCTTCAATCTACAGGCCACTTCATTCTTGTGTTTCAAAATAAATACCCGACGAAACTTGGAAAAGTCATCTTTGAAGCATAAAAAATAAAGTGCTCCACCCAGTGACTTTTCAGACATTGGACCACATATATCTGCACTTATTTTTTCACCTGCAACCTTTCCTCGATCTTTTCGTGTTTTGAAACTTTTTCTGTGTTGTTTACCCAACACACAACCTTCACAAAATTCATTTGAAACTGTTTTGACGTTAATGCCTCGTCGTTTCAATTCTTATTGTACGTGCCTTTTATTTTGATGCCCTAATCGCTCGTGATATAATTGTAAATTATCTGTTGTAGCAGCTACAAATACTTTAACTGGAACGTCTGAAATCTTTGCACGCAGATTTAAAATCATTAAACCATATAGTACCTGACCTGTTAATAAAATTTCTCCATTTTTCTTGCATGTTGTTCCATTTACATTTGTACTCCACGTAAACCCTTTGTACAATGTTGTAGACTGCGAGAACAAGTTTGCACCAACCTCAGGTACATACCATACTTTCTCCATATGATTACTCATCCATTTACCCTTGACATTCATATCAACATTTATCACACCACAACCATATGCTTTCATTTTGGTACCATTTGCCACTTCAATTTCTTTTGGAGTAGAAAATTCTTCATACGTAGCAAAATATTTACAAATAGCTGTCATATGCGCTTTTGATCCACTATCAAGTATCCATTGATGACGATCTAGCTTCTGTAAATTATTTGTAAAACATGAACAAACAAATGCTTTATTATTCTGTTCAATTGACTCGCAATGATCAGGAACAGTATTTGCAACGGCAACCTTGGCAAAATCTACATTAGGACAATCTTTTTTATAATGTCCCATCTTATTACACCTGTAACATTTAATATTGCTCATTTTAAATTTTACATTTTTGATCTGCTTTCTTTTGTTGCCGGTTTTTGCAACAAATGCAGTAGATGATTTTCCTTCAGCTGAATCATGAATCTCTATCATTCTTAAACGTTCTATCAATTTTTCAATTGATCTGTCAGTAAGCATTGTTGCTTCCCAAACCTGACGAAAATTGTTGTATTCAGGAGGTAATGTAGAAGTAATTCGCAACATAAGTAACTATTCTGGTAAACTGACCTTGAACTGTTTCTTCATTTCATCATTTAAATCATGAAAATTTCTTTGTAAAATAGAAATGTGCTCTAAAATTTGCATACCTGTTTCCTTCTTTGCAGTAAAAAATT
The DNA here is from genome assembly GCA_947534325.1 of Agonum fuliginosum. Lineage (NCBI taxonomy): Eukaryota > Metazoa > Arthropoda > Insecta > Coleoptera > Carabidae > Agonum > Agonum fuliginosum. The sequence continues at coordinate 21,064,626 of OX384029.1, read as the reverse complement.
TCTCTGCCAATCTATCGAGTCGATGTCCTGAACTTTGTTCATAGATAGATAATAAACGTTGCCATACCTCATATGCTGACTCAACAACACCCAACATATTGTATACATTATCTGACAATACATTTGTTATTAGCAATTGTGCATGTGCGCCGTTCTTTTCGAATGATTCAAGCGCTTTAATATAATTATCCTTCGACAATCCAGCAACTCTTTCAGTGCTCCCAGTCGAACTACTGCCGCTTGTACCTGCATCATTAACTGGACGACAGACAACTCCTGTCACAATATCCAACAGACCATGGCATTTAAGCAGAAGAGTTATCTGCTGCTTCCATCGTGTCCAATTTTCTGGTCCTGTTAGCTTATTTATTTGTACTTTTAAATCTGTCATTTAGATATTCCTGACTAACCAGTGTTACTATTTTTGCACTATTAACGCTCTGGGCACCATAAACTGTTGTTAATAATCTCAGCAGAATAAATAATGACACAGAAAACACAGAATATAGATATAAACAAATATAATTAAAGGTTTTTATAAGCTTGTGACATTTTATTTAATCTATTTATTTTTCAATATAACAACTGAACTATATAATTTATATATTTTATTATCAAGTTACAGTCAAAATAGTTGTCTTCATTAATAATTTTGTGTCAGAGTCATACTCTATACTGGAGCCTCTATGACAGTTTTTTATTTCTCTTTATGTGCAGCTGGTTTTGAGATATAACCAATAATATCTGGAAAGTGTTCAATGTTGTATGGTTTTAAGGTAACAAGTTTATTAACGAAAAATAAAAGATAAAAATTAATGATAATTAAATAAACACGCACTATTAATTAAACTTAAAACACTAATTATACACTAATAATATTTATTTACACACTTAACACTACTATGATTATTTATTAAAACACTATAATTATTTATTTAACCACTAATTAACATTAAACTCTATTTATGTCACAATAAATCAATATTTCGTTTTATTTATGTCACCATTCTAACGTAGACTGACTCACCGTCCGCTCGGGTACCGTTTATATATCCACAGGCGGTAATTCCAGAAGAATTCCATAGATTCATTCTAGAATGCCATTAAATTTAATTACCGTATCGCGTGACCCGATGAGTCATCCCCCTCTGGCGCCATCAACACAATAGCGCGCCGGCTAGACTTAGCGCACTGGTTGAAATTGAAAAATTGAAATTTTAACTTAACCAGCGTCAGTAAAAATGTCACGAATAATACAAATAATAGATAAATGTTAAATGACTCGAATGTTGCAAACCGAAAGTCGATATCTTTGTCAGTTAAAAAATGGCAACTGTTTTTGTATAACGAAATAAAATTATGACTATTTAAATTGAATTTAACTTTCAAAATATTTTTCACGATTTTCTCGAAAACTGTACAACTTACATGAAAATTGTAAAGAACCATTTCAATAGAAAATTAAGTGCTTTATAACGTCATATAACAGTTTTCCTCGTTATATTAACCATTTTTAGAGAAAACTAAAAAAGGTCGCCATTTTCAAAGATGGTGGCTGCAGCACAGTTTGGATTTATGGGAACTTTTTATATTTTCATCTCTAGGGTATACTCTACAATCCTGTCAGCTCTCAGCTTCCTACTAATTTATTAGGTCAAATTTTCTAAAATTCTTCTACTATATAACTTGTAAATTACTTATTTATAAGTTATAGCCGAGGTTATAGCTACAAAGAAACATTAACACACACATATTCAATCATCTACAATCTATGGAATATATTTATATGAACTTATTATTCTAATTTTTTAATGTTATAACGTTATTATAACTTAAAATCATAACAAAGATACATCTGTAAAATGTTATTTATATAACTATTAATAGTTTTGAAGTAAGTATTAACAGCGCTTATAACCAAGAGAGCGCTAGCGAGTAACATGCGTTCTTGTTTGAAAAACAATGTCACAGAGGCTTCGTTTTAAGTACCTATAGATTTTCGTGTAATTTACATATTTTTATATTTAAAAACATATTAATAGTTAGTTATAGGTTTAATCTAGGTTTGTCTAGTGTTGAAATTTTGAATAGTATTATTTTAAAAGTTGCTGTTGAAAACAGGCGTTTTTCAAAGATTTCCCATTTTTACCTCTCGTCACTTAGTACTGTAAGAGACAGAGTAGTCCGGTAAATTCTGTTAAAAAAATGCCACAACCTTTTCCTAATTATGAAAGCAGATTCATTCATATAAACGCGATTGAATTGTCTTCAGTAACATGTGAACTAACTTTTCCCGGAAAAGAGAAATTGTGGAAATGAAAAGGGGGGTTTTTACCTCAGTTTTCAGCCTCCTAATCCCTGTCAGCCAAAAATTTGCTAAAAAACGTGTTATTTTCAGATTTGAATGGCACATATAAGTATTTTGGGCCGATGAATTCAAATTTAATGTCAAAAATAATAATTAGAGGGGTTAAACACCCCTAAACGACCCCTAAATGAATCTTTTAATAAAAATTTAAAAACATACGTTGTTTTCTAATTTGAAGGGTTCATATATGTTTTTTGGGCCGCTGAATTCAAATTTCATGTCCAAAAACCAAAAAGATGTTCGAGGGGATGTGGGTGGGTTAACCACCCTTATTTCCAGCCTGTAAGAATAAAGATTTCTTTAAAATTGCTTTCTTTTCTCATTTGAATGGATCATTTATGTATTTTGGGTTGCTGAATTTAAATTTGGTGTCGAAATATAATTGTAGGGGTTGAACACCACCCCCTAATTAACCCTTCTCACCTCTTAAGTATAAATTTAGAAAAAACGTTATTTTCTAATTTGAAGGGTTCATATATGTTTTTTGGGCCACTGAATTAAAATTTAACATCAAAATAATAATTAGAGAGGTAAAATACCCCTAAGCGTCCCGTCAATTAACCCTTTTCACCCTTTAAGTAGGTATACATTTAAAAGAAAACATTATTTTCTAATTTGAAGGGTTCGTGCATGTTTTTTGGGCCGCTAAATGCAAATTTGATGTAAAAAATGATATTCAAGAGGTTGGATGGGGGTTAACCACCTTATTTTCACCCTGTTACAATAAAAATTAGTAAATTACTTTTTTTAAACTCTTTCTCTTTACTTCGCCTATCTGTCAGTCTGACTAATATTCAATCGATCTGAAATTTGGTACATAGACTCGTTGTGACGAAACATTAACTTTGGCACAAGAAAATATCTGATGTGGCCAGTACAAGACTTCCCGCCATACCGCAAACCCATTTTCCCATATCCAATCGATCTGAAATTTGGCACATAGACTCATTGTGACCAAACATTAACTTTGGCACAAGAAAAAATCTGATGTGGCCAGCTCAAGACTTCCCGCCATACCCTATTTTTTTTAACTCTTTCTTGATACACACTATCTAAGAAAGAGTTATAATAAAAACTTGGTTATTATGGGTTCCATTTTTTAAATTTGAAAAGTTAATTTATATTGTGTGGACTGCTAAATTCAAATTTGGTTTTCAAAAAAATAATTGAAAGCGTTAACCACCCCTATTGGCACCCCAATTTAGAAAGTGAATGTAAGGGATATTTGGTGACGAAAATAATAATTGTACGGGTTGAGCACCACCCCCTAATTAATTGTTACGGAAGCAACACTTTAAAAATAGCAGATGAAGAAGAAGAAAATGACGAATATGATTTCATATACGATGAGAGTGAAGTTACTTACGATGAAGACTTTAAAAAAAATTGTTAACAATTTAAAAATGTTAATTACAATATTTGTAGGACATTTATTCAAGTAAATATTTTTATAAGATTTAAGAAAATTATTTTAAAAAAATCTGACGTGGACACCACATGACTTCCTTGTACGCCTACTGTTCATACTTTTCTTAATAACTAAAATGTAGAATTATATTATACAAATATATTAATATATAAGTACTACTACTATTGCTACTACATACTCAGAAATATATTTTAGTCATTTTATTTAAACTGCAGAAGAAGATATAAACGATATTTTACTATTGTCACTACCACTGTCATGTCATAATCATTTAAATTTTACGTAGTAACAAATGTTAATCGATCATGAACTACAAGATACCGAAATACTAAATTATAAATATATACTTTAATTATTCTTAAATGATAGCAGATACAAAAATATTTATAAAATACCGATTGTAGGTAATAATCACATAATCTTTCATTTAAAATAAAAAAAATTGTCTTAAATTAAATATTTATCGAAATATTTGAAAAAAGTACTACTTCCGGTTTGTAGACTGAAACCAAAAATAGGAGGTGCACAACTAGATGCTATAACAGTCCTAAATACAAAATTTCAACTTTCTACGTCTAACCGTATTTGAGTTATGCGACACACATACGTACGTCCGTCCGTCCGTCCGTACATACGTACGTACAGACGTCACGACGAAACTAGTCATAATGGATTCAGAAAAGGTCAAAACGGATATTTCCGTAAAAATCTGAGAACCGAAATTTTTCGCGATTACAATACTTCCTTATTACTCCGTACAAGAAAGTAAAAAGAAATTAAACATTTATTGAAATAATTTGTTATTTTAAGTAAAAAAATCTTTACATTAGTACATAAAAAACTTTTTCGATAAATGCTTTATTTCTTATTAAGAATAATATTCATTAAATAATAAACCAAATATCCCTTACATTCACTTTTTAAATTGGGGAGCCACCAGGGGTGGTTAAAGCTTCCAATTACTTTTTTGAAAACCAAATTTGAAATTAGCAGTCTACACAATATACATTAACTTTTCAAATTTAAAAAATGGAACCCATAAAATATATTTCTGAGTATGTAGTAGCATTAGTAGTAGTACTTATATATTAATATATTTGTATAATATAATTCTACATTTTAGTTATTAAGAAAAGTATGAACAGTAGGCGTACAAGGAAGTCATGTGGTGTCCACGTCAGATTTTTTTTAAATAATTTTCTTAAATCGTATAAAAATATTTACTTGAATAAATGTCCTACAAATATTGTAATTAACATTTTTAAATTGTTAACAATTTTTTTTAAAGTCTTCATCGTAAGTAACTTCACTCTCATCGTATATGAAATCACATTCGTCATTTTCTTCTTCTTCATCAGCTATTTTTAAAGTGTTGCTTCCGTAACAATTAATTAGGGGGTGGTGCTCAACCCGTACAATTATTATTTTCGTCACCAAATATCCCTTACATTCACTTTCTAAATTGGGGTGCCAATAGAGGTGGTTAACGCTTTCAATTATTTTTTTGAAAACCAAATTTGAATTTAGCAGTCCACACAATATAAATTAACTTTTCAAATTTAAAAAATGGAACCCATAATAACCAAGTTTTTATTATAACTCTTTCTTAGATAGTGTGTATCAAGAAAGAGTTAAAAAAATAGGGTATGGCGGGAAGTCTTGAGCTGGCCACATCAGATTTTTTCTTGTGCCAAAGTAAATGTTTGGTCACAACGAGTCTATGTGCCAAATTTCAGATCGATTGGATATGGGAAAATGGGTTTGCGGTATGGCGGGAAGTCTTGTGCTGGCCACATCAGATATTTTCTTGTGCCAAAATTAATGTTTCGTCACAACGAATCTATGTACTAAATTTCAGATTGATTGGATATTAGTCAGACTGACAGATAGGCGAAGTAAAGAGAAAGAGTTTAAAAAAAGTAATTTACTAATTTTTATTGTAACAGGGTGAAAATAAGGGTGGTTAACCCCCATCCAACCTCTTGAATATCATTTTTTACATCAAATTTGCATTTAGCGGCCCAAAAAACATGCACGAACCCTTCAAATTAGAAAATAATGTTCTCTTTTAAATGTATACTTAAAGGGTGAATTGACGGGACGCTTAGGGGTATTTTACCTCTCTAATTATTATTTTTGATGTTAAATTTTAATTCAGTGGCCCAAAAAACATATATGAACCCTTCAAATTAGAAAATAACGTTTTACTAAATTTATACTTAAGAGGTGAGAAGGGTTAATTAGGGGGTGGTGTTCAACCCCTACAATTATATTTCGACACCAAATTTATATTCAGCAACCCAAAATACATAAATGATCCATTCAAATTAGAAAAAAAGCAATTTTAAAGAAATCTTTATTCTTACAGGCTGGAAATAAGGGTGGTTAACCCACCCACATCCCCTCGAACATCTTTTTGGTTTTTGGACATGAAATTTGAATTCAGCGGCCCAAAAAACATATAGAAATTTAAGAAAATTATTTTAAAAAAATCTGACGTGGACACCACATGACTTCCTTGTACGCCTACTGTTCATACTTTTCTTAATAACTAAAATGTAGAATTATATTATACAAATATATTAATATATAAGTACTACTACTATTGCTACTACATACTCAGAAATATATTTTAGTCATTTTATTTAAACTGCAGAAGAAGATATAAACGATATTTTACTATTGTCACTACCACTGTCACTGTCATGTCATAATCATTTAAATTTTACGTAGTAACAAATGTTAATCGATCATGAACTACAAGATACCGAAATACTAAATTATAAATATATACTTTAATTATTCTTAAATGATAGCAGATACAAAAATATTTATAAAATACCGATTGTAGGTAATAATCACATAATCTTTCATTTAAAATAAAAAAATTTGTCTTAAATTAAATATTTATCGAAATATTTGAAAAAAGTACTACTTCCGGTTTGTAGACTGAAACCAAAAATAGGAGGTGCACAACTAGATGCTATAACAGTCCTAAATACAAAATTTCAACTTTCTACGTCTAACCGTATTTGAGTTATGCGACACACATACGTACGTCCGTCCGTCCGTCCGTACATACGTACGTACAGACGTCACGACGAAACTAGTCATAATGGATTCAGAAAAGGTCAAAACGGATATTTCCGTAAAAATCTGAGAACCGAAATTTTTCGCGATTACAATACTTCCTTATTACTCCGTACAAGAAAGTAAAAAGAAATTAAACATTTATTGAAATAATTTGTTATTTTAAGTAAAAAAATCTTTACATTAGTACATAAAAAACTTTTTCGATAAATGCTTTATTTCTTATTAAGAATAATATTCATTAAATAATAAACCAAATATCCCTTACATTCACTTTTTAAATTGGGGAGCCACCAGGGGTGGTTAAAGCTTCCAATTACTTTTTTGAAAACCAAATTTGAAATTAGCAGTCTACACAATATACATTAACTTTTCAAATTTAAAAAATGGAACCCATAAAATATATTTCTGAGTATGTAGTAGCAATAGTAGTAGTACTTATATATTAATATATTTGTATAATATAATTCTACATTTTAGTTATTAAGAAAAGTATGAACAGTAGGCGTACAAGGAAGTCATGTGGTGTCCACGTCAGATTTTTTTTAAATAATTTTCTTAAATCGTATAAAAATATTTACTTGAATAAATGTCCTACAAATATTGTAATTAACATTTTTAAATTGTTAACAATTTTTTTTAAAGTCTTCATCGTAAGTAACTTCACTCTCATCGTATATGAAATCACATTCGTCATTTTCTTCTTCTTCATCAGCTATTTTTAAAGTGTTGCTTCCGTAACAATTAATTAGGGGGTGGTGCTCAACCCGTACAATTATTATTTTCGTCACCAAATATCCCTTACATTCACTTTCTAAATTGGGGTGCCAATAGGGGTGGTTAACGCTTTCAATTATTTTTTTGAAAACCAAATTTGAATTTAGCAGTCCACACAATATAAATTAACTTTTCAAATTTAAAAAATGGAACCCATAATAACCAAGTTTTTATTATAACTCTTTCTTAGATAGTGTGTATCAAGAAAGAGTTAAAAAAAATAGGGTATGGCGGGAAGTCTTGAGCTGGCCACATCAGATTTTTTCTTGTGCCAAAGTTAATGTTTGGTCACAACGAGTCTATGTGCCAAATTTCAGATCGATTGGATATGGGAAAATGGGTTTGCGGTATGGCGGGAAGTCTTGTGCTGGCCACATCAGATATTTTCTTGTGCCAAAATTAATGTTTCGTCACAACGAATCTATGTACTAAATTTCAGATTGATTGGATATTAGTCAGACTGACAGATAGGCGAAGTAAAGAGAAAGAGTTTAAAAAAAGTAATTTACTAATTTTTATTGTAACAGGGTGAAAATAAGGGTGGTTAACCCCCATCCAACCTCTTGAATATCATTTTTTACATCAAATTTGCATTTAGCGGCCCTAAAAACATGCACGAACCCTTCAAATTAGAAAATAATGTTTTCTTTTAAATGTATACTTAAAGGGTGAATTGACGGGACGCTTAGGGGTATTTTACCTCTCTAATTATTATTTTTGATGTTAAATTTTAATTCAGTGGCCCAAAAAACATATATGAACCCTTCAAATTAGAAAATAACGTTTTACTAAATTTATACTTAAGAGGTGAGAAGGGTTAATTAGGGGGTGGTGTTCAACCCCTACAATAATTATATTTCGACACCAAATTTATATTCAGCAACCCAAAATACATAAATGATCCATTCAAATTAGAAAAAAAGCAATTTTAAAGAAATCTTTATTCTTACAGGCTGGAAATAAGGGTGGTTAACCCACCCACATCCCCTCGAACATCTTTTTCGTTTTTGGACATGAAATTTGAATTCAGCGGCCCAAAAAACATATATGAACCCTTCAAATTAGAAAACAACGTATGTTTTTAAATTTTTATTAAAAGATTCATTTAGGGGTCGTTTAGGGGTGTTTAACCCCTCTAATTATTATTTTTGACATTAAATTTGAATTCATCGGCCCAAAATACTTATATGGGCCATTCAAATCTGAAAATAACACGTTTTTTAGCAAATTTTTGGCTGACAGGGATTAGGGGGCTGAAAACTGGGGTAAAAACCTTTTCATTTCCACAATTTCTCTTTTCCGGGAAAAGTTAGTTCACATGTTACTGAAGACAATTCAATCGCGTTTATATGAATGAATCTGCTTTCATAATTAGGAAAAGGTTGTGGCATTTTTTTAACATAATTTACCGGACTACTCTGTCTCTTACAGTACTAAGTGACGAGAGGTAAAAATGGGAAATCTTTGAAAAACGCCTGTTTTCAACAGCAACTTTTAAAATAATACTATGCAAAATTTCAACACTAGACAAACCTAGATTAAACCTATAACTAACTATTAATATGTTTTTAAATATAAAAATATGTAAATTACACGAAAATCTATAGGTACTTAAAACGAAGCCTCTGTGACATTGTTTTTCAAACAAGAACGCTTGTTACTCGCTAGCGCTCTCTTGGTTATAAGCGCTGTTACTACTTACTTCGAAACTATCAATAGTTATATAAATAACATTTTACAGATGTATCTTTGTTATGATTTTAAGTTATAATAACGCGTTATAACATTAAAAAATTAGAATAATAAGGTCATATACATATATTCCATAGATTGTAGATGATTGAATATGTGTGTGTTAATGTTTCTTTGTAGCTATAACCTCGGCTATAACTTATAAATAAGTAATTTACAAGTTATATAGTAGAAGAATTTTAGAAAATTTGACCTAATAAATTAGTAGGAAGCTGAGAGCTGGCAGGATTGTAGAGTATACCCTAGAGATGAAAATATAAAAAGTTCCCATAAATCCAAACTGTGCTGCAGCCACCATCTTTGAAAATGGCGACCTTTTTTAGTTTTCTCTAAAAATGGTTAATATAACGAGGAAAACTGTTATATGACGTTATAAAGCACTTAATTTTCTATTGAAATGGTTCTTTACAATTTTCATGTAAGTTGTACAGTTTTCGAGAAAATCGTGAAAAATATTTTGAAAGTTAAATTCAATTTAAATAGTCATAATTTTATTTCGTTATACAAAAACAGTTGCCATTTTTTAACTGACAAAGATATCGACTTTCGGTTTGCAACATTCGAGTCATTTAACATTTATCTATTATTTGTATTATTCGAGACATTTTTACTGACGCTGGTTAAGTTAAAATTTCAATTTTTCAATTTCAACCAGTGCGCTAAGTCTAGCCGGCGCGCTATTGTGTTGATGGCGCCAGAGGGGGATGACTCATCGGGTCACTCGATACGGTAATTAAATTTAATGGCATTCTAGAATGAATCTATGGAATTCTTCTGGAATTACCGCCTGTGGATATATAAACGCTACCCGAGCGGACGGTGAGTCAGTCTACGTTAGAATGGTGACATAAATAGAACGAAATATTGATTTATTGTGACATAAATAGAGTTTAATGTTAATTAGTGGTTAAATAAATAATTATAGTGTTTTAATAAATAATCATAGTAGTGTTAAGTGTGTAAATAAATATTATTAGTGTATAATTAGTGTTTTAAGTTTAATTAATAGTGCGTGTTTATTTAATTATCATTAATTTTTATCTTTTATTTTTCGTTAATAAACTTGTTACCTTAAAACCATACAACATTGAACACTTTCCAGATATTATTGGTTATATCTCAAAACCAGCTGCACATAAAGAGAAATAAAAATCTGACGTGGCCATCACACAACCTTCCGCCATATCTACACTTTAAATAGAAATGTATACGTACAATCCGGTGCCCATTTAAAATATACAAATAAAAATCTAAAATATTCAAATACAGAAATTAGTATCACCTCAAAAGATTCATTCACACGAAAACTCTTCTGTGTTGAAGCAATCTTCCGTTCAATTACTACATTTAATATCTGACTTATGACTTATATGGTGCTAGTATGTCAACTTGTCACCCGTCTCAACTGTCAATATTTTTTACGCAGAAACAAAAATCAACCGAACATGGATTACAAGATTTCAACATTTTATCTGTTAAATTTATTTTTTAAATTTTACTGCAGTTCTTTAATGCTACCAGATAAAGACAATTTTTTTATAACGTAAGTTGCAAATAACTTTGCCTGTTATTCTTATTACAAATAAATATTATATTTATCAAAATTTATATAAATTTTTGACAATTATCTTGTTCAATCTTCAAAAAATATCACTTCCGGTGAAGATATTTGTACCAAAATCTAATGTGCTCTTCCTATTCGTATACAATTGCAAAATACCAAATATCAAATTTTTTGGGTAATTCGTATTTGAGTTATGCGACATCCGGCATCGGCCCGGACCACACACATACACACACACACACGCACACACATACACACATACATACAGACATCATCGAGAAATTATCAAAAATGAGTTGTAAGGACCCTAATTCGTGCTCATCCACTTAAAACTCACAACCCGATTTTTTGCATGATTCCAATACCTTCCTTTACAGGTAAGCGGAAGGTAAAAAATACTGTCATAGGGGCTCCAGTATAGAGTATGACTCTGACACAAAATTATTAATGAAGACAACTATTTTGACTGTAACTTGATAATAAAATATATAAATTATATAGTTCAGTTGTTATATTGAAAAATAAATAGATTAAATAAAATGTCACAAGCTTATAAAAACCTTTAATTATATTTGTTTATATCTATATTCTGTGTTTTCTGTGTCATTATTTATTCTGCTGAGATTATTAACAACAGGTTATGGTGCCCAGAGCGTTAATAGTGCAAAAATAGTAACACTGGTTAGTCAGGAATATCTAAATGACAGATTTAAAGGTACAAATAAATAAGCTAACAGGACCAGAAAATTGGACACGATGGAAGCAGCAGATAACTCTTCTGCTTAAATGCCATGGTCTGTTGGATATTGTGACAGGAGTTGTCTGTCGTCCAGTTAATGATGCAGGTACAAGCGGCAGTAGTTCGACTGGGAGCACTGAAAGAGTTGCTGGATTGTCGAAGGATAATTATATTAAAGCGCTTGAATCATTCGAAAAGAACGGCGCACATGCACAATTGCTAATAACAAATGTATTGTCAGATAATGTATACAATATGTTGGGTGTTGTTGAGTCAGCATATGAGGTATGGCAACGTTTATTATCTATCTATGAACAAAGTTCAGGACATCGACTCGATAGATTGGCAGAGAAATTTTTTACTGCAAAGAAGGAAACAGGTATGCAAATTTTAGAGCACATTTCTATTTTACAAAGAAATTTTCATGATTTAAATGATGAAATGAAGAAACAGTTCAAGGTCAGTTTACCAGAATAGTTACTTATGTTGCGAATTACTTCTACATTACCTCCTGAATACAACAATTTTCGTCAGGTTTGGGAAGCAACAATGCTTACTGACAGATCAATTGAAAAATTGATAGAACGTTTAAGAATGATAGAGATTCATGATTCAGCTGAAGGAAAATCATCTACTGCATTTGTTGCAAAAACCGGCAACAAAAGAAAGCAGATCAAAAATGTAAAATTTAAAATGAGCAATATTAAATGTTACAGGTGTAATAAGATGGGACATTATAAAAAAGATTGTCCTAATGGAGATTTTGCCCAGGTTGCCGTTGCAAATACTGTTCCTGATCATTGCGAGTCAATTGAACAGAATAATAAAGCATTTGTTTGTTCATGTTTTACAAATAATTTACAGAATCTAGATCGTCATCAATGGATACTTGATAGTGGATCAACAGCGCATATTTATTTATTTTTTTGCTGGTAACCATCCTATAGGATTAACTCCCAATTACAGCTATATGACAGCTAATCGTAAATATTTTGCTACGTATGAAGAATTTTCTACTCCAAAAGAAGTTGAAGTGGCAAATGGTACCAAAATGAAAGCATGGTTGTGGTGTGATAAATGTTGATATTGTAACGAGCGGCGCCTGGGTGGCTGCGGCCAAGCGACCTGCACGGACCAGTTTGTATTGTCTAGCCGTCGCGCTATTGTGTTGATGTCGCCAGAGGGGGATGACTCATCAGGTCACGCGATACGGTAATAAAATTTAATGACTTTCTGGAAGGAATTTATGGAATCTATCAGAATTACCGGCTGTGGATATATAAACGCTACCCGAGCGGACGGGGAATCAGTCTACTTTAGAATTGTGACATAAATAGAAGTCTACGATAGCATGGTGACATAAATAGAACTAAATATTCATGTATTGTGAAATAAATAGTGTTTAATGTTATTTACTAGTTAAATAAATAATTAGAGTGTATAAATAAATAATCGTAGTAGTGTTAAGTGTGTAAATAAATATTCTTAGTGTATAATTGGTGTTTTAAGTTTAATTAATAGTGCGTGTTTATTTAATTATCATTAACTTTTATCTTTTATTTTTCGTTATTAAACTAGTTATATAAATATTCGTGTTTTACTGATTTTACACTTCACCTAAATAAATAAAACCGTTACAATTGGTGTCAGGTGTGGGGTTTAATAAACTGTGAAGTGTAATTAATAATAAATAAAATGGCGACAAAGAGAGTTAAATTAAGTGACTTAAAAGTGGCTGAATTGAAGAAAGAACTAGAAGAACGGGATCTAGACACAGCGGGAGTCAAGATCGTACTTCAACAGCGTCTACGAAAAGCCCTAGAAGATGCTGGTGAAAATCCTGAGGAACTTGAAGTTGCGGGTAGCGTATCCGAACAACTGCAAGAAAATTCTAGAAATTTAAAAGAAGAATTGTCCGCAACAACTGGAAATTTAAAAGAAGAATTGACCGCAACTTTGAAAGAAGAAATAACAGAGAGTTCTAGAAAGTGTGAAGAGAATTCCAGAATTTTGAAAGAAGAATTTGCTGCAACCTCTAGAACTTTAGAAGAGAAATTAACAGAAAATTCTAAAACTTTAGAAGAGAAATTGGATAAAAATTCTAGAACTTTAGAAGATAAATTAGAAGAAAATTCTAGAACTTTAGAAAATAAATTAGAAAAAAATTCAAGAATTCTGGAGGATAAGTTAGAAGAGAATTCTGAAACTTCCAGAAAAACAGAAGAATGTTTAAAGGAACAATTAAAAGAAGATTTAAATAATTTAAAAGAAGAATATGACAAGAAGATAGAAAAATTAGATGAAAATTTATCCAAAATTACGTCATCGCCGATGTCGACAACCGAAACGACCAAAGGGGACGGGGTTAAAATTGAAATAACCATTAAAGCTGAACATAATTCAACATCTTACGTGAAAGCTCCAAAATATGACGGAAAATCAGCGTGGCCTAATTATTTGAGGCAATTTGAAATAGCTGCTAAAATAAATGGTTGGTCATCAGAGGAGAAGGCTAGTAATCTGGCCCTTGCCTTACAAGGAGAAGCCCTCAATATTATTCAAACGGTGAAACCAGAAGAGCAAGAAGACTACGAACTGCTAGTCAAACAACTGGATATGCGGTATGGCAATGCACATTTGAAACAGGTGTACCAGACGCAACTAAATAATAAATATCAGGAATCAAAAGAGACACTTCAAGAATTCGAAGCGGATATATCTCGCTTGGTTCACCTCGCATTCCCTGATGCTCCGGAGAGCGTGATACAGACCATGGCTATTCAACAATTTGTCAACGGAATCCGAGACAGCGAAATCCAAAAATCATTAAGAATAGCTCACACAAAAACTATTAGTGATGCACTGTCAATTGCGTTAGAGCATAAAGCCGCTAAACAAGCTTCACGTAACCAATCCAGAGTGAGGAATATTGACGCCGAGAGAACCGAAGATTTAGACGAGAGAGTGCGACGAATCTTCAAAGAAATGCTTCCAGAAAGAAGAAAACTACGTTGCTGGAATTGTGATGAGCTCGGTCATCCACAAAAGCTGTGCAAGAAGTTGAAGAAGACCGAAATGAAGAAAGAAGAAGATGAGTCAACCCGTAAACAAGTAGTTCCACATTCCATCGGCTATGTTGCATCCCTTCATCATCAAGCCAACAGCATCTATGTGGATGGCTGTATTGACGGAAGACCACTTAAAATGTTGCTAGATACGGGTGCGACGAAGACAATTATTCGTCCCGACATAGCAAAAAGAACTGGCAAGACATATCTCCATTCAACCAAGTGGCGATTACGCACAGCTACAGGGGAACAAGCTACCGCATCTGGAGAGCTGGATTTGAACATCACTATCGGGAATACCTCCTTTGAACATCGTGTGCTGGTAGCTGAAGTAGAAGACGAACTCATTCTTGGTATGGACATCATGAAGAAGCACGGTTTAAAACTGGACCTCAAGAGTGGCGTGATGGTGGTCAATGAAGAAGAACTCGTATTGCAACCACGGGACGACGACGCCGTACGTGTGTTAATAGCCGAAGATGTCACCCTCCCAGAGCGAAGCGAGACTATCGTACAAGGAAGACTGGAAGGTAGTTTCTGCGAAGGGAACATTATCATGCTGGAGCCCAAGAATGATGATACCAAAACTGGACCTGGAGTTGTGATTGGAAAATCGCTAATAAAAGCAAAGAAGACAGTACCGGTTCGAGTAATGAACATTAATTTTTATCCCGTTGTTATTAAAAGTGGGACAAACGTAGGGGAATGTTCATCAGTTTCCTCGATTATTCGAACTGTTACGGCCAAGGAAACGACATGCAGTAAAATCCCGGACACATTAGTCAATCAAATGTCATCATTCCAAGGATTGACCGCCAACCAGAAAACCAAGGCGAAAAATTTAATCGGGAAATATCAGGACGTATTTGAGTATGACAAGAACTCCAAGGTAAGAACCAACGTGGTCCGCCATAAAATAGACACCGGAGAAGCAAGACCCATCCGCCAACCAGCAAGAAGATTACCACTGGCAAAGCGAGAAGAAGCAGAGCGAATAGTTGAGGACATGAAGTTGGAAGGTGTGATTGAGCCTTCAAGTAGTCCATGGGCTTCACCAGTGGTGTTAGTGAAGAAGAAGGATGGATCTACACGATTCTGCGTTGATTATCGTCAACTTAACAACGTAACGAAGAAAGATAGCTACCCGCTGCCCCGAATAGACGATACACTGGACACTTTGGCTGGATCAAAGATTTTCTCCACGTTGGATTTAAAAAGCGGTTACTGGCAAGTCGATTTGGAGCCAAAGGATAAAGAGAAGACAGCCTTCACCATCGGCACGGGACTTTGGCAATTTACTGTTATGCCATTTGGGCTCTGCAATGCCCCAGCAACTTTCGAACGACTCATGGAAACCGTTTTAGCTGGACTATCGTGGAAAACCTGTTTGGTTTACCTCGACGATATTATTGTGGTCGGAAAAACGTTTGAGGAACACATGAAGAATTTAGAAGAGGTTTTCCAAAGATTAAGAAAGGCCAATCTGAAGCTCAGTCCGAAGAAATGTCACCTATTCCAGGAGGAAGTTCATTATCTTGGACACATCGTTTTCAGCAGAGGGATTGCAGTAGACTCCGGGAAAATAAAAGCTGTTCAAGACTGGCCAGTACCCAGAGACAAACATGAACTGAGAAGTTTTCTTGGTTTATGCACCTATTATCGACGATACGTACCCGGATTTGCCAACATTGCGAAACCGTTGACGAAGCTTACTGAAGAAGGCCGAAGATTCATCTGGGAAATGGACTGTCAAGCCGCATTCAAACAACTGAAACATTCCTTGACAAGCGCACCTGTTTTAAGTTACCCGTTGCCAGAAGGAGAGTTCATACTAGACACAGATGCCAGCAACGTTGGAATTGGCGGTGTTCTTTCCCAAATACAAGATGGACATGAGAAGGTTATTGCCTACTTCTGCAAGACATTGTCAAAACCTGAAAGAAATTATTGTGTCACCAGGAAGGAATTATTAGCAGTCGTAAAGTCCATTGAACATTTCTACAAGTATTTGTACGGTAGAAAATTTCTTATTAGAACCGACCACGCTGCTCTAAAATGGTTACTACAATTTAAGAATCCTGAAGGTCAAGTAGCCAGATGGATTGAACGACTACAGGAATACGACTTTGTAATTGAACATCGAGCAGGAACGAGCCATCGTAATGCGGACGCATTGTCGCGAAGGCCATGTCAGGAGGAATGTAAACACTGTAGCCGAATAGCAGAAAAACATTCCATCGTCGCGAGGACAACAGTAGTTGACGATAGATGGCATCCAGACGAACTGAGAACAGAGAATGACCCGGATTTGAAAATCATACTGGATTGGAAGAGCACTGAAGAAAAGCCAGCATGGGAAAATGTTGCACCACATTCCCGGAAAGTAAAATCGTACTGGGCACAATGGGACTCTATTGTGGTTGAAGAAGGTGTCCTGAAACGTGTGATGGAGAACACCGAAGGTACTGAGACGAAAACTCAGTTGATTGTTCCTCGGAGCCGAGTACCGGAAGTGTTGAAGGAAATCCATGATGGAACTGGAGGAGGACATTTTGGAGTCCACAGAACCGTGGAAAGATTGCGCCAACGATTTTACTGGGTGAATTGCAAGGAAGATGTTAAAGAGTGGTGCAAGAAATGTGTGGCTTGCGCTGGAAGTAATGGACCACATAAACGACGGAGAGCTCCGATGCGTCAGTACAATGTTGGCAGTCCGTTTGAACGCATTTCAATTGATGTGGCCGGACCATTTCCAGAATCCGACGAGGGAAACAAGTACATAGTAGTCGTTATGGATTACTTTACCAAGTGGGTTGAAGCTTACCCATTACCTAATCAGGAAGCCGTTACTGTCGCTGAAGTTCTGGTGAAAGAGTGTATTTGCCGATTTGGAGTCCCTCGTGAACTACACTCCGACCAAGGAAGAAATTTTGAGTCTGCCCTTTTCCAAAACATCTGTAAGATAATGGGAATCAACAAGACTAGGACAACTGCACTACATCCTCAGTTCGACGGCATGGTCGAACGAATGAACAGAACTATCAAAGGTTGTCTCTAACCATCAAAGAGACTGGGACCGACATCTGCATCTGTTCCTGATGGCTTATCGTTCATCCATACACGAGACGACAGGGCAGACACCTGCTAACATCTTATTTGGACGTGAGTTACGGTTACCATGTGACCTGGTATTCGGCAGAAAACCTGGAGAAGATCTGGCTGGGGAGGATTATGTTACGAACTTGCGAAGAAGAATGGATGATATTCATGAACAAGTCCGTACAAGTATTCAGATTGCCAGCGACAGGATGAAGGATCATTATGACATCAGGGCTGAGGAAAATGTTTACCAACCTGGAGATCTGGTGTAGTTGTATAATCCGCAGAGGCGTCGCGGATTATCCCCGAAGCTACAGAAGAATTTGGAAGGCCCCTATGAAATAATCAAGAAGATTAACGACGTAATCTACCGGATAAGAAAAATGCCCAATGGGAAGCCGCGAGTAGTTCATTTTAATCGTCTAGCACCTTTCGCCGGCGATAACCAAGAAGACCGTCGTGGAGCTACGGTTCGCAGAATTGGAGTCCAGGAACCAACCTTTGAAGATTTCATGGAAACTTATTCCACTGGGCGTAAAGCTCGGTATGGCGTTACCCGAGAGGAACACCGAGACCTGTTCACGGTATCGTCAGACTATTCCCTTGGTCATTGCATAGCTGAAGACACGAAAATGTCCCGCGGAATCGCTACCGTCTTCAAGAAGAAGTTTGGACAACTACAAGAACTGGCCAACCAACGTCCATCCGTCGGGAAAACAGTACAACTTCAGGATAATGACGTGGAACACAAACGATACATTTACTACTTAGTTACGAAGGCAAAATCAAACCAGAAGCCACTGTATCGAAATTTGTGGAATTCATTGCGCGATCTGAGGGACCACCTGTTGGACAACGACACCATGAAGCTGGCTGTACCGAAGATAGGCTGTGGACTAGATGGCTTGGATTGGAGGATTGTGAGAAACATGTTAGAGATCCTCTTCCGGTATACTGGAATTGAAATTCTAGTCTGCAGCTTCAACCCAAAGAGACAAGGCAACACAGAACCAACCGTGGACTGTCACTTCTTCAAGACATCCGGGTGCATCAAGGGTGATGCATGTAAATTTCGTCACCAAGTACTGTTCCGGGACGAAACAGTCTTAAGGAGGGAGCAATGTAACGAGCGGCGCCTGGGTGGCTGCGGCCAAGCGACCTGCACGGACCAGTTTGTATTGTCTATCCGTCGCGCTATTGTGTTGATGGCGCCAGAGGGGGATGACTCATCAGGTCACGCGATACGGTAATGAAATTTAATGACTTTCTGGAAGGAATTTATGGAATCTACCAGAATTACTGGCTGTGGATATATAAACGCTACCCGAGCGGACGGGGAGTCAGTCTACTTTAGAATTGTGACATAAATAGAAGTCTACGATACCATGGTGACATAAATAGAACTAAATATTCATGTATTGTGAAATAAATAGTGTTTAATGTTATTTACTGGTTAAATAAATAATTAGAGTGTATAAATAAATAATCGTAGTAGTGTTAAGTGTGTAAATAAATATTCTTAGTGTATAATTGGTGTTTTAAGTTTAATTAATAGTGCGTGTTTATTTAATTATCATTAACTTTTTATCTTTTATTTTTCGTTATTAAACTTGTTATATAAATATTCGTGTTTTACTGATTTTACACTTCACCTAAATAAATAAAACCGTTACAATATGAATGTCAAGGGTAAATAGATGAGTAATCATATGGAGGAAGTATGGTATGTACCTGAGGTTGGTGCAAACTTGTTCTCGCAGTCTACAACATTGTACAAAGGGTTTACGTGGAGTACAAATGTAAATGGAACAACATGCAAGAAAAATGGAGAAATTTTATTAACAGGTCAGTTAATAAATGGTTTAATGATTTTAAATCTGCGTGCAAAGATTTCAGACGTTCCAGTTAAAATATTTGTAGCTGCTACAGCAGATAATTTACAATTATATCACGAGCAATTAGGGCATCAAAATAAAAGGCACGTACAACAAGAATTGAAACGACGAGGCATTAACGTCAAAACAGTTTCAAATGAATTTTGTGAAGGTTGTGTGTTGGGTAAACAACACAGAAAAAGTTTCAAAACACGAAAAGATCGAGGAAAGGTTGCAGGTGAAAAAATAAGTGCAGATATATGTGGTCCAATGTCTGAAAAGTCACTGGGTGGAGCACTTTATTTTTTATGCTTCAAAGATGACTTTTCCAAGTTTCGTCGGGTATTTATTTTGAAACACCCCAAGCAGCACAGTCTGGAAAAATTGGCAAACACAGCTAAAACAAGGCTGTTAAAACGTTGTGACAGCCTTGTTTTAGCTATATATTAGCTTTATTTTTAGCTGTATTTTGTGTTATTTTTTTGTCCAAATAAGTGTTATCGCAAACTAAATTGCAGCTATATTAACCATCCAACCATTTTTCTGTCTGTAAAGTTCGCTTTACAGTCATCAAAAATGCAAAAATACAGCCACAGCTTTATTGTCTACAATTTCAGCTGTAAAATAGATTTGATTACTAACTTATATAGAAAAATAACAGCTAAAGCTTTATTTCTGTATTGTGAGCTATTAAATGTATTTTACAGCTATAAGTTTATACAAACTAACAGCTGTCGCAATATGTCCATAATTTTAGTTGCAAAATGTAGTTTAAAGCAAAATATAAATACCAAATCAAAGCTTTAAAATTTGTACGTAATTTTGGTTATAAAATACATTCTGAAGCTTAGAAAATCTTACAAAGCCATGGCCACATTTAGTCGGTATCAAGTGTATCAGAGAATACCGAAGTGAATACAAAAACAACACTTAATAATAATGAACTTTCAGTCTACCTGAATAATTACAAATACAACCACAATTCCAAAACTGACTGTAACTGAGCCAAGTCAGTGCATTGCAGATACTCTTTCGGTGACAACGAATTTCCAAATACTTTCGAAGAAACTAGTTTGGATGACAACACAGATAAACCTATGTGTTCCAATAATTTCCGCGAGGAAGACCAAAATTTTATTGGTCTCGGAGGAAGTTTCAATACTATGCTTTTTTACCACACAATTTTGTTTGGATCACGTATGTCAATTCGGAACATTGTTGATATCTTTTCTAAGAGCTACGCCCCTCTTACCCGGAAGCAAAAACAATATTGCATTTTTCTCCCAGTTTTCGGGCACAACACAAAGTGTCACTTCGTTGTCTTCTATTGTTTGTACAATTTTGAACATTTTACTTAAAAAATAAGGTAGCCGCATCTATTTGGGTTTCGTATGTAAATTATTGTACATCATTTCAGCCAAATAGTTGTTTTCTAGTATATTGCATGTACATTGACAACCATATTGCAACCAAATAACTGTATAATCCAAATGGCTATTATTGGGCAATATTTCATTCCACACAAGCTATATGTCTGTATTTCAGACAAGTAGACATCTTTTTTAATCAAAGTAGCCGTGAAGAGAGACAGCCATTTTGAAAATAAGAAAATTTTACTTAAACAAGAAGTATTTAATCACTATTGCTGCATTACACATAACGGAAAATCATTTCTAACTTGATATTTTTGCATTGTAAACATATAAAAACTATAATTAGCCATAAAGAAAAATTAAATTTATTTCCATATTATTAAACAAATAACTAAATTATTGTTATTTTCGAAGCGCATCTTTTATTTCGA
Organism: Agonum fuliginosum; assembly: GCA_947534325.1. Lineage (NCBI taxonomy): Eukaryota > Metazoa > Arthropoda > Insecta > Coleoptera > Carabidae > Agonum > Agonum fuliginosum. The sequence continues at coordinate 21,043,062 of OX384029.1, read as the reverse complement.
AGTATCACAACTACATTTAACGACCAAAAAAATGATGTTTTTCGTAAATTTTGAGTATTGTAGAGTGCAAATTTTGACTTATAATCTGTATGATTTTGATATAGGTATCATGTATATTTATAAGTTTAGCTTCTTAGGTACACGCATAAATATGTAGCATGGACATACAAAATACAGCTATTATATCTACGTACTACAACCAAATAGTTATTTTAAGGCCAAACAACTAAATGGCTGTATTTTGACTGTATTACTTGCCAAGTGGTCACAGCTAAATGGCTGTGACAACATTTTCAAAGCAAGAAAATCTTTTACCACTTTGGCTATGACAACTCTTTAACAACGTTATAATTACGCTGCGATGGCAGCTGCGGTAGCTATATTGCTGTTATTATTTGCTGCAGCAACGTCACCGCAGCTTTTTTACAGCTTCGTGTGCTACTTGGGACAAGAATGAAGTGGCCTGTAAATTGAAGCAGTTTCTAGCAGAGGCAGATCTAGAAGGTAATAAGGTCAAAGAATTTCTTTCAGATGGAGGAAAAGAATTTGATAACACCGAAGTACGTAAAATTCTTGAAGAGCGGGGAATCACTATTCGAATAACTATGCCATATACTCCGGAATAAAATTCATCAGAACGTGAGAATCGTACTATTGTTGAGTGTGCTAGGGCTATGTTACATGCAAAGAATTTACCGAAAAAGTTATGGGCTGAGGCAGTCAATACAGCTGCATATATATTAAATCGCACTGGACCTACTTATATTAGTGAAAAATGTCCTTATGAATTATGGTACAATAAAGTTATACCTGATATAAGTAATTTTAAAATTTTTGGTTCTGAGTGCTATGTTCATGTTCCAAAGGAAAGACGTAAAAAATTGGATCCGAAATGCGTTAAAGCAATTTTTGTTGGCTATTGCGGAAACAAGGATGGTTATCGCCTGTTTATTCCTTCATTAAATAAAGTAATTTTAAGCAGGGATGTGGAATTCACCCCAGAGATGATTGTTCAGTCAAATGATGCTTTTGAAACGAATCTACTAATTTCTTTTCAAAGTGATCATCGGTCAGAGATCAATGATCAGGAGGAAGAAATCATTGAAGAAATTATAGAGACAACAGAAGAGACAGAAGACAATTGCAATAAAAGTTTGCAGCGCTATGCTTTACGTGATCGAAGTCAGATCAAGAAACCATGTAATTTAAGCATGTTGGCTGCTACAAATGAAAGAGATCCAAATTCATATGCAGAAGCAATGAAGTCAGAAAATTGGAAACATTGGAAAATTGCAATGGATGAAGAAATGGCGTCTTTGTCTGAAAATGAAACTTGGGAATTGGTTTCGTTACCGGAAGGTAAGAAAGCCATAAATAGTCGCTGGGTTTTACGTGTAAAAACCAAGGTAGATGGTAGTATTCATAGATATAAGGCCAGATTAGTTGCAAGAGGTTATGTACAAAAAGAAGGAATTGATTATGAAGAAACCTTTAGTCCTGTAGCAAGATTTGATACAGTTCGAACAATTCTAAGTGTTGCAGCTAGCGAAGGACTGAAGTTACAACAGTTTGATGTAACAACAGCATTTCTCTATGGAGAATTAGAGGAAGAAGTCTATATTAAACAACCAGAAGGATATAATGATGGATCAGGTCGAGTATGCAAATTAAAAGAGTTTGTATGGTCTGAAACAAGCACCGAGGTGCTGGAATACTCGGTTTGTAAAGTTTTTGAAGAGATGTGGGCTCAAGGCATCAAGTGCTGATCCATGTTTATTTACTCGAGAAAAGGATTGTCATAAATTAATGGTTGTTATTTACGTTGATGATGGACTGGTGGCTGGAAATAATGAAAAACATATAAATCAGTTTATATCGGAACTTAAAAGTGAGTTTAAAATTAAATCTGATTCTTTTGATTGTTTTTTAGGAGTTCAAATATGCAGAAATAAAGATAGCTCTATATTTATACACCAAGGTAATTACACCAGAAAAGTTTTGGAAAGATTCAGAATGGATGAGGCAAATAAGGTTGCTATTCCTGCTGTTAGAGAAGATATTGTATCTGCAGATGATCAGGATACTGTAACTGGAATTCCATATAGAGAAGCTGTAGGAAGTCTCATGTATTTAGTAACAGCATCGAGGCCAGAGATTGCTTTTGCAGTTGGAAAGGTAGCACAAAAGGTGGAAAATCCAACGAAAGCAGATTGGAATTCAGTTAAACGAATTTTTAAATATTTGCGTGGTACACAAGATTATGGAATTTCGTATAAATCCAACTACAAACCAAGTAAGCTAGAGGTATATACAGATGCTGACTTTGCTGGAGATGAGAAGACAAAACGATCAACATCTGGTATGATATGCAAATATGGTGGAGGAGCAATAACGTGGTTTAGTCAGAAACAAAGGGCTGTAGTTCTGTCTACTACTGAAGCTGAATTTATTGCTGCGAGTGAAGGGGCCAAAGAAGCTGTTTGGCTGACACGTATGCTCAATGAAGTCACTAAGTTAGACGATATACCAACTTTATATATCGATAATGCAAGTGCAGTAAAACTAGTTAAAAATCCAGAGTTTCACAAACGCTCAAAGCACATAGAGGTACGATATTACTTTATTCGAGAAAATATTGGGATGGAGTATTTAATGTACAACACTAATGGCCATTTGCACCACTTCGGTTTAGCGCTAACCTGTAGTTAAAGTGTTGGTTATGTTGTAAACTTCGTTGCACAGGTTCTTAACTAGTGGTTAAACAGTCTAATTTTTAGTTAATTTTAACTAGTGGATTCTGTAGGGTTTAAGTGAATAACTAGAAGTTAACCTACAAATTTTGACGATAATGTCGAGATATTTGATATTTTTTACTTATATTGCGCAGATTACCAGGACCAGGACGAATAGATAAAATGAGCTAATCATATTTATGATTTTATTTGCTAGATTACGTTTAACAAATTAGTTTTAGACTGAACTGAAGTATCTTTTATATTGATACACACAATAATGATAACAAAATAATGTTATACACATTAAATATGTTCAAATTAAATGTCCATCGCTATTATTGTTTGTCCTTTTTGCTCGTAGATGAAATAAAATGTCACTTTATAGTCCAGTCAACGAAAAGGTATAGAGGGAAATGCTTGGAACACAATTTTTGACTTTGTAACTTTGTTTGGTCTAGTTAGGAGGTGAACATATCAAAAGTCCCCGCCCGTAGCCCTTAAGCCGAGGTGTGGCGGAGGGTTTGAAAGTCTCATTTTTCGGTTTTTTACTTATATCTCGGAAGCTATGCGTCCTACCGACATGACCACTCCATACAATGAAAGCTGATTAAATTTGCAACAATTTAAGTCCAACCGCAGCTCTGTACGTCCATTAGTTTCCGAGATATGACACTTCAAAACTTAGCAATTTTTTCAAAAAAATGAAAGTTGAGAAATTTTAACTTTTTTCGTTATTTTTGTGTTTAATTCACTGTAACTTCTGAATGAATAAAAATATTGTCTTCCGGTTACTTTCATTAAATTTCACGAACATTTCTCTAAAAAATATGTTATTTTAAAAACTTTTTAGGGCGTTCATTAAGCCAAAATATCAATTTTTTTTCGACAGAAGTATTCAAATATTTTGTGTTTATTGTGTTTAATCAGCTGTAACTTCTGAACGGATAAAGTTATCGACATCCGGTTTCCTGCATTAAATTCTACGAACATTTCTCCATAAGATGCAGTATTTAAAAATCTTTTTTGGGTATTTATTAAGACAAAACACCAAATGTTTTTCCGAGAGAAAATTGAGAAATTTTTTAATTTTTAATATTTATTGTGTTCAACGGATAAAAAAATGACTTCCGGTTGCTTTTGTTAAATTCCACGATCATTTCTCTATAAGATACATTATTCTAAAAAAATTTAGGTGTTCATTGCGCCAAAATATCAAATGTAATATAATAAATAAAAAAATTCTCAATTTTCTCTCGGTCATCATTTGGTGTTTTTTCTTAATTAATACCCAAAACAAATATTTCATCTTATGGAGAAATGTTCGTAAAATTTAATGCAAGAAACCGGATGTCGATAACTTTATCCGTTCAGAAGTTACAGCTCATTAAACACAATAAACACAAAATATTTGAATACTTCTGTCGAAAAAAAATTGATATTTTGGCTTAATGAACGCCCTAAAAAGTTTTTAAAATAACATATTTTTTAGAGAAATGTTCGTGAAATTTAATGAAAGTAACCGGAAGACAATATTTTTATTCATTCAGAAGTTACAGTGAATTAAACACAAAAATAACGAAAAAAGTTAAAATTTCTCAACTTTCATTTTTTTGAAAAAATTGTTAAGTTTTGAAGTGTCATATCTCGGAAACTAATGGACGTACAGAGCTGCGGTTGGACTTAAATTGTTGCAAATTTAATCAGCTTTCATTGTATGGAGTGGTCATGTCGGTAGGACGCATAGCTTCCGAGATATAAGTAAAAAACCGAAAAATGAGACTTTCAAACCCTCCGCCACACCTCGGCTTAAGGGCTACGGGCGGGGACTTTTGATATGTTCACCTCCTAACTAGACCAAACAAAGTTACAAAGTCAAAAATTGTGTTCCAAGCATTTCCCTCTATACCTTTTTTTGAGCATTCGTTGCCTGGACTATTATACCTACGAATTTTATGCCAAATTTTATACTATTTCTTTATAACTTTTTTTCTCTAAAGTAGCACCATAATCAATTATAGAATATTTCTATGACATCATATAACATTGAAGATAAATTATTGCAATTATATAAACTCATAAACTTACTTGTTATAGAAATGTCATTTTCATCTGTCAATAATTATATGTCAAACCAAACTGAATTATATTTAAAATTGATAACATTTTGTATTTGTATACAGAATTCCGACAGAATAAAACGATTCTAACAGCTACACATAAAAAATATTGCAAAATTCACTATATTTCTTTAAAACATCACTAGAATATCATTCATTTTTTGATCTAAAATAAATAGTTCTAATATTTATAGATTTACTTAACTATGACCTAAAATTATGCTGTGCAATGCAAATAAAATTTAACCAGTAGTTAAGGTTAACCTATTGTCAGCTAACCATCAGTTTTAACCCGAACTCGTGCAAATGGCCATTAGAAGGTGAAAATCAAGTCGATTGAATGACGAAATCATTAAATCGAGTACGATTTGAAAAGCTTCGAAATTTGATGAATGTTTGTAAAAATGAATGAAATCGTACAGCAAAAGTTGGGAGGAAGTATTAATGAAGATAACTATTTTGACTGTAACTTGATAATAAAATATATAAATTATATAGTTCAGTTGTTACATTGAAAAATAAATAGATTAAATAAAATGTCACAAGCTTATAAAAACCTTTAATTATATTTGTTTATATCTATATTCTGTGTTTTCTGTGTCATTATTTATTCTGCTGACATTATTAACATCAAAAATAAATATAAATTTTGAATTGTTTATAATTTTTAAAAAAAATGTGTAGTGTTCAAAGTTGATCTCAAATTGGACAACTTTGAACACCCATGTTTTAAAAACAGTTTTCAAAGCTATTTTGTTTTAAATACATCATTGAACATTGTTACTCTTTTAAAAAAAATTCTCCACGAACTCGTCCACGAATGAATATATCTTTAGGGCTTTTAACAAGGAAAACAGCATTTTATATTATGAAATGATTTATTTTACCGTTGTAAATTTTATAAATTAAGAAACAAGTAACATTATGAATAAAAAATAGCATAAATAGAAAGTATGAACTACACTCCAGGAAAATAAAAACGCTCCACTTGAAAATGCACAAAAAATGACACAATTTCAAAGTGCGATATCTCGGCTGCATTTCGACGAAATTGGACGAATCTTCGAGTTCTGAAAACGTTGAAGTCTTATCTTTAATGTGCTGATAGCCAATGTTACAAAAAATCCACTCCACCCTCTCCCACCCCCCTAAGAAAAACGAATGTATCTGATGTCCAAAAAGGTCCAACTTTGGCAACTCATACGGAGTGACAAAAAAATCGTGGACCTTATTGGCCAACAGGGTAATAAAGATCAGACTTTTCCTGCAAGGTCCGCAAAATTTCAAGTACCTACGATGATTTGGCGCGAAGTTATGAAATTTTTTTAAAAAAGTGCCTTTTTGAGGTTTTTTGCCATAACTTGGCGAATTTTGCACGAAAATCAATAAATTTTGGATTTCCGAGAACGATAAAGGTTTCTCTATTCGGCCCTGTAAGTTAATCTGCCACAAAACCCGATCCACCTCCTGCCACCCCTAGATAAAAAAACATGTTTTTGACTGAAAAATGTTCAATTGTAGCAACTTGTAGCGTGAGTAAAAAAAATCGTGAACCCTATTGCCCAACAGGACAATAAAGTTCAATCCTCTTTCTTAAATTTTCTCAAAATTTCAAGTACGGGCGATAATTTGACAGAAAGTTATGAATTTTTGAAAAAAAAATTGTATTTTTGTGCTTTTTGCCCATAATTTGTCCGATTTCGCACCAAATTCGTTTATTTCTTAAAACATCGAACAAATAAAGTTGTTTAAAGAAATAAAAATTTTAAAGTCACTTTTAGATAATTGTTAATGAAATTCAGAAACCTCAAGAAGGCACCTTTTTTTCAAAAATTCATAACTTCGCGCCAAATCATCGTAGGTCCTTGAAATTTTGCGGACTTTGAAGGAAAAAGTCTTATCTTTAATGTGATGATATCCAATATGACGAAAAATCCACTCCACCGCTTTCCAGCCCCTTAGAAAAAAAATCTGACGTGGCCATCACACAACCTTCCGCCATATCTAGACTTTAAACAGAAATGTATACGTGCAATCCGGTGCCCATTTAAAATATACAAATAAAAATCTCAAATATTCAAACACAGAAATTTGCATCACCTGAATAAAAAGATTCATTCACAGGAAAACTCTGCTGTGTTGAAACCATTCTCCGTTCAATTACTACATTTAATATCTTACTTAGGACTTAGGTATATAGCGCTAGTATGCCAACTTGTTACCCGTCTCACCTGTCAATATTTTTTACGCAGAAACAAAAATCAACCGATCATGGATTACAAGATATTAACGTTTTATTTGATAAATTTATTTTTTAAATTTTACTGCAGTTCTTTAATGCTACCAGATAAAGACAATTTTTTTATAACGTAAGTTGCAAATAACTTTTCCTCTTATTCTCATTACAAATAAATACTATATTTTTCCAAATTTATATACAATTTTGACAATTAACCTTTTCAATCTTCAAAAAATATCACTTCCGATGAAGATATTTGTACCAAAATCTAGGGAGCTCTTCCAATTTATATACAAATGTTAAATACCAAATATCAAAATTTTCGGGTAATTCGTATTTGAGTTATGCGACTAACAACCCTTGACCACACACACACACACATACACACACACATACACACAGACATCATCGTGAAACTATCAAAAATGAGTTGTAAGGACCCTAATTCGTGCTCATCCACTAAAATTTCACCACCCGATTTTTTGCATGATTCCAATACCTTCCTTTACAGGTAAGCGGAAGGTAAAAATGTACCTGATGTCCAAAAAGGTCCAACTTTGGCAGCTCATACGCAGTGCCAAAAAAATCGTGGACCTTATTGGCTAACAGGGTAATAAAGATCAGACTTTTTCCTTCAAGGTCCGCAAAATTTCAAGGACCTACGATGATTTGGCGCGAAGTTATGAATTTTTGAAAAAAAAGTGCCTTATTGATTTTCGTGCAAAATTCGCCAAGTTATGGCAAAAAACCTCAAAAATGCACTTTTAAAAAAAAATTTCATAACTTCGCGCCAAATCATCGTAGGTACTTGAAATTTTGCGGACCTTGCAGGAAAAGTCTGATCTTTATTACCCTGTTGGCCAATAAGGTCCACGATTTTTTTGTTACTCCGTATGAGTTGCCAAAGTTGGACCTTTTTGGACATCAGATACATTCGTTTTTCTTAGGGGGGTGGGAGAGGGTGGAGTGGATTTTTTGTAACATTGGCTATCATCACATTAAAGATAAGACTTCAACGTTTTCAGAACTCGAAGATTGATCCAATTTCGTCGAAATGCAGCCGAGATATCGCACTTTGAAATTGTGTCATTTTTTGTGCATTTTCAAGTGGTGCGTTTTTATTTTCCTCGAGTGTATTTAAAGTTGAATACCAATTCAGTCTCATCTTTAGTTGATATATACTTATAATTATAGGCATATATTTCAATCGAATTAAAACATTTTAATGCAGTGATTTAAGATATATTTTCTTGTTTTTTTTTTGGCAAAAAGTAAAAAGTAACTTAGCAATTTCAGAATCTAATAAAGCCCTTTTTTGGCCAAAAAATTTAAATGGCGTGTTTCCTGATATTCTAACAAAAAAGACATACTATCGTCATCTATTGTTTTAGTAATTTTGCCAACAAAGGTCAGTGATAGCTTTTGACTTTAAATTCAGTACGAGAATAATACTAGTGTGTATTTCATTGCTAAAACAACTATAAACCGTCATTTAAATTTATAACTACACCTTTGAACTGTCCTCGAAACAGTGTTCAAAGTTGTCGAATTTTGACCTAAAAAGTACCGACTTTAAACAAAAAATTATATCTCTGGTAAATATAATTCTAATTAACTACATTAGGTCTCAAAATTATCTCAACACATAAGGTTACTGAAAATCAATTACTTACAGCGAGAAATTATTTTACTGTACTGGCAAGTAGAAGTTTGTACACATTGAAAAACAATGTTTTTTGACTTTTGAAAACACTGGTAAACTGAATTGTAGTTGGTCATAAAATAAACTCAAATGGTGCCTACCTACTTCGAAAAATATCATTAATTTCATATTTACGTTGAAAATGGGGTAAAATTAAAAACTACTGATGCCTTATACGAAATAAACAAAATGCAAAAAAATTTCAAAGTTGTATTTGAGTTCAAAGTTGTATGGTTTTACGGTATATAAATATTCGTGTTTTTCTGATTTTACACTTCACCTAAATAAATAAAACCGTTACAATTAATTGGTGTCAGGTGTGAGGTTTAATAAACTGTGAAGTGTAAATTAAAAATAAATAAAATGGCGATGAAGACAATTATTAGACCCGACGCGGCGAAAATGATTGGCAAGACACATCTACATCCAACCAAGTGCCGGTTACGCACAGCAACAGGAGAACAAGCTACCGCATCTGAAGAGTTAGATTTGAACATCACTATCGGGAATACCTCCTTTGAACATCGTGTGCTGGTAGCTGACGTTGAAGATAAACTCATTCTTGGTATGGACATCCTGAAAAAGCACGACTTTAAACTGGATCTCAAGAGTGGCGTGATGGTGGTCAATGAAAAAGAGCTCGTATTACACCCTCCCAGAACGAAGCGAGACTATCGTAGAAGGAAGACTAGAAGATAGTTTCTGCGAGGGAAACATTTTCATGCTGGAGCCCAAGAATGATTATACCAGAACTGGACCTGGAGTTGTTATTGGAAAATCGCTAATAACAGCAAAGAAGATAGTACCGGTTCGAGTAATGAACATTAATTTTTATCCCGTTGTTATTAAAAGTGGGACACAAGTAGGGGAATGTTTATCAGTATCCTCGATTATTCGAACTGTTACGGCCAAGGAAACGACATGCAGTAAAATCCCGGACACATTAGTCAATCAAATGTCTTCATTCCAAGGATTGACCGCCAACTAGAAAACCAAGGCAAAAAATTTAATCTGGAAAAATCAGGACGTATTTGAGTATGACAAGAAATCCAAGGGAAGAACCAACGTGGTCCACCATAAAATAGACACCGGAGACGCAAGACCCATCCGCCAGCAAGAAGATTACCACTAGCAAAGCGAGAAGAAGCGGAGCGAATAGTTGAGGACATGAAGTTGGAGGGTGTGATTGAGCCTTCAAGTAGTACATGGGCTTCACCAGTGGTGTTAGTGAAAAAGAAGGTTGGATCTACACGATTCTGCGTTAATTATCGTCAACTAAACAACGTAACGAAGAAAGATAGCTACCCGCTGCCCCGAGTAGACGATACACTGGATACTTTGGCTGGATCAAAGATTTTCTCCATGTTGGATTTAAAAAGCGGTTACTGGCAAGTTTATTTGGAGCCAAAGGATAAAGAGAAGACAGTTTTCACCATCGGAACAGAACTGTTATGCCATTTGGGCTCTGCAATGCCCCTGCAACTTTCGAACGACTAATGGAAACCGTTTTAGCTGGGCTGTCGTGGAAAACTTGTTTGGTTTACCTCGACGATATTATTGTAGTCGGGAAAACATTTGAGGACCACATGAAGAATTTAGAGGAGGTTTTCCAAAGATTACGAAAGACCAATCTGAAGCTCTACCCAAAGAAATTTCACCTATTCCAGGAGGAAGTTCATTACCTGGGACACATCGTTTCTGGTAGAAGGATTGCACTAGATTCCGAGAAAATAAAATCTGTTGAAGACTGGCCAGTACCTAGAGACAAGCATGAAATTAGAAGCTTTCTTGGTTTATGCACCTACTATCAACGATACGTACCCGGATTTGCCAATATTGCGAAACCGTTGACGAAGCTTACTGAAGTAGGCCGAAGATTCATCTGGGAAACGCCAAATAATTTAAAGTGTGTATTTAAACTTAAAGTATCATGACACAACGCTCTCCAAATCATCCCCTCCTAATTCAACCACGTCTGGTTAATCCCCTTTCCCATAATAAAGTTCCTTCCTTTTTTCTACATTGGCGCAGCCGGTAGGATTGTCGCGAAAAGTTCTGCAATTTTTCTGCAGAAACGCCATTTTTCATTTTCAGTGGCTGCGAGTATTTAGTTGTTATTAATTACTCGTAACCGGCAATCAAAAGAACCTGGACTTGTAGCACCGTCCTCAGTCATAATATATTTTAATAATAATGCAAAATTCCGTTTAATATATAGTGTAACGCGGCAGTTATTTATTTTAATAATTATTATTTATCATTATTGCAAAATTTTGGCAAGTCTGATCGTCTAGAAATTGTCCTACGTTGTGTTTATTTTTATTATACTGCCTCACCCCAAGTATCAGCATGGATATGAAGTTGCCATCAGTAAAGGTTAGGTAACAATTAACATGGAATAAAACTAGTTTGAAAATTAAATCATTTATTTCATTTGAAACATATAGTAGTGTTGTGTACTCAATAACCGTGATTGCACTCCGTGCCAGAATCAAAACCACACAATACAAATACTGTCTCTTTAAAAGGGTGTATAATAGGAGTCCTAATCCCTGCATCAGAAAGCGTCGCAGGACTGCGTCTAATTTGCCCGTCTCGTCGTATAAGTCGTAACCTATACAGGTGCCGTACAGGACGTTACCAGTATACAGTATTTCACCTGACGAGACTTTAAAATAAACATGGGCTTATAGAACGGAGGCTGGTGTATACCCCCACCCCCCTCCACCGTGGGAATTTTCGACACATATATGTTTGTGTTTGTATTGACATGTACTTTAAGGTTTTAGGTGTTTGCCACTTGCGAATTATAGCATATCCCAAAAAAAAATAATAATAATGAAAACTACTAAAAATGATATATACAGTGGCCGCCGCTTTCTGGGATCACTGGTTAATTGAATCAAACGCTTAATTGAAATAAATTACGTAGAACAGAACAGAATCACATTTTACATTGAAATTGAAAATCCGCTGCTTACCGGAATCAAACCACCGTTTTACCGCCGTTTTAATGGCCCTACTTTAGCCACAGTTAAAAAAAAGAAACAAAGAAATTTTTGTATTTTTATATTTTTGTGTGTTTAATCAACTTTAATTTCTATACGGATAAAGATATAGACTTCCGGTTTGCGGCGTTCCTTATTAAATTTTACGTAAGATACATTATATTACATTTTTGTAAGGCCCTTGATAACCCAAAATTTAATTATTATCTTCTAGTGAAAATTGCAAAATTTCAGAATTTTAAATATTTTTTTTGTTTAATCAACTCTACTTTCTGAATGAATAAAGATATCAACTTCTGGTTTACAGCATTGGATTCCTTGGACAATTTTATGTAAGATACATTTGTAAGAGTTAGTACACAACTCTTGTAGAATAATTAATCAGTCAGGCTATCTAGATAAACTTTAGAATAACTATATTGACTCTCGATGTGATCACGACCACAGCAAATACTGACAAGAAAAACAAGAAACAATCCATTTTACTCAATTCTACTCATTTAATTGGTCTCTGTCTTACGCAACGATTGCATCACAACTCTCAATTCGAAGAGAATTCCAATTATACGTAAAGTTATCTATTCTATTAAATGAGCAAGGAATTGTATGTTTTTACGGTCATGCTATCTCGAAAACGGCTCTAACGATTTTCTCGAGAGTTGGTATATGAGAGGTTTTCAACCTCAGGAATCTTACGGACCAATTCAAATTTTCCAGAAAACTCGTTTTCAGCGAGTTTTTCGTTGTTCAAAAATACACTAGGCGACGCCTACTCGAATATTTTACTGTATATACTTCTGAGCGTATGTAATTGCCGCGCTGTGACTCTACCTATGACCATACCTATTAAATAAAATTTTTAATTCCCACATAAATTCTTACCTGATGTGAGGTGGTCAAAAACTCTACCTATGGCCATACCTATTAAATAAAATGTTTGATTCCCAAAAAATTTTTACCTGATCTTAGGTGGTCATAATCGGTACCTTTGGCCATACCTATCAAATTAAATTTTTGATCCCCACATAAATTCTTACCTGATGTGAGGTGGTCAAGAATGGTACCTATGGCCATGCCATACCTATTAAATAAAATTTTTGATTCCCATATAAATTCTTACCTGATGTGAGGTGGTCAAGAATGGTACCTATGGTCATACATATTAAATAAAAAAAATTATTAACATATAAATTCTTACCTGATGTGAGGTGGTCAAGAATAGTACCTATGGTCATACCTATTAAATAAAATTTTTGATTCCCACATAAATTCTTACCTGATGTGAGGTGGTCAAAACCGGTACCTATGGCCATACCTATTAAATAAAATTTTTAATTCCCATATAAATTTTTACCTGTTGTTAGGTGGTCAAAATCGGTACCTGTGGCCATACCTATTAAATAAAATTTTTGATTCCTACATAAATTCTTACCTGATGTGATCTGGTCAAGAATGGTACCTATGACCATACCTATTAAATAAAATTTTTGATTCCCATATAAATTCTTACCTGATGTGAGGTGGTCAAGAATGGTACCTATGGCCATACATATTAAATTAAAAAAATTATTATCATGTAAATTCTTACTTGATGTGAGGTGGTCTAGAATGGTACCTATGGTCATACCTATTAAATAAAAATTTTTATTCCCACATAAATTCTTACCTGATGTGAGGTGGTCAAAAACGGTACCTATGGCCATACCTATTAAATAAAATTTTTGATTCCCATATAAATTCTTACCTGATGTTAGGTGGTCAAAATCGGTACCTGTGGCCATACCTATTAAATAAAATTTTTGATTCCCACATAAATTCTTACCTGATGTGAGGTGGTCAAGAATGGTACCTATGGCCATACTTATTTAATAAAATTTTTGATTCCCATATAAATTCTTACCTGATGTGAGGTGGTCAAGAATGGTACCTATGGCCATACCTATTAAATAAAATTTTTGATTACCATATAAATTCTTACCTGATGTGAGGTGGTCAAGAATGGTACCTATGGCCATACCTATTATATAAAATTTTTGATTCCCATATAAATTTGTACCTGATGTGAGGTGGTCAAGAATGGTACCTATGGCCATACATATTAAATAAAAAAAATTATTATCATATAAATTCTTACCTGATGTGAGGTGGTCAAGAATAGTACCTATAGTCATACCTATTCCACATAAATTCTTATCTTATGTGAAGTGGTCAAAAACTCTTCCTATGGCCATACCTAATATATAAAATTTTTGATTCCCATATAAATTCTTACCTGATGTGAAGTGGTCAAGAATGGTACTTATGGCCATACCTAATGCAGAATAATACCGTACCAGATGTTTACCAAGATGAAGATTTTTTCCTTGAATATTTGGAAGCCTTTTACATTAGAAAATCTTCAAATTAGCTTTTAATACTTAAAATCATTTACTTCTGTTTGTTATGTTTTACTGCTGGTTTTTCAAAAATTTATTAATCATTTGTTATTTTAAAATTTATTATTTTGTATAATTTATTAAATAATATTTATTGTGTTAAAAATGTTTTAATTTTATTTCAACTAAGTAACCATTCCAACATCCTTTTAAATAGGTAGATCAAAAAATAAATTCACAAAAAAAATCACAAAAATGATGTTTAAAGAAAATTTTATAATTTATTTTCATCGGGGATAGATAAAAGTTAAGATGACCGGAAAAATATATACATGCAATTTTTAGTAATATAGCATAAGATAAGATATAAAACAAAGCAAGAGTTTGGCTAATGAGACCAGATCGTAGATCGGCATCCCGATATTTATTATAAATTATGCAAACTGCTTTCACATTGTACTATTTTTTTTGAAGATCTCTAATAATCCGAAATATAATTATTTTCTCCGAGAGAAAATTGTAAAATTTTAGAATTTTTAAAGTTTCTTGTGTTTAATCAACGTTAATTTCTGAACGGATCAAGATATCGACTTCCGGTTATCGGCATTGGATTCCTCAGACGTTTTTATGTAAGATACATAGTATTAATTTGTTTAAAGTGCCTTTGATAAGCCGAAATTTAATGATTTTCTCCAATAGGAAATTATTAAATTTTATAATTATTATAGTTTCTTGTGTTTAATCAATTATAGTTTCTGAACGGGTAATGATATCGGTTTACGGAATTGGATTCCTCAGGTATTTTTATGTAAGATACATTGTATTATTTTTTTTTTGAAAGGCATTTGATAAGCCGAAATTTAATGATTTTTTCCAAGAGAAAAATATAAAGTTTTAGAATTCTTATAGTTCCTTGTGTTTAATCAATTCTAGTTTCGAACGGATAAAGATATCGACTTCCGGTTTGCGGCATTGGATTCCTCAGGTATTTTTATGTAAGATACATTATACTATTTTATTGAAGGGCCTTTGATAAGCCGAAATTTAATGATTTTCTCCATGGTGGCTCATTTATTTATTTATTTATTTATTAATATTAGGGAAGCCAACAGTTACCCAATAAAAGGCTTCCACGGATTATACAAAGAAATTTACAAACAGTCAGTTATCATACAGAACAGTAAATCAATAATTACAATTGATATTTAAACGTTTATAAAGCAGTTTTAAATTGTTTTAGTGTGAGAGAGAAAAATTCTAAAAAATAAATGTACATATTATAGTCAGTTAAACATACAGAACAATAAATTAATAATAATAGATATTTAAACATTTTTTAAAGCAGTTTTAAATTGTTGTAGTGTGAGAAAAAGAAGGTCTAAATGCTGAAAATTCTTGTTATAAGATGACATTAATCTATTCAGAGGTGAGTTTTTAAGAATGTTAGAGTTGTTTTTGTCTGTATAGAATAAACTTTTATTACGTGTTCTCATAGAAGGGACATGAAAACTTATTTTATCAATTATATTGTAGTTATCAATATAATTATTAATTATTTTATATAACAAGATTATATCTGACAAAACCATTTGTTGAGTTGAAAATTTATAATTTAAAAGTGATACAAAATTTTTTTGGACGGATTCTACTTGACTAATATATTTAATGTATTGTGGGTTCCAAATTTGGGATGCATATTCAAGTATTGGCCGAACAAAAGAATTGTATAATAAGATGAAAGAATTTATATTATTAAAACGTTTGGCCGATCTGAATATGAAGCCTAGAGTTTTATGCGCTCTTTTTACAATGGAATCAACATGTTCGTTAAGAATAAGTTTATAGTCAAATAACTTACAACGTAACATTTGTTAGTGTTAAGAGATAAATCGTTCTCAATACAGTATGGTTCTAGTCTAAGTAGATCTTCTTGTAAATTATTACAATCAACTGGCGATTCAATATTTTTGTATATTTTTAAATCGTCGGCGTACAGCAAGAAATCACAGTGTGCAAAACATTCTGATATAGAATTAATATAAATATTAAATAATAATGGGCCTAAGTGAGATCCTTGCGGTACGCCAGAAGAAACATTAATTATACGTGATTTATAACCATTAACACACACAATTTGGGAACGATTTTTTACATAAGATTCAATCCATCGTAAAAGAGAACCATGAATACCATATGAACAAAGTTTTTTAATTAATAAGGAATGATTTACTCTATCGAATGCCTTACTGAAATCAGTGTATACAACATCAACTTGGATTTTTTTATCCATACTTCTGCTTACAAATTCTGTAAATGGGATAAGATTATTTAATATAGATTTTTTAGAGCAAAAGCCTGTTTGTTGTGGAATGATTATGTTAGAAAAATCTGTTTTAATCATATTTACAATTAAATATTCAAATATTTTCCCGAACGTGGATAAAATAGAAATAGGTCTATAATTGGTCACGCATCTTTTGTCACCAGATTTAAAAATTGGTATTATATGAGATATTTTCCACGCAGTAGGGAAAACACCTGATTGCAGTGACTTATTAAATAAAATAAACAATGGTTTTGATAGATAGTGTGCGCACATTCTAATAAAAATTGGGTGAATTCTATCAGGTCCACAACCTTTATTAATATCTAAGGTGCAAAGACGATGTAAGATATCGGCTTCATTAAGAAAAATGTGACCTGCATTAATAGTGCCGGCAACAGTAGGCAATGTGTTATCATTATTGTTGAAGTTGGTATACGCTGATTCAAAATAATATGCAAATAGATTACAAATATCGACTCCGGAGTGTGCTTCATTGTCGTTTAAATACATTGAGTTAGGTAGGCTAGTATCATTTCTTAATTGTTTTGTGTGTTGCCAAAAACAGTTCATATTGGTATTCAAGTTATGCTCGATGTTTTTTATATAATTTTTATAATCATTGCTCTGAGTCGTTTTAATTCTTTGTCGAAGGATGGAAAAGGAATTATATGCGTTAACATCATTATATGTTTTCCATTTATTATGACATTTGTCCTTTTCTTTTATCATTTTATTCAATGATTTCGAGAACCAAATTGGGTAGACTCTGTTTTTAAAATGATAAATTGGACAGTACGTATCTAACAAGTTGTATAGGATGTCATAAAATATTTTAATGTTATCATTAATGTCATTTTCATTGAATTTATTGACCCAGTCGACAGCAGAAAGTTTGAAAATAAGATTTTCATAATCGCACTTCTTGAAATTATAACGCGGAAAATTATTATTAGTAAGTGGTTTGAAATTGTGTAAAGAAAAACTTATTTCTAGAGCAGGATGGAAAGAATCTAATGTACTAATAGGATAATTACAACAAGTAACATCAACGGTAAAAGAACAAAGTATTAAATCCAAAATTTTGTGTTGGTGGTTGAGAAGGTAATTGAACTGGTCCAAATTACACAATGATATAGTGTTAATAAAATCTGTTTGGATGTCCAATCTTTTGGTGAAATAGGGCTTAAGTATATTGCCTTTAGTTGGAGAGCACTGAATGTCTGGCAAGTTATAATCACCCATAATTAACACATTATTATTAGTTTGTTGCAAACACACTTCACTAATTTTGTTAAAATGATTGTTGTATAGGTGGATATCACTTTTGGGGGGGATGTAAACACAACACAAGTAGATTTTTTGATGATTGCAACTAGTTATCGAAATCCAAATATCTTCAGCAGACGAAAACCACTCCGGATGACATTGGGAAAAATATTTCTTAGAAACTAGAACTAAGACTCCTCCACCTTGTTTCTTCATAGGGTCGTTACGATCACGTCTATATACTGAGTATTTATTTAGATCGCAAATTTCTGTATCACTAACTGAATCATTTAGCCAAGATTCTGTTAAACAAATCACATCGTAGTTACTAGAAGATATTTCGTTATAAAAGTTAATAAGTTTTGTCTTTAAGCCTCGTACGTTTTGATAACAAGCAGTAATCATGATTGTGATTGTTATACATTTTGTTAATATTACCCGATCGTTATTTATTTTTTTATTTTTGCAAGATCTTTGTCCGATTTAATAATGATGTACGGAGAATTGTCAGATTTCCTTGTGAAAATGTTGAAATTTTTTACCCACGTATATTTAAATCCGGCTTCACGGGCGAGATCTTTCCTTCTTTTAAGTAACAATTTGTTACTGGGACTCAAGTGATCATTCACAAAAATTGTAGAATTCTCCTCAAATTTTAGTTTATTAGCTGTTAGATTTAAGTTTTCCTGTTTAGCGTTAGCAATAAAGGTGTCACGTTTTAGGCGTGAGATAAACCTGACAATGATATTTTTAGGTTTATTGGTGCTAACGTATGGAGAAACTCTATGAATAGCATCTATATCATTTACTGTTATAGGACATTTAATGACGTTACTAAGAGTTAGTTATAATATTGACTAAATTTTCGTTAGGTTTTTCGGGAATACCAGCAATTTCTAGATTATTAAATCGAGACCTCTGTTCGAGATCGTTAACTTTTGCTTTTAAGATATCATTCTCAATTTTCAAGGGCTCAATTAGTTTGATTTGGTCAGTAAAACGGTTTAATTTCAACTCAAAATCATCAATTTTGTTGCAACAAAAGTCAACAGATTTTTAAAGTTCAATTGAAGACATGATGTCATCAAGGGTGTAGTTACTGGGAGCTTCTGCAAGTGAAGGAGAACGGGCACGAGATGTTAGACTAGTTTTACATATATCGCATAACCATGCCAGATAAGTGGATGACTGTAGTACATTTTTATCCGTAATAGGAATATCTAAGCAGCTGATGTGGTAGCTTGATTGACAGCCACCAGCGCATGACACAACTTTGTCATGCCGGCCGACCTTTACATTACAAATGTTGCACAGTGTAACCATGCTGATGATTGTTTATTGTTATTTGGTCGGATAACTATGTCAACGACCGCTTAATGAAAATTAACGTGTTGTTGATTGCGAATTATTGACACCACAAAATAATGCACTTTTTTGTTGAAAAACTGCACTAACACTGCAATTTAATCTTAATCAGATACACAATTTTGAACACAAGTAAACGACTTATATATTGATACAAATTTAGATAAAATATCTTTGTATTAAGTTATTAAAAGATTAATTAATCAGAACAGCAGAAAAAACGACCGCACTCTAAGACAACTGAACTATTATTCGCTAGATTCGCCTCGCTAATGAATCAAGGTATCTATTCTGTAACATAGAGCCAAAAGCTAGCTTTATCGATGACGTCACGGCCAAGGTCACAGTAACTGGCTGTGTCTATCTGAATAAGTCACGGATAAATACACAAAACAAGGTAAATTGGATATTAAAACTGAAGTAAACAAAATTATACAAATAATATAAACTGTTCCGTAAAAACTAAAATTTTAAACGTAATTAAAAATACTAAAAACCATACAATATAACATAAAAATGACTTCAAATAAACAAGTAAAAAGAATAAAACCAAAACACTGATAAAACGAAAGTTGAACTATGAAAATATTAAAAACATACAAATGTCAAAACAGATCAGATAGAGCTAAGCTCTTCGACATGGAAACATCACTGGGGATGGCTCTGCGATAGAAACACGATATGACTCATCATGCTATGTTTCGAGTAACCACCACAAGGAATCAGCAGACCAGCACTCAATATAGAGCGTAAAGCTAGCTCTTAGCCCGTAAGTTACAGAATAGACCCCCAGGTAGATAGAATAGAACATTTGGCATTTGTATTCTGTGACCATGAACCAGAAACGGCGAACTCACATCATACCACAAGCAACAACTCGCTAGATGAAAAAGATAAATCAAATAATAACAAAATATAATAAAGCTCGCAAATATTACAATGTAGAATCAGCCGGGGATTTTGGATGGTGGACCGAGCTGAGATTCAGGTACACGGACGATTTTTCCCTCTGAGTGCGGTTCTTTGTAAATAAACATATCGACCACGAAAGGCCGTATTAGCAAAGTTTAAGTGAAAACACGTCTTAGACGATACAAACGCTACGTCGGCGATCGCGGTGGCCGGTGAGGACAGCTGGTACTTGGACCGGACAGCGTGTAGTGGAGGCTGAGACTAGTACAGTGTTCAGAGCGCAATGACTATTGTGATAAATACACCCAGATCACGTCGCCATATGCCACTCTTAGACACTCGTTGAATGAACGTCAAAAACTAACTTGTTTCAATTATTACAAACTGCACAAACAGCCACGCGCTCGGGCAAAGAATTCGGATGTAATAATAAATGCAGATGATGTCTTAATCAAAACCACACAAACTGACACGAGGACGGACAGAGTCTATCAGTGCAAACAGCGACGCACCCGGGCATAGAATGACACTGTCGAAAGCCACAATTACGAGTAGGTATGTTTTTAGGTTAATTTCATCAAGGAACAAAAGCTTAGACTAGAACGAGATCGAAATCAAGTCCCCTGAGTTGTTCCAATGTTTATATTCAGATTACCCCACCAACTTACTACCTTTTCCTACAAGATTCTAACTTCCATTTCTCTATGAAGATCCACCTCCCAAGACGAAGTCAAAATCACATATCTGTTTTTAGTTAAATAAAGTGCGCATATTCCTTCACACCCGCCTCATTATCCCCTTCTTTCAAAATTGTTGCACCCATTCGCTACTGTCCGAACCTCCCCCGTAACGTAGCCACTCCGAAGATAAGTCAGAGAGAGAGAACGGCTCTCCGCGCAACTATTAGCCAGAAAGAGATAGTGACTCTCATCCCTAACGCGACTCAACCTCTTGTTTTAGATAATAATGAAATTGTTATTAACTAATTAGCGTAATTTGCTGCATTGTTATATTCTTGATAATTGAACAAATCATTTAAATTTCTAGTATCCATCAGTTTATGTTATCATGACTCGTAATAAGCATTTTACCTCATTACCTCTAAACCAATAAACCCATTTTAGATAGCAGTATTCACTCAGATTTTGTTTTGTACAGCAATTGATTACTATTAACAACCTGCATCATCACTGTGAATACTGCTTGGGGAAGGATAGTGTAATTTACAATGCAGTTTGTCTACTTGGAGTTAGATTTTGATAAACGATTTTCCGATTTAGATTCCTATTTCACGAATAGACGATTTCCATTTAGGAATCGATAGTGGCGCCAGCGGTTGTTGGTTGAACTATTCTAACAGTAGTATTTAACAGGTTAAGCGCCAAGGATATTTATCTAAACTTTCCACACGGACCAAGATATTTTTCGACATATTTTGATGAATCTGTGTCTTTAAAACCTATTTCACACAATTTTGGCAAATTTTAATCTTTGCAATAAAAAATTTCTATTTAGTTCGTTTAATTTGGCTTTTAATGATGTTTCAGAAAAAAATGAATTATTTCTGCTTTAAAATTATGGCTATAGAAAGCCTGAACCAGCGTTTGTTTTGAAGGGCCACAGCGGACACAATACAACATTAAAACTCGTAAGAAAATGTCCGCTTGGCCAGACAGGATCGACTAAAAATTAAAAGCATAGCGGACACCGGTGTCCGCCATGGCCGAATTGGCTAGGCGAGTAGAGGACACCGGTGTCCGCCGTGGCGCTTAACCTGTTAAATAACGCCAGATTTGATTAGTATTTTGACGGTGTAGGTTTGCATTACATTACAATAAAGAATAATACATACATACATTTTATTGTAAATATTCAGTTTTTAAATCTTTCGTTGTGCACACGGTTTTTCAAGCCATCGTTTTAATTAGCTACTGGATGTTGATTTATAGTAATGTATTTTAATTTAGCCTCGGACATATCATCTTCTCTTAAACGTAATATATTTTTATCCATAATTATATATTAAAATTACAAATATCAACAAACAACCATAACCAAAATCAAAGATATTGTAATTACTGTCAGAATAATTTCCAAATCTGCCACAGCGCTGCAGTCAAATGACGTCATAATGGAAATCGTCTATTCGATATCTGTTATTCATATATACTAAAAGGCATAGTGTGGTGATTCATCACCTTAGCAACTATACGTTTTTTTGCTCTAAAATTTGTATGGTTTGGACGATTTTAATGAAACTTTTTTTATACGATAAAGGGTTATTTTATCTAGTGATTTTTCTATATTTTATTGTTGTAGGGAGCACAGTTTGCGTGAGAAATAATAAAAACTCACTGTTTTTTCACTCCTTAGCAACGGGCATTATACTTTATTCGATTGTTTTTTTCATTTGACATATAGGTAGAGGATGAATTTGACTATATTTCTATGCATGTTTCAACCCCATATTGGGTATATTAAGAAAGTTATTAAGAAAAAACCGAAAAATGCACGGAACGCAAATGGGAGTATGCCATGGAATTTTTGTTTTCTTTTTATTAAAATAATTTTTTAGTCTAGTGTCAGATTTGACGTTTCCATTTCGAAATTTTATGAGAATATATCTTTTATATTTGACAAGGTAGGAGTGTTTTGAAATTTGTATTGGCTTAACAAACATAGTAAAAATACATTTTAATAAATTAGCATATTAAGTATGACAGAATATGTTTAAGTCCCATGCCCCAAGTAGGTATCATTTTGTTTCCACATCGATTCTTTATTTGAGTAGGTATCGTATATACGCCAATCCGACAACGCTTGACTTGGCGAAACGCGTAAGCGTTTATTATATTATATATTATGAGTATGACAGGTGATACGTGTTAGTGTTACGAGTACAAAGCACAAAGAATATCCTTTCATTATAAGTTTTAATACCGTAACAGTGGAAAAATGAGTCAATTAGTTAGAAATCATGGAAATGGTCGAGCGTATTATGTGCCCGATTGCTCCAATATCGAAAAACATAACCCTGACTTGACATTTTACTCGTTTCTATACCGCGTGCTTGGAAAGTTGAACGTAAAAATTGATGATGAGTATCGCAAAAATTTAATTAAGAAATGAACCAATACAAAATGGTGCAGATTTAATTACCTTATTTATTACAAAGTGTTAAAGTGTAATTTTAACCTAAAAATGCCTGAACTACGACTTAATAAGATGAACCGTAATTATAGTTAATTATGGAAAAAGGTTCTCGCAACAAGACGAGTAGAGAATTTTCATCACTTGTATGTCAACTATAATGATACTGGATTTACTAGAAGAGAAGAGAGATGGATCAGCTGATCGCATTGCGCGCAAATGTAAGCGCAACAAATTTACAAATAGCACAAAGTTCCAGCACCAACACTGCGCAGAAAATGCGCAATTTACAACGGCTGAACGTGATGTGTTTTGACTAAATTGTTCGTATTGTTTTTCATAATGGTAACAAAATAAATTGTTAGATAATTTTAAATGAACCAATATTTTTGCTGTACATATTATAATAACGTCATGTGTGAAACAGTTTAGAAATCATTACAAAATTAATTTACCGTCAAAAATATCAAATAAAATTTAAAATTTATATCTAATAGGTTCAATATTATTCCATTACCTGACTTAACATTTCTGGTCACTTTGTGAAAGTCATTAAAGTGCGGTCACGGGTTTTTCAGCAGCTGATCATACCGCAAATTTTGAATTTTTACCCCCGCTACAAGTAATTTATGCGTTATCTATGCAACGTAAATTCACAACACACACAAAATAAAATAATATTATATAATAAAAATACAAAGTACAAAAGTTTGTACAAAAGTACAAAGTTGTGTGTTGTATTTAGTCTTAATTTCGTATTTTCTACTTTGTTATTTTTATAATTTATTTTTAATTTTGTGTGTTGTGAAGCTATGTTGCATAGATGGTGCGTCAAACAAAAATTAGGAATTAGGAACGATCAGCTGTTGGAAAAACCGTGACCGCACGCAATATAAATTCAATAATTATTTCTCTAGAAATAAAGGAAGAGAAGAAAAGGGAAAAGGAAGAAACATAAAAATAGGATATAAAAAAATAACGATTGACAACAAAATGTACGCATGGAATCCGGAGAGTGAAAGGCTAGAGGAAAAGGATACAGAAAACAAGCCAAAAAACGAGAACCCGACCAAGTAATACTACATCAAAATATGGAAGATAAAGATAAGACAAAAACGCGAAGCAAAAGGACTATGAATATTGGATTATGGAACATTAGAAGTCTAAATGGGAAAAAAACCGAACTAACTCAAGAATTTGAAAAGGCAAGACTAGAAATTTTAGCTATAACAGAAACTAAAAAGAAAGGACAAGGAATAACAAAATTGAATAATGGTCACATAATGATATACAGCGGAGTCGATGAGAACGAAAGAGCCAGAGCAGGAGTTGGCTGTATTATAAACGGGAGAATGGATCAAGCAATAAGAGAATGGAACTGCGTAGACGAGAGGATAATGACAGTCAAACTGGAAGACCTGAACAGCGTACCTACAAACATACTAATAGTATATGGATTAAGCGAAGATGAGAGCAAAACAAGGAAAGACGAATTCTGGGATAAGTTACAGATAGAATACGAAAAACTAGAAGAACCTGTATACATAATGGAGGATTTTAATGCAAGAGTTGGAAATAATAATAACGGGCTGGAAGAGATAATGGGGAGACATGGAGAAAAAACAAAAAATAATAATGGAAACAGACTTATTGACTTTTGCATCATAAATGAACTAAAAATACTTAATACTCTATTTAAACATAAAGAAATACACAAATATACAAGAGAAGAAAGAAGTAGAAACGAAAAATCCATAATTGATTACTTTTTAGCAAACAATACACAAAGAAAGAAAGTAAAAGACGTAAGAACAAAAAGAGGCAGTGAAATTGGAAGCGACCATTACTTGGTAGTAGCAAAAATAGAAATAAATGAGAATGATAACATACAAAGACTACCTGAAAATACTAAAAACGAGCCTATAGTAGAAAAATTAAAAGTCGACAAATTGAAGGATGAAGAAGTAAGAAGAAAATATCAAAAATGTATAAAAGAGTTAATTAAATGCACTCCAAAACCCGATATGAACAACGTAGAAGAAATGTGGAATACCTTTAAACACATAATAACAGAAGCAACAGCAAGCGCATGCGGAAAGACCAGAAGCACACACAGCAGAAAGCAAACTCACTGGTGGAATGAACAAATTAAAGAAGAAGTTAAAAAGAAAAAACAAAAATGGAAGAAGTACTTAAACACGAAAAAGCAAGAGGATTATGAAGACTACAAAACCCAAATGAAAATAGCGAAAGAATTAGTTAAGAAATCAAAAAAGAGTACATGGGAAGAATTCGGGAAAACACTTCAGGAGAACTTCACAGAAAATCAAAAGATATTTTACAAAACAGTTAAAAATTGCAATAAAGTAAAACAGACAATATTGAAACAACTACAAGATAAAAATGGAAGGATAATAAAAGATGAGACCGAAATAATGCAAAGATGGAAAGAACACTTTCAAGAGCTACTAGAAGAAAATTATATTAACACTGAAAACGTAGAAAACGGAGATACACCAGAAAACACAAGGATAAGGGAAGAGGCAGAAAATATTACAGAAGAAGAAATGAAATCTGTACTGAAGAAAATGCGAAACGGTAAAGCGCCGGGACATGATAGAATAAAAACAGAACAACTGAAATATATGGGCGATGAAGGAGAGCATATACTATTAGAAATGTTAAACCAAATTTGGAAAATAGGAACAATACCAAAAGACTGGGAAAAAGCAGTGATCTTCCCCATACATAAAAAAGGAAATAATAGAGACTGCAATAATTACAGAGGAATCTCATTATTATGCACAGCGGCCAAACTATATGAAGCAATAGTAGAAAATAAATTAAGGCGAGCAACAGAATCATCAATGGCAAAAGCCCAGAGCGGATTTAGAAAAGGGTACTCAACACAAGACCATATATTTACGTTAAGAAAGATAACCGAAGAAACTATGAAGCAGGACAAAAAACTATATATAGCATTTATAGATTTAGAAAAGGCTTTCGATAGAGTACCGCGAGAAAGGATGTGGAAAATACTAAAAGAAAGAAACGTAAACAAACAATTACTTACCGCCATACAAAGTATATATAAAACAACGTCCAACTATATACGAACAGGAAATGAAAACTCGGAGGAATTTGTAACCACACAAGGGTTAAGACAAGGAGGTGCATTAAGCCCACTACTGTTCATCATCTTCCTGGATAGTATCATGAAGAAGGTAAATAATAAAACAAAAAAAGTACACATAGGACATCACAAGCTTAATAGAACGACAATCGCAGAATGTGCATTTGCAGATGACCTCGCAATACTCGCTAGAAGTGAAAAAGATTTACAACACAACATAAATGTATGGAAAGAAGAACTAAAAAGCCACAACATGACTATAAACGCGGAAAAAACAAAAATCATGGTAATTTCAAAAGAAGAAACAATAATAAACATAAAAATAAACGGAAGAGAAATTGAACAAGTGGAATCATTCACATACCTAGGATCAACACTAAATAATAAGGGAAGTCTTGAGCAAGAAATTAATAATAGAATACTGGCAGCAAATAAAAGTTTTCACGCACTAAAAAACGTAATCTTAAACAACAGACAAGTAACGAAGAAAACAAAAATGATACTCTACAAAACAATTTACAGACCAATATTAGTATACGGAAGTGAATCATGGACGATGAACCAAAGAACAAAAAGTAAAATACAAGCAGCTGAAATGAGATATTTAAGAAAAGTAGAAGGAATCACAAGACGAGACAGAATACGAAACGACCAAACCAGAGTAAATTTACAAACAGAAAGCATACATACGACTATTGAAAAGAAACAACTCGCATGGTATGGCCACTTATTAAGAATGCAAGAAAATAGACAAACAAAAATGGTGTGGAATGCCAGAGTAGTAAAAAAGAACAGAAGAGGAAGGCCACAAAAGACATGGGAAAAGAACATAGAAGAAATACTAAGCAAGAACAACGTCAGTTGGCAAGACGCAAAAAACCTAGCGAAGAATAGAAAGGAATGGAAAGAGTTGATAAACCGGTTAAAATAACTACTGCAAACCCGATCTCGACACCCGAAAGGGTATTAAGAGATATAAAAAGATTATATATATATAATTATTTCTCACATTTCTTATGCAAATAGATTTTGTACGCAATATGAAGTAATTTTTAGTGTGTATAATATTACTAGGTACTGTAATTTTTTAGTACCATCTCTGCTCAAAAAATACAGTATTAGCCGCAAACGCCAATTTATAACCTAAACTACATACTTGAATCTTAGTGGTACTAAAACAATGTTACTAAAAGCAGGTTTAAACAAGTTGTGTGCTTCAATGACAGGAAGATATTTTTCCCTGAAATCAATTTGAAATATTTTCATCACAGTTCCTATCAAAACTGAGTATGTGAGTCTCAACAAAAATATTTTGTTTTTTTGCTTAACTTCTGCGGAACATCTTTTTAAAAACATCGACTATAATATTTCTAGAAACGAGTAGGTACTTCTATCCCAATTTACAAAAAATGTATTTTCTTATATTCTTATAAAATTTAGGTAAAATTAATTGTTGCAGTGCTACAGTACCACCGGTACAATGGGATAAATCTCAGCACTGCCATCTACCAGAAAATTTTGAACTGGACAGGACATGATTTTTAAATCAATTTATTTAATTGAATAAAAATAAATATTCACTCAGAAACTAAAAATCTTACAATACAATATTAAAAATTATTTCTCAACAGTTTGACAGAATATGTGCTATGATTCTACTTAATTTGTGTGGACCAATCAAACAAGCCCGCCAATGCCCAGAATATAAATGTGATTATCTTTAATAATGTACTGTTTATTTTAATAATTATTCTAATTAATATAATACAATAATACCTATAATTTAAATATATACCGAATAGTGAAATGTTTTTATCAAAATAATTTTTATTCCGTACAGAGCTCCATCTGTTTTTGAACTCTTATATAACATTAAAGCTGTAGATTTGTGATTGTATGTTTTTTATATACTCAAAAAGCAGTGTTATATAATTAGAGATACAGATAACAAAAGATATTTGTGTTAATTAGTGCCGGATTGTTATAAACTAACAATTCATAGAAAAATAACAGTGTCTGTTGTAAATACACACTTCTAAGTTGGTAAGTGGATTTTTTATTATTAAAATATTTACATATTAATTTAATATAATAAATACCTACCATATAAATATAATAGAATTAGATTTTAATAAACCCTCAAATATGTCGTCGTCAAAACCGAAAGGTCAGACCGATAATAATAATAAACAAAGTACTACACAATTAAATACAAATAATGTTGGATGGGATATAAACTTACAATGTAATTTAACAACTGCGGATATGAATACAATTCTAAATCCAACTGGATACCTCGAAGATATTCATATAGATCGATTTTTTTATTTGGTTCGTACAAATTCTGAATATAGACCACAACCTACGGTATATAATCAAGCACCTGATCGTATTATACAAATTGCACAGAATGATAGACATCTTCAAATATTATATTTGGGAGATATTGGAAGTAGAGTTGGACACTGGATTTGTATATTTTATGAAAATATGATATTAACAATTTATGATAGTCTAAACGCGAATTCAGTTCACCCTAATGCGACCATATATTTAGACCGATTATTTCCATTTAAACCACTAATACGATTCGCGCGTGTTCAGCAACAGACGAATTGTTACGACTGCGGATTGTTTGCGATAGCGTTTTTTACAAGCATTATATATGGTCAAAACCCGGAACATAATATATATGATGTAAGTAAAATGAGAACACACTTCGCGCAAATGTTAAGAACGAACCAATTAACACTATTCCCGTTAAATCGCGATCAACAATTACATCACAATTATCAACTAAGGAAGAGAGAAGAAACAGGAGAACAAAAAACTAAGCGGTCTCAAAATGCAAACTTGTATAAATTTTTTATTACTAAAAAGGAATCGGACACAGATAGACAACATAGATTACAGAAAAAGAGAGAAAATATGAAAAATCTTAGAGCTACAAAAAAAGCAAAATTTACAATAGAAGCACAGAAACAAAAAATGGCAAGCAAAGGATTAGAGGAAAATGTTGTCCCACATGATTTAGGAGACATGAATATAGTTTGTCAATGGTGCTTATCGAAAAATTTTACTTTCGAAAAACCTACCGATGGAAAATTTAATCATTGCTGTCGAAAAGGAAAATTAAATCCAGATAAATTGACTGACTACCCAGAATATCTTAAAAATCTTTTGACAGGAAATGATTCAAAATGTAAGAATTTCAAAGAAAATATCCGCCAATTCAATAGCGCATTAGGATTTGCGTCAATGGGTGCTCAAATAGTTCCTCCACCAGGTCGTGGTCCATATACATTCCGTATACATGGACAAATTTACTACAATACATCTTCCATATATCCACCTGATGGTACAACGAAAAAATATGCTCAACTTTATGTAATAGATACAACCGAAGCATTAACAAAACGTTTGAATGCTGATCAGAACAAAAATTGTAATCCAGAAATTATGAAAAATTTGGATTTAGTTATTCGTGATATTAATCCATATTTTGCTGCATTTAAAATGTTAAAAGAAGTGGAACAAATTGAAGTATCAAAAGCAAAACAAAATAATCAAATTCTTCCGGAAGTAAAATTATGGATATTAAATGATCGCACGAAGGACAAACGCAGATATAATATTCCAACAAGTAATGAAGTAGCTGTAGTTTTCACTTCCACTGATGGTGAACCGCCAACTAATCGCGATATTTGTGTACATCCCAGGGGTCAAAAAAGTATTAGAATCAACCAGTATAGCGAAAAATGCGATCCAATGGTATATCCATTATTATTTCCGCGCGGTGAATCAGGCTGGGGTATTCATTTAAAGCAAGCAGACGGAATAAAAAGACAAACTCCTCTACAGTTTTATACAAATAGGTTAGCAGATCGTGGAAAATTTAATCCATGTTTACAGGCTGGTAAACTTACTCAACAATATATAGTAGATGCATATGTTAAAATAGAATCGGAACGATTAACATATATTCGACAAAATCAAACAGCTCTTAGGGTAGAATTATATACTGGATTAATGGACCACATTAATAATATTGCTGCCAGTGAAGGGGCGAAACCTGGAACCATGATAATTTTACCATCGACTTTTCAGGGAGGCAGTCGGTTCATGCAAAAAATGTACCAAAATGCGATGGCTATAGTACGCGAATTCGGCAGACCAGATCTATTCATAACTATGACATGTAATCCGAAATGGAAAGAAATAACTAATCAATTACGCGAAAATCAAACTGCGTCCGATAGACGTTTTTTACGGAAAAATGAAAAATATGTTATATGAATTATTAAATGATAACATATTTGGTAAAATCATAGCATATATTTATGTCATAGAATTTCAAAAACGAGGATTACCACACATACATTTATTACTCACGGTTGATGAAAACAATAAAATTCGAAACAAAGATGATATTGACGAAATAGTGACAGCGGAAATTCCGGATGAAACTGAACAACCTGAATTATATCAAATTATAAAAACTCACATGATTCATGGACCTTGCGGTATTCTTAATAAAAATTCTCCATGCATGACTGAAAATAAATGTTCAAAAAAATACCCAAAAGAATTTCAACACGAAACTCGCGAAAACGTCAACGGATATCCAATTTACAGAAGACGAGACAATAATGCAAAAATGTACATTTTATGGGGAAATGGAACAATTAAATACACAATCGATAACAGATGGATAGTACCGTACAACCCCTATCTTAGTAAAAAATATAGAACACACATCAATGTGGAAATATGTTCTTCAGTAAAAAGCATAAAATACATATGTGATTATCTGTGCAAAGGACATGACTGTGCAAGTGTCAAATTAGGGCAACCAGATAGTACAACAACAATTCATTGGGACGAAATAAATGGTTATTTAGATGCTAGATATGTGTCTGCCCCAGAAAGTTGTTGGAGGCTGTTGGAATACACATTACACGAAAAATCACATGCAGTGTTTGAACTTGCAGTTCACTTAAAGCACCAACAAGCAGTTGTATTCAGACCTGGACAGGAAAAAAAGGCTATTGAACGAGCTGGAAAAAGAAACACTACACTAACTGCTTGGTTTCTTTTAAATCAAATTGATATAACAGCACATCAACACCGATATATGGATATTCCAAAGTATTACGTATTTACGAAAGATAACATATGGAAACTGAGACAACGAGAGAATAAGCCGCCAATCGGGCGAATGGTATCGGTTAGCCCCAAAGATATAGAGAGATTCCACTTGAGACTTATTCTAATACATGCAACTGGAGCTACAAATTTTGAAGATTTAAGAACTGTGGATGGAAAACTTTTTGATTCATACCTAGAAACAGCTAGAGCAAAAAAATTATTAGCTGATGATAAAGAATGTGAGCGATGTTTAGAAGAAGCCGTATTAGACAAATTCCCAAATCAACTAAGAGAATTATTTGCCTATTTGATTTGTTTCCATACGTCAATCAACGCAGTAGAATTATGGGAAAAATTTAAAGATTATTTAATTGAAGATTATTTACATACTTTTTCAAGATTAATTGCAGAAAAAAAATGTTTATTTAAAATTCAGGAAATACTTATATTACATGGATTTGAATTAAAAAACTTTGGACTACCAGAATTAAAGCAACTGGATGAAATTGAAGAAGATTCAATTGACGTAATTGACAAAGTCGCGGAAAAATCGGAGGGAGAGAAAAATGCTACATTATTTAATGACGAACAAAAAGAAATTTTACAAAATATCATGAACGCAATAAATAATCCTGGGTGCAAAAATAGATATTTCTTTATTGATGGCCCTGGTGGAACAGGGAAAACATTTTTATATAACACTATCATAAGTACCCTTAGAGGACAAGGTTTAAAAGTTATTGCAATGGCTTGGACCGGAATAGCAGCAACATTGCTAAAAGGAGGACAAACTGTTCACTCAACATTTAAACTGCGAATCAAGCGTATGTAAAATTAAACCAAATAGCGAGGCAGGAAAATTAATTAAAAACGCGTCTATAATACTATGGGATGAAATAACGATGGCGCCATCACATGCACTCAAAGCAATAGATTTAGTTCTTCAAGATTTAATGGACAATTCATTACCCTTTGGAGGCAAAGTTGTTGTACTTGGAGGAGACTTCCGACAATGTTTGCCAATAGCTAAATTTACAAATTACAGAACTACCATAATTGAACTAACGGTATTGCGAAGTCATTTATGGCCACTATTTAAAAAATTTTCACTCAAGAAAAATATGAGAGTCAATAAAAATGAGATCGAATTTTCAAAATATTTATTAAATATTGGGAATGGTTTGGAAGAAAATGTTACAATACCATCAAAATGTGTAGCAAAAGGTTCTCTGGCTGATGAAATATTTGGAAAAAATGTCATACCACCACAAAATATTTACGCTTACATTAGCAGAGCGATTTTGTCAGCCAAAAATGATGACACGATGATAATTAATGAAACAGTACTAACCAAAATAGTTGGACCAACAAAAATTTATTACAGTGCAGATACAGCTGAATGTGAAGATAACAACAAAATGAACTATCCTATCGAAGTATTGCACCGAGAAACTCCATGTGGAATGCCTCCTCATAAATTATCATTAAAAGTCGGTGCGATAGTTATGCTATTAAGAAATATGAATTCAAAGAAAGGACTTTGTAATGGAACTCGTTTAATTGTAAAAGACATGAAGACAAATTACCTTGACTTAGCAGTATTAACAGGTCAAAATGCAGGATCTAGAGTTTATCTTCCAAGAATAGATTTAAAGCCTACAGATTCCAATTTATTTGATAATTTAAAAATAAAATTGGCAGCTTCATATATAAACAAAGAAACTGATGATGGATATACGAGAAACATAGTGTTCAAAGAAATTTTTCACGATTTAGAAAACCCACTTCAAAAGGCGCTTTAAATATCATAAAACAGGAATTGGTGTGATATTACGAATGAACAAAATCTGCTTCGGCGGACGCTTCGAATATCATACACCACGGTAAAATAATTTAATTAAAAACGGTAAATATAAAATAGAAATTGGTGTGATATTACGAAGAAACAAAATCTGCTTCGGCGGACGCTTCGAATATCATACACCACGGTAACCAAATTTAATTAAAAACGGTAAAATATAAAATATAAATTGGTGTGATATTACGAAGAATCAAAATCTGCTTCGGCGGACGCTTCGAATATCATATACCACGGTAAACAAATTTAATTAAAAACGGTAAAATGTAAAATAGAAATTGGTGTGATATTACGAAGGAACAAAATCTGCTTCGGCGGACGCTTCGAATATCATATACCACAGTAAACAAATTTAATTAAAAACGGTAAAATATAAAATATAAATTGGTATGATATTACGAAGAATCAAAATCTGCTTCGGCGGACGCTTCGAATATCATATACCACGGTAAACAAATTTAATTAAAAACGGTAAAATACAAAATAGAAATTGGTGTGATATTACGAAGAAACAAAATCTGCTTCGGCGGACGCTTCGAATATCATACACCACGGTAACCAAATTTAATGAAAAACGGTAAGATATAAAATATAAATTGGTGTGATATTACGAAGAATCAAAATCTACTTCGGCGGACGCATCGTTTATCATATACCACGGTAAAAAATTTCTTTAAAATCGGTTAAATATGTAGGTATCTAAAAACGGTAAAATTGGTGTTATTACGGAGAAAACACTTTCTTCGGTGAGCGCCACAAATTTGAGTTTTGTTTTAGAATACAAATTAATAATTTTTATTTTCTAACAGGTACTAAATATAATATTTTATTTTAATTTCACAGGTACCTTCAGTCACAAGAAGAATTTTTCACTTTAGTTAATTTTTCCTAAATTTTTTCCTAACCTTAATATCCTATGTATCCCATCCTTTCACGGCAAGAAATAAACTCCCACCTTCCCGTGGTTCTTGCTGGACATTTGTGCGTTAATGATTATGTACATTTGACTAAGAGGAGTAAATTCATTTATGCGTTCAAAACACTCACAAACATACGATACAATAATTATTAAATACAATATAAAAACTGGACAATTTGGAAATTTCAAACCCAAATCGCACTGAAGTCAAAGGGACTTTTGAATATTGCTACAGGAGCCACAGTTAGACCAGCAACAAATCCTGAGGAATGGGATTAGAATGATGCGAAAGCTCAAGAGATAATAGTAATCAGACTAGAGGAGAAACCACTAACACATGTTTTACCATGTCAAACAGCAGCGGAAAAGTGGAATAAATTGAAGTCGAGTTATGAGCATAAGTCGCAGGTCAGTATACACTTACTACAACAAAGATTTTTTGCTTTAGAATACAAAGGAGGTAGTGTAACAGAACTTATATCACAATTAGAAGATACAAGAGGTCAGCTTAAGCACCTTGGTGAAGAAATAAGTGAAGAAATGGTTATTACGAAGATTTTAATGACACTACCAGACAACCTCAAACATTTCATTTCAGCATGGAAGTCCATGTCAGGTGACAGACAAACGTTAACTGAATTAACTTCAAGATTAATAATTGAAGAAGAGAGACTTAATCAAAGTGAACAAGCAACAGCACTAGCTGTTAAACATAGTAAACCGTTTATGAATCGTCCGAATGTAGTAAAATGTTATTTATGTGACAATCAGGTCACTTGAAGAAAAATTGCCCAAAAATGAACGATAACAATAAAAACAATTCCGAAATTAAAAAAAGATGTTTTTACTGCAAGAATGAGGGACATTTCTTACAAGATTGCTGGCATCGAAAGAAGAAAGAAGGAAATAAAGATGGAGTACTAAATGCCTTTATGTACGACTTCATTATAATCAATTGTTTATGACGTTGTTTAGCGTGCATAAACTACCAGTTTATGCACTAGTGCATAATGATAAAGTAAAACAACAATTAAAATTAATAAATGTTTTTTTTATTTATGAACAAGAATTCAATTAAATTAAAATTTTATAAATTACAATAAAGAATACATTTTACAGGCTTCTGACAAACTGACATTAAATTACCTACAAAATAATATAAATAATATTAATAACATTCATGTAAAATAAAATAACTAAGTACAAACCTTATTTAATAGTTTAGGGATAAAACTAGGAAATTTGGTTATCTATTCCTTCGTTTATATTAATATTGTAGCACACCACATGAAATACTTGGCCCATCTGGATATCTTATACAACGGGAGATCAGTATTGAAGTACTTACAATATTGCATTTTCGGTATTTTCCTATAAGTATTTGATATAATCAGGAGAAGTGTTTCTTTTGCTTTTAATGCAATTTCAATAATTTGTTTCATTTCTAGATCAAAAATAAGAATGTTTTTAATAAATGTCAGTTTGTGAGCTTCAATATTTTTCTCAAACAAATAATCAATAAACAACTTTGTAACCATAACAATAGAAAAAATGCACTAATACTGTCAAATTTTTTTGCAAACACGATTATGTCAAATACAAATGTCATTCTAGGCAATATAAAAATTGATTATAATAAAGTCGTACATAAAATATTGTATGTAACTCGTACATAATCGGACTTTATAGACTTGCCTTATTTATTAGCCTCGTTCGCTGCGCTCACTCTGCCATAAACAACGGCTCTTCAATAAAGTCCTAGATTATGCACTTGTTACATAAATATCTATTATGAGTTTGTCAAGTGTGGAAGATATTTCGAATGTGACAGCCTTGATTGGAGAATCTAAACTTACATCAGAAGACTGGTGTCTGGACAGTGGCTCAAGTGATTAACGTTTAAAATTTTTGGATCAAATGTTGCTGCACATATTCCAAAAGAAAAAAGACGCAAACTCGATGTAAAATGTAATACAGGCATTTTTGTTGGGTATAGCAAAGAAACAAAAGGGTATAGAATTTATTTTCCTCAATAAAATAAAGTTGAAATCACTCGAGATGTAATATTTTTGCGTGAAGAACAAGAAATGAAGAAAACTGAAAACAGGATAGTAGAAAAATTAGTATTATTAGACATAGATACAGACGAAAATGATAATACTCACAACAACGCAGAAAATGAAGTAGAAGACCCAAGAGA
The DNA here is from genome assembly GCA_947534325.1 of Agonum fuliginosum. Taxonomy (NCBI): domain Eukaryota; kingdom Metazoa; phylum Arthropoda; class Insecta; order Coleoptera; family Carabidae; genus Agonum; species Agonum fuliginosum. The sequence continues at coordinate 21,006,609 of OX384029.1, read as the reverse complement.
AAACCCAGAATTAAATGAATCGGAAAATTTAAGCGAAAATTCAGAAGATAGTTTAGAGAATTCAGAATATAGTTTAGAGAATTCAGAAGATACAAGCACCGGAGAAGATGAAACTGAAAATGAACATCTAGAAAGAAGAAACAGAAGAGAAGTAAAAAGACCTGAGTGGATGAAAGACTATGAAACAAATTTTTATTGAGCTACAGAAGAACCCATTACCTTGGAACAAGCAGTCACTGGAGAAAATGCAGATAAGTGGGAAATAGCAATGGAGACTGAGTTAAGTATGTTACATGAAAACAATACGTGGAGTGAAGTGCCATGGCCTGTTGATAAAAATGTAATTGAGAGCAAGTGGGTGTTTAAAATTAAAAGTGAAAATCAGTTTAAAGCCAGGTTAGTCGCTCGTGGGTTTCAGCAGGAAAGAAGTGAAGAACTATATGACATTTACGCCCCTGTCGCCAAACTGACTACTTTTCGAATTTTGTTGGCGGTTGCAAATGAACAAAAGTTACCAGTGTACCAAATGGACGTAAAAAGCGCGTTTTTGTATGGCGAAATCTCAGAAGAAGTATACATGTCATTACCCGGTAAAAATAAAAATAAGTGCAATACAGTTTGTAAATTAAATAAGTCCATTTATGACTTTAAAAAGTCGCCAATTAATGAAAAATGAAGGTTTTGCTAGGTCAAAAAATGACTTTTGTTTATATTATAAGTGTTCAGCCAATAATATATTGTATGTCTTAATTTATGTGGACGATGTGTTAATTGTTGGTACAAATTTAAATGAAGTTGAAAAGCTTAAAGTAATTTTAAACAAAAACTTAGGAATTGTATCTTGTTATTTAGGTATAAATGTTGAACAAAATTTTGAAAAAGGCTATACAGAGTTGAATCAGACAAATTACCTGAAGGGTGTTTTGAAACGTTTCGGTATGCAAGATTGCAAACCAATGAACACTCCAATGGATAATAACTTTGATTTTAATCTTGTAAAAGGCGATGATAGTAACTCAAAATTGCAAACAGTATGTAGACAAATAATAGGTAGCCTTATGTATGCAGCTTTTGGTACTAGACCTGATATTTGTGAATCTGTTTGTGTACTTAGTCGTTTGCAGGATAGCTGTGGGCGAGGCTTGTTGGCTTCGGAAATTTTTGACTGACTTTAATTTAATTCCGGTTGATAAACCAGTTATAATTTATGAGGATAATCAGTCTGCTATCCGAATAGCCAATAATACAGAAAACAATAGAAGACTAAAAATGTAGACATTAAGTATTTCTTTGTTAAAGAAAAAATCGAGGAAGGTTCAGTGAATATAATATATGTAAAAACCGAAGATCAATTGGCAGATATGTTCACTAAATTTTTATCGAAAAACAAATTCATTAAATTTAGAGATGGATTAGGGTTAATTACTAATGTTTAATAATATATATTTGGTTTGATAAAACTTTTTTATTGAGGGGGTATGTAAACGAGAAGGTTGGCAATATAAATGTGTTACGTGCCAAAAAATCCATCCTAAAATTTAATCTTATTTTATTTCATTTTCTAATTATTGCCTCAATATAAAATAACTCATCTTGCTGTCTTTTCTTTATTCCTTCACGTCCGCTAAAATCTATATGAAAATAATCAGTATTGTTTTATTTAGTTAATATTCAGTTTACCTTTGTTTATTCATTCTATTAAAATTAAATGTTAAATTCAACTTTTATTGTAGTATTATTTCCATATGCTTCAATTATAAGTTTGGTTATGTTTATTTATCTGTCATTGTCATTGTTTATTTTAATAGTAGCTATTTTACTTTTATTTTCTAGTGAATTTGTTGTTACTTCATGTCGGTAAGGCAGATGCCGAAGTCCCTGTACCGCCCCTCCCCTTCACTTCAGCGTATGTCATTCTCTTTCTCTCTTTTCTGTCGCTCTCCACTTGTCGCCTTGGCGCGTATTTTGAGTTACTTTTATCTCGTTTTCACCCTCTTCGGTCCTTTTCTACGCATAGGGTGCGACTACATAGGCGTGCGTTTGTGCAGGAATAAGCAGAGTAGCCTTGGTTCGTTGAAAGATAAGTAGTCGACTTAAGTCAAGGATGTGATTTTGTTTTATCGGAAACCTTCTTCGGCAAGTTTATATCATAAACGCATCCGTTAATCGGGATTTAAGGGTCCGAGAAAACTATTAATTTCGTGCGCGTTTCTTTTGTTGTAAAGTTGCGTTACCGCGGCGAAATACCCGCAAGGGGATTTGTGCACGTCATCGACTTGTGATACCTTCTTCATCGAGCTTTGCTCGCCAACTTCCACTGCGGCAGCCCACCAGCCACTAGCACTGCAAACGTAGTAGTAGCTGTTCGAGCCCTACGTGTTCCCTCGTCCGTCCTGCTGGATTTCTGCACCCAGTCTTCAGGCCACGTCCGTTTTTCTTTGTTCCCTGTCGAGGAGAGAGGAGAGCCAGATAAGTGTGGTTTTTGTGTTTTGTGGATGTATTTTCGTGCTTCGTGATTTATTGATACTTGTACTGTAAACTGTAACGATACCTACGTGCCCTAAGTACTAGGCCACGTGACTACCTTTTTCATAATTATTATTATTATTTTTGCTACGACTCTACAAAGCCCTCAGCTTACTCTTAGCATTAGGCAAGAGCATATTTACATTTATTTTATTTTACGTTGTGAGCGTGGATGTTTGCGTTTTGTGCGCTGTTTTAAATTTAGAGCATTTCATATAACTGATGCGCGTGTTGTACGCATGCGCCGAGAATCCCCTCGTTCTGCGCGACCGCTCCTACCGTCTAGTTTGTAAATCTTCTGGCCAGTTAGGTAGTTAGGGCCCTTATAGCACCCAGGATAGGGAGTTAGGTTTAACAGGGCCTGTGCGGAGGCTTGGATCACGCGCCGTTTGCTTTAGTACTTTTATTTTCTTCTGTTTTCTTCAGCGCCGTGGACATCCGCGTCCCCTACTTGTTTAATTTATTTACTCAACCGTTTATTCGATTTATATTTATTTAAAATAAATCTCTTAGTTAAGTCAATAGCGTGGTTTACTTAGAATATCGATACCCACACTTTCCTGCGCCCTCTCTAAATTTCAGTGGCTTTCGGCGATTTCGCGACTAGCGCAATCTAGCGAGTGAGTATGATCTGGTGATTGCGTGGCGCCCTTTATTTTGAACCACCCCCCTTCTCCGCTGAGAAGCCGGCACCTCACCCTTGTGAAATCGCTGTTACCACCTCTCAGGTACGTAACAAATGTTTTATATTTAGGGAATTTTTATGATGTACAATTTGTCAATGTGTGTATTCTCTGGCAAGTATAGTGTTCGTGTTAATAGGCCTGGTTACAATAAACATAAACAATATTTTCATATCAGTATAGTTTCTATTATAAATCCTTCTTCCAGTTCAAATATAACAGGTTATGGGCCCAGGCTCGCGGTTATTTTGAAGAAGGATTGTGCGGTTAAAAAATCGGCGAAATACGGGTTCGATGAATTTGAGGGGGAAGAAAAACCATATAATTAGTTTTCTGCCCCAAGTAGGCATACTGCCCATATTGGGGTCAACTTGATTTTTTAAAATGGGAACCCCACTTTTTTATTTTGGCAACGTGTTCTACGCAAAAAATAAGAAACTTTTGTAGGAAACGTTTTTTCCCCCACACCAATATTTCGAGTTATCAACGCGGGAAAGTGAAAAAATTTGAATTTCGAAATGTGTTTTTTTGAAAACTTTCCAGCTTAATATCTTAGAATAATATAATAATAATAATAATATCTACAAAAGATTGTTTTTTTGCACGGAGGACACGATGCAATAATTAAAAAATGGGGTTCCCATTCAAAAAAATGAAGTTGACCCCAGGATGACACTTACCTTGACTCGGGTCAAAAAAAATTGTATGATAGGTAATTCTTTCCCCTCAAATTCATTGAACCCGTGTTTCAGCATTTTTCGCTGGGTTCCACGGTTTCTGAAAAAACACATTTCTAAATTCAAATTTTTTCACTTTCCCTCGTTGATAACTCGAAATATTGGGGTGGGGGAAAAAACCTTACCTACAAAAGTTTCTTATTTTTTGCGTAGAACACGTTGCCAAAATAAAAAAGTTGGGTTCCCATTTAAAAAAATCAAGTTAACCCCAATATGGGCAGTATGCCCACTTTGGGCAGAAAACTAATTACATGGTTTTTCTTCCCCCTCAAATTCATCGAACCCGTATTTCGCCGATTTTCGATCCGTGCCGCGGTTCCCGAGTTTTTAGGTGGAAAGTTTTCAAAAAACACCCGGTATATATATATGTATATATATATATATATATATATATATATATATATATATATATATATATATATATATATATATATATACACGAGTATAAAGATTGAAAAAAAATTTCTCGGGAATCGGTCTGGGAAATAAAAGTACAATTTAGATTGACATTTTGTATTCAATATCCAATATTTCGGACTCAATTGAGACCTTCTTCAGGGAATATGTCAAAAAGTACATGGTAAATTTTTTTTGAAAAAATGTAATACATACAGAAAGCGATGTCAGACAAGAAACGCCATTCAGTCAATTTAAAACGATTTATATTGTTTTAAACATTTTTCTCGTATTGCTGTCAGTTTTTATATTGTTAAAGGTAGTTTTTAGTACTGTTGTCATATTAAATTGTTTTTAGCAAGGCCTACTTTAATAAGTGCCATTAGAATTAAGTGTATTTGGTTTTGTGTAAATAAAACATTAATTTAAAAAATAAATGATGAAAATTGCATATAGTTGAAAAGAGAAAAAATACTCCTTTTAATGATGCCATAGCTAACTGTGATTGCCATTTAAAAAAATAAAAGTTTTTGCTCTATCTAGTTACCTGTGCATATTTTTGGATAAACAAAAACATCACTGGAATGGCCTTCTGATAAGGTAACTTTTGTCTAATTTAACCGAAGTCGTATCTGTTCTAGTTTAGGAATTACCAATAGTGGCCCGAGTTAAATTATGTAAAATTATATCTAGTAAAATGACTAGTTTTTATCAAATTCATGGTTTAAATTAACATTTCGAAAATGATTCGGCTTTATACTGTTCAATTAAATACCAAAAATATAATAAAATTAAAACAAATATACAAAGAATAACAAATAAAATTTGTAAGTTTTTCAATAAATCTGGATTAAAATGTGTGTTTTTATTATGCAACCTATAATACATCGAAACGCACTCTTAATAATGGAAATTCAAATTTTAACTTAGAGTTTTAATATCACACGAAATTTTAGTTTTGCTGGAACTAATGGCAAACGACCGCGACCACAAATAAATCACCTACACTTATTATATCTACAAAGTACTTTTGCAATGTATTTATGATAAGGAACAATAAAAATTGCAAAGTTATCAGTATTTCACTTTATTGTAATGAATCGATTTTTCTTATCAATTTTAATTCTCCTTAACTCAACGAGTGGTTCCCCTAATGCCTAATCCAATATTGGCTACTGATTATCGGTTGCCGTGGCCCGTGTTATTCGCTAAAATACACATACACACACACACACACACACACACACACACACACACACACACACACACACACACACACACACACACACACACACACACACACACACACACACACACACACACACACACACACACACACACACACACACACACACACACACACACACACACACACACACACACACACACACACACACACACACACACACACACACACACACACACACACACACACACACACACACACACACACACACACACACACACACACACACACACACACACATATACACACACACACATACACACACGCACACGCACAATTTGTATTATAATATTAAATTTCTTTGATTTACATTAATATGTTCATTTCTCTGAACTACAGATTGCACCGTACCTCTTCAGGGGCGCGCCAACCCGAGGGTGCAGGGAGTGCATCGCACACGGGCGGCAAATTTCAGGGGCGGCAAAAAGCTGCCTCGTCAGTCGTTGTTTAATAATAATAATAATAATCATAAAAATCGTTTATCATGTTAATTAAATAATTGTGAATTGTAAAAAAATATTTTTGTTTAAATGACGAAAATAAATAATGTAGGTAATGTTAGATAATTATGGAAAATGCAGGTGGTATTTTAGAACGAGTACCTACAATAAATTAATTATTTCTAAAGTCAAATTTTGCGCGAAAATTTTAAAAACAAATGGACTGTATAAAACACGGGTCTTTCCCGATTATACCATGAAATTGGGTTCTTTCCCGGCGATTCGGCCAATTCATCATAAAAAAATTTCGCCTGCGGCGCATTTTCTTCTTATATTTCTTCTAGTTATTGTTTGTCCTTTTTAATAATAGTAGATAAGTACTAAAAAAATATAAAGATATTACTATATTTTTTCATTTTTCCCTACACATTTATATAACATGGAAATAATACTACATACTGTATAAAGTATAACTTAAGAAGATATCAATAATGTGTTCACAGAAAAATATAAAAAAATTCACAAAGGGGAAGTGACTGTTACGTTGCACATAATGACTTTCTTGTTCATAAATACTTTCCTAAGATATAAGAGAAAAATTTTCGGAAAAAATTAGTGATTTGAATTTTTGGAGGAGGTAGGGGGTCTTAAATCAAATTTTGCATTGGTGCCTTTTATTTCTTGTTACGCCACTGATATCTAGGAGCGGCAAATTAAGTATTGCACCCGGGCGGCAGATTTCGTTGGCGCGCCACTTCCTCTATATTCAATAAAATGTAAATACTTACCAAATATTGTACTAAAGTTGATGGCAGGTAGGTAAGTAACTATTTAAATAAAATAGTAAGTGTTCAACTATTAACAGAATTTAAATACCGTTTCACTTTCCCATGAAGGTAATTTATATTGAATATTAAAATTTACTATTTGAAATGGTTCGTGTTTACCGCCAAAAGTTTTTTTTTAAATACGGTAAACGAAACCACCACATTTTATATAACATACAGCACATTGCAGCATATTGCAAGCACATTCATTTTCAGTAAAAAAAAACTTCAAAATTACTAGTTAGGGGGGCTAGCTTAATGGCTCCTCATAAAGAATGTTTAAAAATACGGAAAACCAAACCAACACATTTTTTATAACATACAGCACATTGCAGCATATTTCAAGCACATTCATTTCCGTGAACAAAATTTTAAAATTACTACTTGAGGGGCTGGCATTAACTTGGCCCCTCATAAATAATTATTAAAAATACGGCAAACGAATCCAGCACATTTTATATAACATACAGCAGAATACAGCACATTGCATCATATTGCAAGCACATTCATTTTCAGTCAACAAAACTTTAAAATTACTACTTGGGGAGGCTGGCATTAACTTGGCCCCTCATAAAGAATTATTAAAAATACGGCAAATGAAACCAGCACATTTTATATAACATACAGCACATTGCAGCATATTGCAAGCACATTCATTTTCAGTCAACAAAACTTTAAAATTACTAGTTGGGGGGGGGGGGCTGTCGTTAAGTTGGCCCCTCATTTGAAAGTCTTAAAATAATGGAAAACGGAGCCAGCACATTTTAAATAATATACACACAGCATATTTAAGCACATTGCAAGCACATTGTCCCAGTATACATATTTTTAATAATCTTTAATATTGGGGGCCAAGTTAATTGCTCTCCTATGCTATGTTTTAATGTCTAATTTCCATGTATTATTTGAAAAATATATTTTCAGGTTTTCGTCGTCCACAAACCAGAAATAAAAGACTAAATCAAATTTTTATTGTTGTAAATAAGTTTTCTGTTGATCGTTTATTAATGAGAATCATTAATGTAAAAAAATCATACATTGCATGATTTTTATTAATCATACATTGCATGATTTTTATTAATCAACGATTTATTGGATACGTTCAAGACACGTTATATTGTATTATATTGACCAGCTCTAAGTTTTACCAGAATGGAAAACATAATTAAAAGAAATGATTTTCACACTTCTAGCTAAATAATATTTACGTAGAATTGCTTTAAAAAATTTTTAAAAATAATGACATCATTCTAAAAACAAAACAAAACTTTGGGATTTAGTACTGCTAAGTGAACTGACTGCACCCGCTTCTCCCTGAAAACAGTTGATTATTGTTGTTCTGAGTTGTCCATTGTTGTCGATACAATTATTGTGGTGAACATTTATACCGGTACTAACCTAATTTTTTATGGAATAATTTTTTTTTTTAAATTTCAAATTAAAAAGGTATGACCAACGGAAAAATATTGTAACTAACTCATGTGTTAATAGGCGATTAATAATCTCAACAATGTCTCAATTATTAATCGCCCTCATTAACACACTAGTTTGTTAAATAACTATAAATATGTATTTAATAATAATAATAATAACGAATATTTTGTTTATTTACTATAAAACAAAGATTTAAAATATTTTTGTACTTAATGAAAAATGTAGACTACCTAGTTTTGTGCAAATTAAATTTGCTATCGATTGACGTTCGTTTTATTAAAATTGGTCTAATGGTTCTAGAAATATTCAAATAAAATGCATGAAAATCAGCGCTCGGAAGACTCATCAAATGACGTCATCACAGGGGCGGAGGAGGTGTCACCCGGTTGATTTTCATAGCATTTGACTTATATAAGCATGGTACTAAATTTGGTGGTGGTATCCGGAAGTGAAATATTTCCACAGTTTTTGACGCTAACAGCGTGCCGAGCACCGTGCACTAAAACAGGAACGCTCATGTTTAGTGTTGTAGTTGTTAAAAGAATAATTTAAAATTTTCTAGCGATTACTATGTTGGCCAGGTTGGCCACTGACTAAGACATGTTCCATGAAATCTCATGCTTCGGTTCTTTACCTTATCTGGGTCCTTGCACGATCATTTTAAACTGGTATACATTCTCGAAGAAAAGATTATTTTGATCTCTTAGCTTTATTAATTTATAAAATATTTATGTAGACACCTACATGAAAATGACCACCATAAACATAACGCTGAAAATTGTGGTAATTATGCTAACCATAAAAAATATGGTTATTTGAACTGGATTTTTAAAACTTCTGTTATGTCACAACTTTTCATTTTGACATTTGCTTGAATACAAAAGTAGTAGTACACCTGTTTACGGTTGACGTTCTTTAATAATGGCGTGGCGGGGGTGGCGTAGTTTAAAGATATAGATTTAATAAATATATTTATTTCAATTTTATAAATATTAATGGACATTCAATAATTAACCTTTTCCTGCATAAATTAAATATTACTAATAGTCCAGGAAAATTGCATAAAATAAACAAAAAAAGTAGGAGACTTCTGAAAATTTGCAGAGTATATGTAACATTCAAGATTCCGATGAGTCCTCATCAGCAGAAAGTGTGCTCGAGCCGCCATATTGGAAAAAAAATTTTTTGAAAAAAAACTCGGTAACTTTAAACTTTACGGTAAATATTGATATTATAATATTATAGCTTATAAAATTTCTTACAAAAATATGCTATCACTTTTTTACATAGAACTAATAGTTTATGAGAAAAACGAGAAAATATATTTTGGTATAACGAAGATAATTAAATCATGCCTTAACTTTGTTTCCTGACACAAAAACGGCTGTAACTTGAAAAAATGTCCCTGTTAAACTTACAAGAAAAGTTTAAATACAAAAAAGTTTCGAAATTTTATCCTTTACCACTATATTATTTGAACTGTTTTTTCATTTAACGAAACGTTGCCGAGTTATTCTGTGAAAACGTGTTTTTTGCACCTTCAAAAGATGGCGACTCGCACTTATCCTCCTCAAGGTCGAATATTTGTTTTTTTCATCAGAGTCACTACTCAACAGGGTTGTTATGTTTAAAACAAATTGTTTTAAACATGTTTTAAACACGGCCTAATGTTTTAATGCATGTTTTAAACTGTGTTTTAAATCAGGTGTTTAAAACTGTTTTAAACATGTTTAAGAACAATCCAAAAAATCGTTTTTTCCTACGTTTAATTAAATTAATTAATTAAATTATTCGCTGGTACTTATAAGTATAAAAAATTATCTAAAATATCTTTGAGAATTTGTTTTATTTATAAACATAATGCCCTGTTCACACAAAGAAAATGTGTTTACTAAAAAGTTTCTTGAAAGTAAAACAAGTGCTAGGAGCTGTAATAAAAAAAAACTGTCAATACCGGTCATGGAGAAACCGTAGGGGAATTATTTTTTATAATGTATTATTATTAGTGATTTTAAATATATTTAATAAAAATAATGACATTGCCTGCGTAACGTTTTAAACGTCAAATTATTAGTACCTACGTATAAATGATTTTGACAATCTATTATTCTGACATTGACGTTTAAAGCGTTACGCATTTGTTCATCTTCTGTTTTTAATTCCATGGCTGTTACTATTAATTCGCTATTCCGTGTATTTTCAAATTTGATTTCTGCAATATAAAGCAACCAAAATAAATTTTGTTTACTGATGTAGAATTTTATGCTCAACAACATTTATTTGAAACATTTTTGTCTAAAATAATTAGGGAAGCAATGCGAACGGAAAAACTGATTTCCCATGTTAAACGCCTATGTTTCACTTTTCAATATACACCCGGTATATTAATATATTTGTATAATATAATTCTACATTTTAGTTATTAAGAAAAGTAGTACAAGGAAGTCATGTGGTGTCCACGTCAGATTTTTTTGTTTATTTTATGCAATTTTCCTGGACTATTAGTAATATTTAATTTATGCAGGAAAAGGTTAATTATTGAATGTCCATTAATATTTATAAAATTGAAATAAATATATTTATTAATTCTATATCTTTAAACTACGCCACCCCCGCCACGCCATTATTAAAGAACGTCAACCGTAAACAGGTGTACTACTACTTTTGTATTCAAACAAATGTCAAAATGAAAAGTTGTGACATAACAGAAGTTTTAAAAATCCAGTTCAAATAACCATATTTTTTATGGTTAGCATAATTACCACAATTTTCAGCGTTATGTTTATGGTGGTCATTTTCATGTAGGTAGGTGTCTACATAAATATTTTATAAATTAATAAAGCTAAGAGATCAAAATAATCATTTCTTCGAGAATGTATACCAGTTTAAAATGATCGTGCAAGGACCCAGATAAGGTAAAGAACCGAAGCATTTGTTACACATATTAGCGCTCCTGTAAACCGAACAACGCGTGAGCCCCAAAACTCTAGTGTAATAATTACAAACGTATTATTGTGTAAGTACGAACGTTCAAGGCCCGTATGACCCTATTGAGATCCGCTTGATCTCTGAGACCCGCATGGTCTCTCACCACGAACGGGGTGAAATAATGTAGGCGTAAGGTCCGCATGACCTTTTTAGATCCGCATGATCTCTGAGACCCGCATGGTCTCTCACCACGAACGGGGTGAAATAGTGTAGGCGTAAGGTCCGCATGACCTTTTGAGATCCGCATGATCTCTGAGACCCGCATGGTCTCTCACCACGAACGGGGTGAAATAGTGTAGGCGTAAGGTCCGCATGACCTGCAGAGATCCGCTTGATCTCTGAGACCCGCATGGTCTCATATGGCTTACGGGACCCATCGTACTTAACAATAATAGTACAGTTACGACAATATAATATAATTCGCAATGACCACAATATAAAGAAAACGTGCGCTAACGGTAATAATTCCTGAAAGGAAAATGATTAGTACCCTTACCTTGATCACTAGTATATCCACACACACACACTCGTCCACTGGATCACTCAAGACGTCAAGACACTATCTACGATACTTTTACCTCGAGCGACAATAAACAATTGAACGAAAATAACACGTCGGTCTCCTTAAATAGGATTGTGTAATCGGTTAGACGGAAATTAGTAAATATTGCTATTGGAATTTATTGACAAACAATTATGAATTACAAATTTATACAATTATACCCAATGCCGCTAACATTCGGCCGTCCTGGCATTGTTCTCGTCCCCGAGAACACCCGTCTTAGAATATCTCGTTAGTGTTACGTATTCGATTACTCTTCTTCTGAACTGGATATGCCACCTAGTGGTATCCATGGTTTTATACGGTCAACCGCAACAACATTTTTGTATTGCGCTCGCTTACTGCGTGTAGATCCTTTCATATCTTCGACAATATACCGGTCATTAGGAAGTACTTTTGTTATTTCGAACGGTCCCGCGTACGGGGGCGCAAGTTTTTTATTTCCTTCTCCGACTATTTGTTTTTCAATTACAACAAGCTGCCCGGTCTTATAATTGCGCGCGCTACGTCGTCGTAAATCGTATCGCTGTTTTTGTTTTTGTTGATCTAGGCAGATAGTTTCTGCCACTTCTTTACGTGCTTGTTGGATGTCTTCTATGTAAGATTGCTCTTCTTGTACTTCAGCAGAGAGTGTTGAGCCAGGTGGAGCTCGTGGTTTAAAACCAAAAAGTAGTTCGCTCGGCGTCTTGTTCGTACTTTTACATATGGTGTTGTTCATTGAAAATTGTGCGGACGCAGTCTTTTCATCCCAGCGGCGTCCTTCTTCGCATGAGGCAATTAATGAGTTTAACGCGGTTTGGTTGAATCGCTCAACTTGGCCGTTCGCGCGTGGCGTTGCGACCGCGTTAAGGATGTGTTTTATTCCATACTCTTTACAAAAATCATCGAATAATTTTGAAGTAAAACTTGTTCCACGATCTGATATGATGCGTGTCGGTGTTCCATATGTAGTGAATATGTCCTTAAACATATTGATGACATGTTTTGTTTTGGTATCCTTGACCGGTTTAAGGATAGAATATTTGGTGAACGCATCAGTCGCTACGATTAAGTATAAGTTTCCCTTCGGTGAACGGGGAAATGGTCCCAAATGGTCGACGTGTATGCTATGGAACGGTATAGGTGTCTTTTCAATAGGATGGAGCATTCCTTCTTTCTTACCTTTCGGCTTTTTAGCACATAGGCATGGCACGCAGCATTCAATGTACTTGTTGACGTATTCGCGCATTTTGGGGAACCAATAGACTTCGGAGATCTTTTCGATTGTCTTATCTCTGGCGAAGTGTCCAAAGTCATCGTGGCACCACTTAAGGATTGTTGATCGTTGCCCTCGTGGTATATAGATCCGTAAACCCTTCTTGGTTTTTCTGTAAACACGACCGTTTCTTAACGTATACTCATTACGTATGCGCGTATCGTCCTCATTCTCACTAGATTTTGTAAGTGTTTCGTAAATGCTGCGAATATTGCTGTCGGTAAGCTGACCGGATAAAATCCAATCATATTGTTCGATATGTAATATCTGTTTTTCCAAGTGGGGATGCTCATTTGAGGACGGATTACGGCTTAACGCATCGGCGTGTTGCATTTGTGTTCCTGGTCGATACTCCACGGTATAATTGAACTCCGCTAGTGTTAACCACCATCTAGCTATCCTAGGTACAATATCGCGTTTAGTTTGTGCCGTTTTGAGAGCATTGCAGTCGGTGACAATTTTAAAGTCCTTGATCCCAAGCAGATAGACTCGAAATTTTCGCATCGTTTCGACTACAGCTAGTGCCTCCAATTCATATGAGTGATACTTTTGCTCACAATGTGTTGTTTGACGGCTAAAGTAAAGAACAGGATGTAACGTTCCATTATTTTGGTACTGTAGAAGAATTCCAGCTATGCCACGCTTACATGCGTCAGTGTGTATTTCTGTCCTTGCCTCGGGATTATACAGAGCAAGCAAAGGTCGTGTAATCAGGATGTCTTTAAGTTCTTGGTACGCATTCTCTTGTTCTGCATTCCATTTCCATGTTTGGTTCTTTTTCGTCAGGACGTACAGCGGTCGTGCAATCATTGCAAATTTTGGCACGAATTGTCGAAAGTAAGAGGCCAATCCCAGAAATTGTCTTAATGTGTGTAGGTTTGTTGGTGTAGGGAAGTTTTTGACGGCTTGTATTTTGTGATCGTTAGGTCGAATACCATCTTCATTTATATCGAATCCTAGATACGTAATAGATGTCGATAGGAACATGCATTTTCTTAATTTTAAAGTGAGTCCCTCGTCGCGAAGTACTTGTAGAACGTTCTCTAGCAATTTAAGCCCTTCAGTAACAGTTCGGCTCGGGATTAAAATATCGTCTAAATAGACGGAGATGGCGTCATAACGAAGAGAGCTCAATACTTTGTTCATCAAACGTTGGAACACACTGGGGCCATTTGCAAGCCCAAACGGGATTCGATTATACTCATATTGTCCGTCGGGCGTGACGAACGATGTCAGGTGCTTTGATTTAGCTGCGATCGGAATTTGATGATATCCTGAACTAAGATCAAGTGTTGTGAAGTAACGGCAACCGGATAATCTGTCTAGCTGGTCATCTATCCTTGGCAACGGGAAATGATCTTTTATTGTGATAGAGTTTAATTTCTGTAGTCTACGCAAAGCCTGTGTTCCCCATCTTTTTTTTTCACTAGAAGAATGGGCGATGAATATGGAGATTGCGATTCCTGAATTATTCCGTTGTTTAGTAAATCGTCGACTATTTCTTTCGTTTTGTTTCGATCGTTTAATGACATACGATATGGGCGGTATGTTACTATCTTGTCCGAGTTTAGTGTGATTGCCATTTCTGTTGACTTAGATTGTCCGAGTTCTTGAAGGTTTTGCGCAAAGCAGTCTCGATACTTTTCGAGTAAATCGATTAGATCCATTCTGGTCATATCATCTACTGATCCGGTTATAATCTCGTTATCAGGAAGTGGTAGTAGTTTTATTTTATCGGTTTTTAGTATTTCCGCCCTCGATGTTTCAACCATTTCCCGTTGACATGTCCATGCATTGGCTATCTTTGTGTTTTTGTGTATGGTGATTTCCTGATCCGAGACGTTCATAATGGGTATGATGCTTAAGTTTTGTTGGTCGATGTGAATCAACGATTCTGGCACGTAGTTACGTTGTGAATCATCACCACGTGCTGATGGTTCTACGTATAATTCACCGGTCACTTGTTCATCTGCGCGTACCTGAACATAACCTACGTGGTGAGCTGGGATAACTGTCGCTGATTTCGCCCACAAGCATGCACGGTCTGTAGGTTGTAGCTGAAATTTCGCGACTTGCTCATGTTTTCGGTCGTAGATTCGGAGCGTGTCGCTTGTTTTCATCACTATTATATTTTCCGCCTCGGTAAAAGGCTGTCCAATAATAAGAGCGATCTCCTGTACGGAATCGGGTACAACATCAGCTTCCACATCTGTTTCGGCTTGGTCTACTTTCAATTTGAAACTCGCTTTTCCAAGTGCCTGTACAAATCCACCGCAGAATCCTTTTATGGCAGTGATGCTGTTCGTATTTATAGGCAGCTTATGGTGTTTTGCATCGGATTCTCTTATAGTAACGCATCCGCTACCGAAATCAACATAAGCTCGTACTTGAATTGAGTTAATAAAGGCATCAACGTAGAATTTTTCATTTGGTGATGTTGCTACTGACGATAAAACAAGGTTCGTCTTAGAAGTGCTTGGCTTTGCTTTACAGGTGGACTCGCTATGTCCAGTCATGTTACAGTATCTACATTTCTTCGTGCATTTGGTCGAAATATGTCCTGTTTCATTGCATCTATAACATTTGATGTCGCTGCGTCTAGGGGTAGTATTTGGAGTTTGCTTGTAATTGTAATTTGAATCGAATCTCTTGTGCGTATGTCGAGTTCTTGGCTCCATGCGGCCTCTTCTTGTAGGCCACGATTTAGAGTCGTTTCCGTCCCTACATGATTGGAGGAATACTAGAAGCATTTCCGGAGAGGTGTATCGTCCAGTGCGGGCTGACGTTTGAAGTGAAGTGGGTAATCCGCCGATTATGCAAGATACTGCCTTTTCCCCATCGATCTCACAACCGTTGAGCAAAGCCTATTTTTCATAGTAATATTTTGCGTATGACTCGTTGGGTTGTTTTTTCCTTCGTAGCATATCTTCCAGTAACATATAAAAATCTTTATTAGATGGAAAGGCGCGAAGAAGCTGCTGTTTCCACTCATTCCAATTTAAGAATACAGTGCGAAGGCCTTTGTACCATGTTGCAGCTAGTCCCCTCAGTTTACCTAACGCGTAGTATATTACTGCTTCTTCAGACCAACTGAAAATTTGGGCTAGTTCATCAACTTTCCTTAACCAGTTGGATATATCGGCCCCTGGCTCTTCCGGGTTAAATACAGGAACAGCGTCGCCATGAAGAGGAGCGATATGCGTAGGGCGTGAACTTGTAGAGGGCGACTGTCGGCCTACTGTATCCGCTAACTCTCTTACTATGGTCGCGAGCTGGCTGAGCTGTTCCTCGGAACGTTGTGGTGTAGAGCATGATGGGCGCCTATGCGAGTCGCGATAATTATTATCATTAATGACACGATGTGTGTCGTTGTCATATTCCCGATCAGTTGTTAAGCACCTTTCAGGTGTTGGGTAACGCTGACGCATACGCGTTCGCCCTTGAATCGGACGGTATTCATGTTCGTTTCGTGATTCCGTAGACGGAGAACGTAGAGGTGAACGCGAACGTGTACGTGAACGCGACCGTGAACAAGATATTGATGACCATACTGGCGAATGGGACCTGCGGTCACGTCTACAACGATTCACTTCTCTCTCAGTCGAGCTGTGAGAGCGGCGTGATCGATCACCGTCATCCATGTCAGAACTGCGCTGTCCTTTATCCCACTTCTGAAATATTAGCGCTCCTGTAAACCGAACAACGCGTGAGCCCCAAAACTCTAGTGTAATAATTACAAACGTATTATTGTGTAAGTACGAACGTTCAAGGCCCGTATGACCCTATTGAGATCCGCTTG
This sequence comes from Agonum fuliginosum, assembly GCA_947534325.1. NCBI lineage: Eukaryota > Metazoa > Arthropoda > Insecta > Coleoptera > Carabidae > Agonum > Agonum fuliginosum. Next base: position 20,989,716 of record OX384029.1, on the reverse strand, counting down.
ATCTCTGAGACCCGCATGGTCTCTCACCACGAACGGGGTGAAATAATGTAGGCGTAAGGTCCGCATGACCTTTTGAGATCCGCATGATCTCTGAGACCCGCATGGTCTCTCACCACGAACGGGGTGAAATAGTGTAGGCGTAAGGTCCGCATGACCTTTTGAGATCCGCATGATCTCTGAGACCCGCATGGTCTCTCACCACGAACGGGGTGAAATAGTGTAGGCGTAAGGTCCGCATGACCTGCAGAGATCCGCTTGATCTCTGAGACCCGCATGGTCTCATATGGCTTACGGGACCCATCGTACTTAACAATAATAGTACAGTTACGACAATATAATATAATTCGCAATGACCACAATATAAAGAAAACGTGCGCTAACGGTAATAATTCCTGAAAGGAAAATGATTAGTACCCTTACCTTGATCACTAGTATATCCACACACACACACTCGTCCACTGGATCACTCAAGACGTCAAGACACTATCTACGATACTTTTACCTCGAGCGACAATAAACAATTGAACGAAAATAACACGTCGGTCTCCTTAAATAGGATTGTGTAATCGGTTAGACGGAAATTAGTAAATATTGCTATTGGAATTTATTGACAAACAATTATGAATTACAAATTTATACAATTATACCCAATGCCGCTAACACACATATGATCCATTTTAAATAATGCACTGGAATATCTCGACAAATATTATATGAATCCTACAAAAAATGTTCCGAATTAATGTTTAATTCTCCAAGTAAATTTTACACACTATTTGTTAAATACAAGGACTCACGGTACCCCGTGGGCCCCGTTTTTTTAGGGTTAACGTTTTTACTTTTGCGATTACAGCGCCATCTATCACGAATTAAAAAAATTTCGTATGAAAGGTACAGTAATGTTCAGAAATAATGCCCAGACTCCCTACTCCAGTGCTGACGATTTATGAAAAATTCGATATACGTTCGATTGAGTGAGGGTGATGGGAGATAAATAGCAAAGGAAAGGTATATTGCTTCTATTCCAAGAAAATAGAACCAAATTTAGAAGTATCCTCTTTACCTGAGAGGCAAGAAAATACCTTGACTTAGAATTTTGTCAAGTGTATGAAATCCAAATGAATTTTGAACCAGAGAGTTAAACTGTAACCTACTATGTAAGAAATAAAAATGTTTAGATTTTTGTTTCAGTTTTAATCTGATTTAATTAATAAATCTAATTCAATAAATTATTTTTTCAATACCTGCACCGATAAAGCCATCTTTCGTCCCTATTATTAGGGACGAAAGTGAGGTATTTCTGACCGGTCAGTAATATTCCTCCCTGGGCAGTAAAAGTAGTTTTCCTCCCGCTTTATGCGCGTATCCACTTTATTTTTTCTCCTTAGGGAGGAAAAGAATGCGGAATTCCACTTTATCTTTTCCTCTCTAGAGAGAAAAAATACTTTTCCTCCCGCTTTATGCAGGATTCCAATAGTATTTTGTGCACCTAGGGAGGAAAGCGTGCTATTACTCCCGCGGGCGAAGCGGCGGTCCGAGCGAGGGCGCCGGCTTCGCCCAAGGGAGTAATTGCTATTACTCCCGCGGGCCAAGCGGCGGCCCGAGCGAGGGCGCCGGCGTCGCCCAAGGGAGGAATAGCCTTCCCTCCCGTGGGACACACAATATTTTACGTCACGAGGGCCTCGAAATCACCTTTCTTGCAATGTTTTCCTCCCGCCAGTACCGGGAAGAAAACAGTGTTCCCTCCCTCCATTAGCAAGAGGAAAACACTGCTTTCCTCCCCCGAGTGACGTAAAATATATTATTTAGATTATTTTTATTTATTCTCCTTAGGAAGGAAAAGTACTTTTTCTCTCGCCTTATGCGGAAATCCACTTTATCTTTTCCTCTCTAGAGAGAAAAAATACTTTTCCTCCCGCTTTATGCAGGATTCCAAAATATATTATTTAGATTATTTTTATTTATTTTTAATTATTATTAGAGAAATATAACTTCTGACGACCATTTTTTGTAATATAATAATATTTATTTATTTGAATATATGATCTATAAAAATATATCGTTATAATGTAATTAAATTACATTATTCTTAAATATGTTTTATTATTAATTTACCTATTATTGTCTTTGTGTTACAAAGTTTAGAAATAGATATACGAGTATGTAAATATAAAAAGCATCGTTTAATTATTTTTTTATGATAATTCTTAACGCATAATTTCATGATCTACTAATTTTATTTGAGTTATTTCACTACAATATGTTTTATAAATAAATATATATGAATTAATGAGTTCTAATTTGAATGCAGAATTTTGACAATACAAGTGATTCAAAAAGAAAGTATCTATCCAAGGTATCATCGAAAGTAGTGAATCCTAATTTACAAAATATTTCAAAATCTGAAGCCTCTGTTTACCGTAGCTAATGTTGTTTTTCCGGGAAAATTGGGAATATAGCTATCTTTTGCTTTGTATCTTCTGCCTCTGTTCATCAACGACTGCAGACGTATTTCGAATTTTTCATAAATCGTCAGCACTGGAGTAGGGAGTCTGGGCATTATTTCTGAACATTACTGTACATAATTTTTGGTGTAGAATTCGAATACGAAGGGTCGTTTTTATATTCCCGGACTAGGCATGAAAACAAATGACTAGAGCAACAAAAAAAAATTATTTTTCAATATAGTTCCCCTGCTTTTGAATACAGGTATAACACCGTTTCAATAACATCTTTAATCCAGTATAAAAATATTCATTTGGTTTTAGTAGGTAGAGGGGCACTTGAGCGTGGGAAAATTTTATGGTCACGCCCCCTACGCACAAGGTCAATCACGGCGCGCAAGGTAATCTAATTGGGGCACCACGCCCACCTGACGTTCAATATCACCTAATTGGGGCACTACGCCCACCTGACGTTCAAGGTCACCTAGTTGGGGCACTAATCACGGCGCCTACCGGGAGCCATGACCCACCCCCAAAAGTAATGGCGCTGTTAATCCTAACTGTAGCGGTAGTCTCTACACCATGACAAGTTCAAACATGCATAAACACCTGGTGATGAGTCACACCCCGTATGCAGTTCGTTAATCCTCACTGTAAGACAGAGATAGCGGTAGTCTCTACCAAGGTCTCTAAACAAAACAGGTTGCCCCATAACTAGGCATAAGGGCGCACGGTATGAGCGGTAAGGGGAAAAGTGTGACGTAAGCTGCAGTCCCGCACCAGGCATAACTACAGTTTCGCTCGTGGAATTGTACACTGTTGGATTGTTGATATTTATAGTGGCACTCAAATTCGTGTTAAAATAATTTTAAATAAATGTGAATTAATTTGAATTTAAATCCTAAATATATATATATATATATATATATATATATATATATATATATATATATATATATATATATATATATATATATATATATATATATATATATATATATATATATATATATATATATATATATATAATATATATATATATATATATATATATATATATATATATATATATATATATATATATATATATATATATATATATATATATATATATATATATATATATATATATAATACACGGTAAGAATCGAGGTTAATGTTTTCTGTCATTTAACTTTACTTGTTTTATGGTTAGAAGATGCCAGGTACTAGATGTGCAGTAGCAAGCTGTAGCAATAACGCATTTAGGACAAAAAAATCTGAGAAACATATCTCGTATCACAGATTTCCAAAAAATAATGAAATAAAGAAGCAGTGGATTCAGAAATGCTACCGAAATGACAAATGGAATCCGGAAACATCGTATGTTTGTTCTGAACATTTTTTAGATGAGGATTACATGCGTGATCTTAAAGCAGAACTTCTTCAAATATTACCAAAAAAGAGGTTAAAGGAAAATGGTTAGTATCTAGTATCATCATAAGTATATAATAATAGTAATAAGAACAATTTTATTGAAATAAATATACTACTGTCATTTCAGCTGTCCCATCAGTTAATTTAAAAAACCAAACAACATTATCTGAAAGACACTCATCAAATAAGAGTTCTCGTTTAGAAAGGTTAGAAAAACGAAAATCAAAATTAATGGTTGAAGAATTATTACAAAATTCTAACTCTAATATCCCACATAATAATTTAATAATGGAGCCAACCAATATTCCGATATGTGATAATCTTGTAGATGAATCATTAGATGATAAATATTTGGCATTACAAAAAGAAAATGCTACTTTAAAAGAACAAATATTAACGCAAACTGAGGAAATAAAACGATGTAAAGTAAGAATAAATAATTTGCAAACTGCAGTTCAAGAAAACGAGATAAAATCTAAAAATAAAAGAAGAACTAAAAGGAGTATTAAGCAGTACGCAATTAGATATAATTTTAAATAAAAAACGAAAATTAAGGTGGTCTTTAGATGACTTATCTAAAGCGTTTTCTATTCGATATTTTAGTTAAACAGTCTTATTGTTACTTGAGAAATAATCTAAATTACCCCTTACCTGCCATTTATACACTTCAAAGATGGGCTTCGAAAATTAATATGAGGCAAGGTGTTCTGCACGATGTATTACAGTTTATGTATTTGGCAGGACTTGATATGAATGATTTTGATCGATGTACGGTACTTAGTTTTGACGAAGTCAAAATAGCCTCAATGTATGAGTACGATATTACTAATGAGGAAGTTATATGTAGGTCCTCATAGCCAAATGCAAATAATAATGGCTCGTGGGTTGTTCGGTAACTGGAAACAACCCATATATTTAAATTTCGATCAAAAAATGACTGTGGAAATTTTGTACGAAGTAATAAATCAATTAAATAGTATTAAATATACGGTTTTAGCCTGTGTATCCGATTGTGGCGGTGGAAATATGGGACTTTGGAGGGAATTAGGAGTTGATATCAACCGAACTTATTTTCATCATCCAACAACCGATAAAAAAATTTATATGTTCGCAGATACGCCTCATTTATTGAAGCTTATTAGAAACTGGTTATTTGATACTGGTTTTATTATGGAAGATAAAAGTATAGTCAACAGAAAACCACTGGACTTATTGATAGAAGAAACAAATACAGAAGTAACTGTTTGCCATAAATTAACAAAACTGCATGTTAGTTGTGAACGAACTCAACGACAAAATGTACTTTTGGTAACCCAACTTCTTTCACATGATGTAGCTGTAGCTCTGAAGTATTACAAACCAGGCATTAATAAGAAACTAGCTCAAGATACGGGGGAATTCATAGATAAAATTAATATGTGGTACGATATAATGAATTCATATACACCAGCAGCTTCCGTCGATTCTAAAAAACCGTATGGCTACAATTTAGAAGAACAAAATAAAGTTTTGGATTCAGTATACGACATCATATCAACAATGCGATGCTGTAACAAATCAACCTCGACCTTGCAAATATTCCAAAAAGCTATTCTAGTGTCAAGTAAATCGTTACAAGAATTATTTAAATTTGTACAATATTCAGCAAAATACATTCTAACACATCGATTAAATCAAAATTTATTAGAAAATTTTTTTTCGCAGTTAAGAACTCGTGGAGGGCTTCACGATCACCCATCGCCATTAAATGCAATTTATCGTGTAAGAATGATAATTTTAGGAAAAAATTCTAGTATTCATAAATCAAACGTTAATTCGGTTGATAATATACCTGATGAATATATTATGTCAAAAGTTTTAAATAAAGCTAAATTAAATGTAACTGTACCTAAACTCGAAATCCAGCTGGAAGAAATCTCTGAAAGTGAAAGCTCTGACACTAGCAGTAGTGTTTCATCGCACGATAAATCAGAACCCACAATTTGCGAATCGGATGGATATAAATATCTTGCTGGTTGGGTTGCAAAGAAACTTAAAGATAAATTTCCGTATTTGGGGGAATATACTTACAAAAACCATCAAGAACACGATTATAAACTGCCGTCATGGATACAGAGTCTTTCTTTTGGAGGGCTCATTGAACCTTCTGCAGAATGGACTGAACAAGCAAAATATTTAGAAAAAAAATTTCAGTCTTACCATAAGCAGGAAATAGTAAAAGGTAAAGGAGTAACACAAAAATTAGTGAAGAAAATACTGAAAAGTAAAAAGAATACTGCTCATGAAGATATAATAAAATTATTTATAAAACAAAGAACATTTATACGAATAAAATATTTAAATACGAAAAATAATGAAGCTAAAATATTGAAGAGAAAAATGTCTTCTGACAAACAGAAATTAGCCAAAAAAATGAAAAAAATCGTTAATTAATATTCCTTTAGGCAGTTATTAAATAAGTTTCAATTCAATTTTATTGTCAACTTTCTTTTTTATACATTACAAACACATTAAAAGAGATTTAAAAACAATAAATATCAAATAAGTGTAATTTTAACTATAAGACGACTCATGTAAAAATAAATTGTCAATAAAATTTGTAATGAAAGTTCTAAATAAATTTTGAAATAATTTTATATTCTAAAATTTGTTTACTTTCTATTATTTCGTTTAACAAATTCTTTAAATTAAGTACCTATCTCTGATTACATAAATAAATACCTACCTAAGCAATAAAATATATTTTCTTTTTTAATGAAATTCAATTACAAGAATAAACATACTTACCTTTAATAAAATGAAAAAAAATCTGACGTGGGCACCACATGACTTCCTTGTACGCCTTGTGTGTTCATACTTTTCTTAATAACTAAAATGTAGAATAATATAAAAAATTCTTTTAACTTATTATACTAGTATACTCACATATATATTTTAGTCATTTTATTTAAACTGCAGAAGAAGATATAAAGCATATTTTACTATTGTCACTGTCATGTCATAATCATTTAAATTTTACGTAGTAACAAATGTTAAACGATCATGGAGTACAAGATACCGAAATACTAAATTATAAGTATTATACTTTAATTATTCTTAAATGATAGAAGATACAGAAAAATTTATAAAATACCGATTGTAGATAATAATCACATAATCTTTCATTTAAAATAAAAAAAATTGTCTAAAATTAATTATTTATCAAAATATTTTTAAAAAGTACTACTTCCGGTTTACCTAAACTAAAACTTAGTGTGTACGGCTGTTACTTTTATTCAAACAAAACTATGTTTGTGTGTATTACGCGCCACTAGCGGACTTCAGCTGACGTCATTTTGCGTCAACCAATAGGATTACATTAGCTACATGAGGCAACCTGTTTTGTTTAGAGACCTTGAGTCTCTACACCATGACAAGTTCAGACATGCATGAACACCTGGTGATACCCCGTATGCAGTTCGTAAATAATCGATCACTACTTAAACGATTTTCCGAATTTTGTAATAACCAACAAAGAGACGATTTTTTAATTTTGTATGATCTTCCACTTGAATCAGTTACTTTTACGTATATGGTGTTACATAAATTATCGTTAATATCGTCGTCCTCATTACAATCAAGAGTTTTTAAAGTTAATTTGCCTGTGAGCATTTTTAATTTATGACGATCGTCTACTTCACTTTCACTATTGTGCTCATCACTGATATTTTCGATTATTTCTTCAGATTCTTCATCGGAAGAAATTTCAGGATCTTGAACATTTGAGAATACAACAGGGTCAATTTTGATTATAGGAATGTTAGTATTTAATTCAAATTTTTGTGCGTCGATAAGTGCTGCTTGACGAGCATCTTCGCAACAATTGATTAATTCAGAAACATTTGGTAAAGTTTCTGGGATATAATTATGTACATTATTAATTTTATTCGGGAAATTAATATTATATTTCATGGCTTCTCGTTTAATATATTTCCATCGTTTCAAAACATTATTCGCAGTAAATTTATTATCAGTACCAAAGAGAGTTAAACAAAATGATGGCGAATTATCTTCTAATGGTTGCACCATAATGCAATATACCAATTTAGAAACTTTTTCTTCCTCAAAATATTTCTCAATTCTTTGAGCACTTGTTGCTTTAAAAATGCCTGCTATAGGAAGTCCGTTGTCTGTATTAAGTGGTAACACAAATCCAACTAACATATTTGTCACCGAATCATATTCAACTCGTCCTACAATTCCAGTTGCATCTTCGCTAATCCATACATTTTTCGAATAATGTCTCTTCGTTAAAAAAGTATCGAGTTCTTCAAACCTTAATTTGCCTTCCACCATAACTTCTTGTTCATGTAAAAGTCGACTTATTGTAGATAATGATGGCAGTCCCAGATTTGACGACAAAGTTTTATATAACATACGTCCGCCTATTATAAATAAATATGTAGAAAATAATTTTATTGTTATGTCATATCGATTAGCTGATTGACTACAGTTTGAATTTTCATTGGCAGTTTTAATTAAGTCATGGAAAAATGATGAAATTTTATTGTTATTGTTTGTTCTCCTGTTTGTACCAGATGAACATTCAAATTCAGTAGATACAATTTCTGTTAATTTTATCTGTAATTCGGAATTTTTTTTAACAATTAAATCCATTTTGTTTAAAACTTTAAAATAATCTTCAATATGAAAATTGTTATCGTGTCCTTGCTTGTGTAATTTACGTTTAATTCTTTCAGTTCTGGAGTATTTGTTATCTTTCCATTTTTTATGATTAGCATGGGTGTCAGTACCTACAAAAAAAAGTAATCTCACAAACATAATTCAAAACTTTAAATATAATAGATAAATACCCAAAACAAACATAAATGATTAATTATTTATTTCAATGAAGGGTTTCTTTGGCTGCGAAACCTCCAATTCTGTGGCCTCGTCTGTGGCATTGGCAGCTTCTGATGTAGTTTCCTCATCGGTAGCTTCAGTCGACGTGTCGATATTTTTTATTAAAAAAGATTCTAAAGAACTAGAAGATCTTTTATCAGATTTGTTATGTTTTAATGTGGCGGTTGTTTCCTCCTTATTAATGCTCTTGATATGTCGTGTAAAGTTGGAAATTATCCAACGAAAATTATTTTTTGTAGCAGTAGTTGCAATGGTTACTGCATGGACGGGTTTGCATAAAGGACAAACTACTTTAGCGGAATTATTATCCACGGTAATTATTAGTTCATTACAAGTAAAAGAACGAATATTATGATTTTCGCAAAAATTTGAAATTAAGAATTTTATTTTATTTTCTTCTCCTAAATTCTGTACAATTTCAGCTGATTTTTTATTTGACATATTTCTTAATGTTGGATGTGTTGACTTTAAGCCCGATAAAGTATTTGTCATTTTAATATTTCGATTTATTTGTAATATTTCTTCTTTTATTGCAACAAGTAAAGCTTTATTTCCGGGAGATATTGAAAATTTATTTATATCAACGCATTTGTTTGAGCAATACATAGCAAATTTTCCTGGTTCATCTTCAGAAAAAGTGTCTTTGATGTAAGTTACAATATCTGCAATCCAAGTAGTCGGTGAATGTAAAATGGCCAGTTCATTATCATATCCCGAAAGTTCCAATATATTTTTTAATATCGGCGGTAATTTATCATAAATAGCCTCATATTTATCTTTAATTTTATTAGTAGAATCCTGCGAGCTATTCAATTGTTTTTCTTCATTCATTGTATTCATAGTTCTAAAAAAGAAAATGAATTCCAAATATGAAATAACCTACACAAACATGAATATTTCATCACAATAATTAACTTAAAAATAATTATTTTTATTGAAATTACCTGCATAAATGTAAATGTTACACATTAGTTGGATATATTTTAAACTGTATATTAAAAATGTTTGGACTGTTGGAACTGAATTTGACGAATTGTCAATAATTATTTAATATGAAGCTGTCATTGACATGAACTAGGTTATTCACACGTTCAGACGCGTTCAGATTAGCGAGAGATTTTGGAACTAGACCGCAATAAATGCCAAGTCATTCTATTGGTCAGATGGCGATAAGTACTTCCATCCGACCAATAGAATGACATGACTCTTTTCCGAGTTAGTTCCAAATTCTCTCACTAATGTGAATGGTTATTACGAGGGTTACCCGAGGGGTTACCATATCTGTGGTCTATTGAAGCCACCCTTTAGCTAGGTTGGAACTTGGAACCACAGTTGGAATTCTGAACGCATCCGACGCATCCATATAATGGCGCGAATTTTAAAGTTAAGTATTTCAAAATAATATATTATTAAAACATAAATACGACATAAATAACATTCATTATTCAAAATATACAGGAATATATAGTATAATAATAATAATCTTGAAATTAATTCAATTTTTACTTTTAATACAAACCTCTTAACAAATACAAAATTATGCTGGGCTATTTCAACGTATTTTGTTAAATTTCCTATATGAAACTTCGTTGATTTTTTAGAAGTAATTAATATACCCGACAGATAAAATGTCGGTAATACAGTTGTGTTGCTAAGCAACGAGAGTTGTTTGGAACCAGCGTGACTTCACCACTAAAGGGGTCTATTACGAATAATGTAGATTAGTACAATTTGATTACCAATATTACAGATTAATACTCTTGTACTCCAAATATTACGCATGATTACAACTAAAATCTTTCTGCTCGTAAAATTGTTTTTAAAATTAAAGATGTTCCAAGTGATAAAGATTCTCTTGAGTGGGTTAAAAGTGCTGTTAATAATGTTATAGAATATATTACATCAAAAGTCGGCCCTGAAGACAAAATCGGTTTTACTTTTTCATCAGACGATTTTAAGAATAAAATACCTGGTTGGTTGTCTTTTCGTAGTGCAAAAAATGTAACTTTTGACAATGTATGGAAAGTACTCGGTGGAATATTTCAAAGTAATTCAACGGGGTTATCGACCGATAAATTTAGAATTACTACAACATATGTACAATTACCGTTGGGTAAAGGTAGAAAAAATATAAACTTTTACAACACGTTTGAGGAGGAATGTAGGTGACGTCGCGGTATTATTTTTATTAACAATAACGATAATCTGTGTTTATTACGAGCAGTAGTAATTGCTAAGGCTCGGGTAAAAAATAATTTATTAAATTCAAACGAGTTCATAAAAGACAATAATAACGAGCAAAAAAGAAAAGTAAATAAACTATTAACGAAAACAGGAATCGGTATTTCTGAAAATGGAGCTGGAATATTTGAACTTAGAGTATTACAACAACAATTAAGAAAGTATAAAATTACTGTATATAAGCACAAATCTAAAGGAAGGGAAATAATTTTTGAGGGTGAAAATAACAACGCGGTATATAAAATTAATTTATTATATTACGAAGGACATTATAGTGTTCTAACGAGTTTGACAGCTGCATTTGATTGTAGTTATTATTGTGAATCATGTCATGTGCCTTATAATACAAAAAATGCACATAGATGTGGTGCAACTTGCCCATGCTGCTTACAATTTTCATCTTGTTTATCTGGAGGATCAGAACTTGCATGTGACGATTGTAACCGAAAATTTCGCAGTGTACAGTGTTTTAATAATCATCGAAAAGAAAAATCATTGGGCAAACACGTTGTTTGTGATTTAATAAAATGTTGTAAAAATTGTTTAAAAACTTTCAATAATAAGCGCAGAAATGAGGATCATATTTGTGGTGAAATATTGTGCAAAATATGTAATTGTTATAAACCAGCTGGACACCTGTGTTATATTCAAAAGAAACACAATAACCCTAATTTAAAAGGAGTAATATTTATATTTTTTGATTTAGAGACTAGACAAGAAACTTGTTATTCGGAAAACAGTGACGCCTTACTTCACGAACTAAATTTATGCGTTTTTTCTCAGTGTTGTGATGTATGCATTAACGATAGAAACCTCTATTTTTGTCAAAATTGCGGTTTTAGGTTACATGTAATAAGGGAAAATATAATTGAATCATTTGTAAATAAACTTTTAAAATTGAGAAAAACATGTAAGAAAATTATATGTATAGCTCATAACGGACAAGCTTTTGACCACCAATTTTTATTAAAATACATTTTTGAAAAAACTCAATTTAAACCTGAGTTGATTATGCGAGGTTCAAAGATTCTTATGATGGATATTGCAAATATTAGATTTATAGATTCCTTAAATTATTTTCCCATGTCGCTTTCAGCTCTACCAAAAGCGTTTGATTTACCACTGATTTTGAAAAAAGGATACTTTCCTCATTTATTTAATACTAAATCTAACGAGAAATATGTTGGACCTTTACCAGATATTTCATACTATGCCGCAGGAACAATGAAAGGAGCAGATAATCTCAATGACGAACGTAGTAAATTTTTACAATGGTACGAAAGAACTAAAAATTCCGGGTACATATTTGATATGCAAAAAGAAATTGTCGAGTACTGCACCAGCGATGTTAATATTTTGCAAGAAGCATGACTTAAATTTCGGGAGTATTTTTTGAATGAATGTAATGTTTGTCCATTCTCTGAAGCAATAACAATTGCATCTGCATGTAATTTAGTATTTCGACGTAATTTTCTAGAATCCGATACAATAGCGCTGGAAGAGAAAAAGAGGTTGTAATAAAAGACACAAAATTTAAAGTAGACGGATACTGTTTAGAAACGCGCCAAATATTTGAGTTCCATGGATGCTACTTTCATGGCCATGATTTATGTTAACTCAAACAAAAACACAAAAATTGTTAGAATTAGGGTATGAAGTTATTGAAATGTGGGAATGTGAATTTAGAAAATTATTAAAAACAAGAAAAGATTTACAGTATTTGGAAACACACCCTATGTTAAATTACAAACCCTTAAATCCTCGCTACGCGTTTTACGGAGGACGTACTGGAGCTGCAAAATTATATTATAAAATAAAAGAAAACGAAAAAATTAAATATATTGATGCATGTTCGCTATATCCATGGGTGTGTAAATATGGTAAATTTCCAATTGGACACCCACAAATATATGTTGGTGAAGACTGTAATAAGTTAGACATTAAAAATAATTTAAATAACATTAATGGACTTATGAAATGTAAAATTATTACACCTCAAAACATATACCATCCAGTGCTGCCTATAAAACAACACGATAAGCTAATGTTTGTGCTATGTCGTACATGTGCAGAACAGTATAACCAAGAAGAGTGTACGCATACAAGAGAAGAACGAGCGCTTATAGGAACATGGGTAATTGACGAAATACAAAAAGCTATAGAAAAAGGTTATGAATTAATTGAAGTTTATGAAATTTGGCAATATAAAGTTACGCAGTATAATACAGATACAGGTGTTGATGGTTTATTTACTGCATTTATTAATACATTTTTGAAAATAAAACAAGAAGCAAGTGGTTGGCCTTCGAATTGTAAAACAGAAAAATGCAAAGATAACTATATTAAAGATTACTTGAAAAATGAGGGTATTCAGCTCGATAACGATAAAATTGTTAAGAATCCTGGACTTCGATCTCTAGCAAAATTGATATTAAATTCATTTTGGGGAAAATTTGGACAAAAAGAAAATCAACCAAAAACAAGTATTATTAAAGAACCAAAAGAATTGTATGACTTACTATCTAACCCTAGTATTAATGTAAATTACATACAAAAAATTAATAACGATACAATTATTATGAATTGGGAGCACAAAAGTGAAGCAATGGATTTATTGCCTACCGTTAATTGTGTATTGCAGCCTTTGTAACAACTCAAGCCCGACTTAGGCTCGATGCACACTGGCGGTTTTTTGCCGTGCGGCAACGCAAATGCGGTCAGAGATACTAGTAGTTAAATGAGGCAGTACACACACAGCTGCGGCAACGTTGCGGCGCCGCACGGCAGGCTTGCGTGCAAATTTTGCCGCAATTCCCCACAGCGCCGCACAGTGCCGCACACGCATCTGCAGCGCTGTAGTGCATTAGCTCAAGTGTCCAGACTTGTGGCTGCGACATTTTTACCCAAACAAAATATCGCAGATGATGAATTATTATTAGATACAGAACTTTTTATTAGAGAAATAAAAAAGTATCCAGAAATATGAAATGTGGCAGAAGATTACCACAATAAAATCAAAAACAGTAATGCGTGGACCAATATTTGTCAATTATTCTGCCAAGAATTTTAAAACAAAGATGAAAGAGAAGAAACTGCATTGTGTTAGTATTATTACTATAGAGCAGGGAAATACACTGCCGGCCAAAAAAAGAGCCACCCTGGACGAGACTAAAATTTGACAATTTTCAAACCGCTACAACTTTTACAATTTTAATCATATCTGCATGAGTTGAGCTTTCAGGTGGAGAAGATGCAGATTTGATTAAAATAGTTTTGGTCTCGTCCATGGTGTGGCTCTTTAACATATTTAACTTCTTTTCCAAGATCTTCGCGAATCATGAAAAACTGCATATTTTAATAAAAAAAATTCAAAACTTTTAATTTTCTATGTAGAATTGAAATATTGAGAACACATTTTTTTATGTACTTATATAGCTACTGATGTTATTTTGATAAAACTGCAACAAAAATTTTAGAATTTTTTATGAAAATCATTAACAATGTACCTACCTATAAAAAGCGAATGATTTCGAGAGTACAGCCCCTGTACTCGGTACCGGGGCGTTACGCAGAAAAGAGTTTATTGGAAGGGTTGCCGCAAGCAGCCGCAAGTTTAACAACACTAGTGTGCATCCACCGTCCACGGTGCCGCAACGGCACCGCACGGCCGCCGCACGGCAAAAAGCCGCCAGTGTGCATCGAGTCTAAAACTCTATAGTTATCTAGAAAAAATTGGTAATAGAGTTTTATACTACGATACCGACAGCATAATTTACATTTCACGTGATGGAGAGTTCGAGCCTACGACTGGGTCCTTCTTAGGCGATATGACTGATGAACTAGAAGATTATGGTTGTGGCAGCTACATAACAGAGTTTGTGTCGGGAGGCCCGAAAATGTACAGTTACACTATTTTTTCGACGAAAGAAAACAGAATGAAGCCACCTATATGTAAAATTAAAGGTATAACTTTAAATTATGACTCTGAGAAATTGGCAAATTTTGAAACATTAAAACAAATGATACTCGAAGAGAAGCCACCGGTGACAATTGTGTCGCGAAAAATAAAGCGCACTGTAGATCACAACGTTATTACGAAAACCGAAGAAAAGATATTAAAACCTACATTTAGCAAAAGAAAACGAATAGAAAACTATGATTCTATTCCATATGGTTATAAATAATTATAGCTATAGTATTATAATATATAGGTTTTATATTAATATTAATTGCATTAATTAGAGTATTCATTAATAATAGTTTAAAATAAAAAAGTATATTTATATAAGTATTATTTAAGATTATAATATAAGTGTATTTAACTAGAATATATTAGAATTAATAAAACTTATGAAATGTAATTTTATAATTTATGTAATTTTTTACCAATAAACGATTATATTATCAGTATTATTATTATTATTTCATAAATAATGAACCCTATATACAGTTAATAGTTCTGAAATTCACAAATTTAACACCATAAAATTATTAAATGAGATTAAGTTTATATTACCGATAATATACATATATTTTCTGTAAAATAAATATTAATAAATATGTAAACATTGTTTTAATTATGTATACTACTAAATCCCATACTTAGTTCAATTAAAATATCCTTTTAAGTTGAATTAAAATAAAAGTTAAAAATTTGGAATAAATATTACCCTTATTATAATGTAAGTGGTTCTGGGGATGTGTAATATTTATATTCATAAATCAGTAAGTAGGGTAATTTTATAACCTCAAATTAATAGATGAGGATAATTTTATATTGCTAGATTAATATTATGTGATGTGAAATTTATAGATTACAATAATAACTATTCCAAAAGTTGTTACATTTTTAGAGAAGTTAATTTACCTGAGCAACATTATTAAAGATTAATTTTAATGACAGAATTCTGATTAGATAGGATTTATATTGGAGACTCTAGTAAAACAAATCTGCGGACGTTTTTCGAAAGGTTTGTTAGCGGAGTTTGTTAAAATCGCGCATGCGCAAAACAAAGTTTTAATAAATTTATTTAATCGAGTATATGATGATGGCTTTCATAATAACAGCAAAACAGATCTGAATAAAATATACCAGTTTGTATGCGCGTTGAAACAGGTCTAATGATGTCATCACACATTTCTCAACTGTTGATGAAGCAGATGTTCCAACCTGTGTTTAAAAACAAGTTTAGTCTATGCACCGGGTAGCGGCACCGGTTTGCGGTAGGTCAAGAAACTTGCTGGCTACACATACAGATCTTAAACACGTGTGGAATTTTCCTTCATCTATTAATTCATATTATTATTTTATTTACTTATTAAAAAAGGATTTAGGTTTAAATAAAAGCAGCTATGTATTCAATAAAATTTATTTTACAAAAAAAATATGTACAATACTTATTCTATTATATTATATTTTCTAAGTTCATGAATTAAGGTTGGAATTTCTTCGGAATTGCCGGCGGGGCTGTGGCGTTGGTGGTGACTCATGCACACGTGTGCCACGCTGACGTCAGGTTGGAAGGTCAATGACCTTAGGACAGGGGTCTATGACCCGTGAGTGTTGCTGCAGGTCAAGATACTTGTTGTAACACCTGGGTTACACGTGTGGGCTATGGAATTGTATTTCGAATAACACGTGCGTTAGAATGACGTCATGGCGCCACCTGTGGTCAACACCTGGAGTGAGTGTTGCTGCAGGTCAATATACTTGTTGTAACACCTGGGTTACACGTGTGGGCTATGGAATTGTATGTTTGATTCCCACATAAATTCTTACCTGATGTGAGGTGGTCAAAAACTCTACCTATGGCCATACCTATTAAATAAAATTTTTGATTGCCACATAAATTCTTACCTGATGTGAGGTGGTCAAGAACGGTACCTGTGGCCACACCTATTAAATAAAATTTTTGATTTCCACTAATTCTTACCTGATGTGAGGTGGTCTAGAATGGTACCTATGGCCATACCTATTAAATAAAATTATTGATTCCCATATAAATTCTTACCTGATGTGAGGTGGTCAAGAATGGTACTTATGGCCATACCTATGAAATAAAATTTTTGATTTCCACATAAATTCTTACCTGATGTGAGGTGGTCAAGAACGGTACCTATGGCCATACCTATTAAATACAATTTTTGATTCCCACATAAATTCTTACCTGATGTGAGGTGATCAAAAACTCTACCCATGGCCATACTTATTAAATAAAATTTTTGATTCCCACATAAATTCTAACCTTATGTGAGGTGGCCAAAAACCAGGGTTATTGCGATTTTGCCCAGCCCGAAAAAACCCGCCTGAAATAACCCGAAAAAGCCCATGAAAAAACCCATTTTATTTGAAAATTGTATGCAGGCTGTCCTATGAAACTGTTTAAGCATGGGGATCTCGAGAACCATAAGTTGGTTAACTTAGAAAAAAGTTGCCCCCTTAGAGGGCCAATTTAGAAATGGGTTTTTTTCATGGGTTTTTTCGGGTTATTTCAGACGGGTTTTTTTTTATCACAGGAAAACTCTTCTGGGCTAAAGTGTAGAATAGATGTTTAAGAGGAAGCAAGGATTTGGTCCGATTTTGTTAGTTTTTAGGGTAAAATTTGGGACAACTGTCAACACTGGTTATGCTGAAAAATTAACAGATTAAACATGTGATTTAACGTTTTTATACATTTATGTAATGGAGATATCAATAAATAAATATATTTTTCACAGATATAAGGCTTTTTATTACGTATGTACTATGTACGTGTATTATGTATTATGTACGTGGCTTAAATTCGAAAATTAATGATTTTTTCTTGAATGTCTTATCGTCATCATTCGCTGTGATTGCTCTTACCGAAACATGGTTAAACAGTAAGATTTACAACAATGAACTTTTTACTGAAAACTACAACGTTTTCAGGTCTGACAGGAAATTTGAAGAAACTAATAAATGCAAAGGTGGGGTGTGTTATTGGCAGTTTCTAGTGTTTTCCATTCTTCTATAATTAGTCTCAACTGTACCATTCCTGAGGTTGATATCGTAGGTGTGAAAATAAAATTAAATAAATCTCAGCTAATTATTTTACTGGTTTACATTCCTCCAGCAATGAATGCTGAAAAATATTCCGAAATATTTCAATTTATTGCTGATTTAAATTTATTTCATAATAACAGTGAATTCATAATACTGGGTGATTTTAATCTAAGTTATTACAGTGAATACTATTTATCAAGTAATATTGTCAATAATCATGTGAATGAATTGGTAAATTTCTTAAATTTAACTGATTTTAAACAATTTAATAATGTAGTTAACGTTAATAATCGACTTTTGGATTTAATAATTTCGAGTGCAACGTGTGATGTTATAAAATGTACTGACCCTTTTGTTGCCGAAGATCTACATCATCCGTGTTTGCAAATTACAATTCGCAATATTGACTATAAATTTATCAAACCTAATACCACTGCCCTAAGGTACAATTTCAAAAAAGCTAATTTCAACCAGATGTATGAACTCTTAAATAATACTGTTTGGAATATCGCTCCTGATGCCAGTGCTCAAGATGCTGTTGATTTGTTTTACTCCAAGCTTTTCACAGTATTTGATTTAACTGTCCCCAAAGTTAAACCTGTCAACAGAAAGTATCCTGCCTGGTATAATAAAGACATTATCAATAACATTAAAAAGAAGGAACGTTTCAGAAAACTACATAGAAAATTTGGCCTGCAGGTTCATGCATCTAAATTCAAATACTACAGAGTCATTGTTAGAAAGGGTATTAAACAAGCTTACAAATCACATATTGAGTTCACTGAAAGTATTTTGAATGCTGACCCAAAAATGTTTTGGAATTTTGTTAATAACAAGAAGAAGTCATCATGCATACCTACGCCTATGTTTCACAATGATATTGAATTATCTGATCCTAAAAATATTGTTAAAACTTTTGCGGATTATTTCAAAAGTGTATATATTCCAAAAACTGACAGTTTTACTCTACCTGATTATTGTGATAATAATAATTTTGTAAATATTATTTCTATTACAGTTGATGATGTTAAGTGTGCTATTAAAAAATTAAAATCAACTAAATCGGTAGGTCATGATAATGTTCCATCTTTTATCTTAAAGGGTTGCTCAGATATTTTAGCTCAGCCCATTTGTGATATAATTAATATATGTATATCTACTAATACTTTCCCCAATGCTTGGAAAATCACTAAAATTAATCCAATACACAAGTCTGGAAGTGGTTCAAAACAACATTTCTCAAATTATAGACCTATTTCACTAATTAGTAACCTAGCCAAAGTTTTTGAAATAATTTTGCACAAGATTGTTTTTGAGCAAGTTAAGAACTGTATTACTCCATTTCAACATGGTTTTGTACCCAAGAGATCTACAATAACTAATTTATGTAACTTTAAACATTTTATAGCTACTGCAATTGACAATCGTGAGCAAGTTGATGTCATATATCTCGATTTTTCTAAAGCTTTCGACAGAGTTTGTCATGATATACTGCTGTCTAAATTGTTCTCTCAGTTCGGTTTTTCAATAAATTTAATCATGTTATTAAAATCTTATTTGTATGAAAGACTCCAGTATGTCGACTGTTGTGGCTACCAATCGTACTATTATGTTGCTACCAGTGGGGTGCCCCAGGGTTCAATCTTAGGGCCCCTTCTGTTTATTTTGTTTGTCAATGATATTGTTAATGTAATTACCATGTCTGAGAAATTACTTTATGCAGATGATGTCAAAATTTATAAGAAAATAGCATCGTTATGTGATAGTATAGCACTGCAAAATGATCTAAACAATTTGTATCGTTGGTCAGTAACTAATTGTCTCCTCTTCAATGCTAATAAGTGTGTTGTAATGTCTTATTCTAAATTAAAATGTACTCAAATTTTTGATTATTCGATTAATGGAATTTCCTTAAATCGAGTAACTACTGTTAAAGATCTAGGAATTGTCTTTTCTTACAATCTTAACTGTAAACCGCACCTAGATATGATTGTATCCTCTTGTAATAGGTTATTAGGATTCATTTTTAGAAATTCTTTACACTTAAAGAATATCACAACAATTACTAAACTTTTTGATGCTTTCATTAGAGCTAAAATTGAGTATGGTATAATTATATGGTTCTCGAATTTAAATTATGTTGAAATTAATGTACAACGAATCCATTCGAAATTCTTGAGATATTGTTACTTTAAAAGTAAGGGTGAGTTTACAAATAATAATTATTACCAGTTGTTAACCATTTTCAATGCAGTGAACTTTGTTACACGTAAATATAATTTTCAACTATTATTTTTGTTTAATTTAATTAACTATAACATAGATGACTCAAATTTATTATCTCTAATTAATATAAATGTTCCTGTTATAAATACAAGACACCGTCTATGTTTTTCTTATAATTGTCCAAGAACCAATGTACTTTTAGAATCACCAATTGTTTCAATGTGTAAAACCTACAATACTTTTGTTTGTGCTAACACTGATTTAGATATTTTTGGTATGAAATTATTTATGTTTAAGAAATTTATAACAAATACTACTATATAAGTATCATGTTTATTGTTAAGAATAATTTTTTGTACTTGTATTTTTCTTTGTATTTAACATTTTTTGCTTTTTATTTTTACTCTGTATTTGAGATCTTTGATCTTGTTGAGTAATAAAGATATTATTATTATTATTACCTGTTTTTCTTAGTTTTCGGAATTATTTGACATCTAACATGGTTAAATACAGTGACCTCTATATACATAATGGACGTGCGTCTTGGGTAATATACGTGTCTCCACCGAAAATGCAACCCGCATAACTGGTGGACTGGGGTTTTCTCTCAAATTTTTGTATATAGATAGTCCAAGCAATGTTGTCCATTTTTTGTGCACATATTTCATGCAAAAATAAATATTACAAAATTTTTGAAGATAAATACATTAAATACTGGTTTGACACTTACAGAGTAAAATAAAACATAGTTACAAATATTGTCTTAGCCTTCTTGGCTGTGTCTAACTATATTCAGTTGACGCGATGCGCACTTATCACTTTTAGAAAGAGAGATCCAGTCCACCATGACAGATAACTGGAGACAGCCCCTTACATTGTATAGATATAGGAGATGCAGGTCCATTATGTATATAGAGGTCACTGGTTAAATACAATATTACATTTGCTTTAGATTAATATTAGGCCTGCTGGGGATACCACATTTTAAAAAAACGCACTACTGTACTCTACCTCAAGGGTGGTGTGGAAATGAGAGTATAAAGAGTATTTATCAAAAACGGATTATGTTGGACTCACGAAGGGTAAAAAGGTTGAATTATTTAGTTTAGTTTCATAAGAGTATTTATCAAAAACGGATTATGTTGGACTCACGAAGGGTAAAAAGGTTGAATTATTTAGTTTAGATTCATAAGAGTATTTATCAAAAACGGATTATGTTGGACTCACGAAGGGTAAAAAGGTTGGGCTGAATTATTTAGTTTAGATTCATAAGAGTATTTATCAAAAACGGATTATGTTGGACTCACGAAGGATAAAAAAGGTTGAATTATTTAGTTTAGTTTCATAAGAGTATTTATCAAAAACGGATTATGTTGGACTCACGAAGGGTAAAAAGGTTTTTGCAATTTTGACACATTGAGGTTAACCAAAAAAATTTCATTTTCTTCAAAAAATCATGTTAAAAACACTCTTCCGCGGTCTAATTTTGCTTGTTTAGGTAATATTATTGCATATTTAAGCATAATAAACGATCTCCAAAAAAAGAAACGCATTTTATCTTAAACACCTATTCTACATTCCAGCCCTTTTCTGCATGTTTTGAAGCCATCCTCCGTTGAATTACTACATTACAAGTATCTTACTTATGACTTATATGACGTTAATGCCACCGTCTCAGCTGTCAATATTTTTTATACAGAAACAAAAATCAACCGATCATGGATTACAAGATTTCAACGTTTTTTCTGATAAATTATTTTTTTAAATTTTACTACAGTTCTTTAATGCTATCAGATAAAGACAATTGTTTTATAACGTAAGTTGGAAAAAACGTTTCCTCTTATTCTTATTACAAATAAATACTATATTTATCCAAATTTATATAAATTTTTAGCAATTAATCTTTTCAATCTTCAAAAAATATCACTTCCGGTGACGTATTTGTACCAAAATCTAATGAGCTCTTCCAGTTTATATACAAATGTTAAATACCAAATATCAAGTTTTTTGGGTAATTCGTATTTGAGTTATGCGACTAACACCCCTTGACCACATACACACAGACATCATCGTGAAACTATCAAAAATGAGTTGTAAGGACCCTAATTCGTGCTCATCCACTAAAAACTCACTACCCGATTTTATACTTGATTCCAATACCTTCCTTTACCTGATGTAAGGTGGTCAAGAACGGTACCTATGGCCATGCCTATTAAATAAAATTTTTGTTTCCCACATAAATTCTTACCTGATGTGAGGTGGTCAAGAATGGTACTTATGGCCATACCTATTAAATATAATTTTTGATTCCCACATAAATTCTTATCTGATGTGAGGTGGTCAAGAACGGTACCTATGGACATACCTATTAAATAAAATTTTTGATTCCCATATAAATTCTTACCTAATGTGAGGTGGCAAGAGTAGTATATGGGCCCGTTCAGTACACTTTTCAAAAACAGTTAAAAACTACCTATTTTTCGCATATTCATAGCAAATATTCACCAAAAATAGCTAATTTTACCTACTTTTTGAAAACCCGATTTTCAAAATTATTTTGTGCAACATTTGTAAATACAGATTATTTTTAGTACACGTTTTAAAAGTAGCATATTTTCCTATATTTATAGCAAATATTCACATTTCAAAAGTGTACTATTTGAGATAATATATTATCAAATTTTTATTGTAATAAATGGAGAACAAAACTAATTATGCAAGTATGCTAAATAGTGCATCATCGCAATTTATAAAACTATCAGATTTAGAAATAAATAAGATTTATAAAGTTATATCTTTTGAATCAAATACTGGTAAGTATGGTGAACAAATTATAGTTATTTTAGAAAACGGTAAAGTATCATTACCACAAAGATTTAATAAATATATTGCATATATTAACGCAATGAATGAATACCCACCTAGTTTAATTTATAAAGGTAAAATAGAGAAAAACAACAGAGAAATACATGATATTACATTTGTTTAAATTGCTTATAAAAATGAGGTTATGAATTATATTGTTTAATAAGAACAGTTAAAAACTTACTTACCTTTGATAAAAGGATATAAAAAACACTTTTATAATATTGAATTTATTATGAATATATAAATTAAATATTTTGATTTAATATATTTGAAAAAAATTAATTTTATTTTATTAAACGTGTTTACACGTGTTGAGTACAAGATAGTACATGAGCAAGCGAGCAGCAAGTGAACATCTTTGCTTGTTCGCAGGGGGTTTTATTACATTTCTTATCATAATGGAAAAATACAGCTAGAAGTGCTGACTTGGAATAATTATTGTAGAATAAAGGGTAGCCAATACATAATTCCTCCCTTCTGAGATTTTACAATAATTATTAATTAATTGGACTTAATTCTACAGGTTCCTTATTGTTACTGGGTTTTTTATTTATTTTACAAGTGAAAAACTTAATTCTAAACTTATATAATAGTACAAGACATATTACTAAGAATAACAAACTATAAATAATATAGAAATGATGATTGTTATCATTTTGTGAGGTAATTTCACTTATTTGCGACAACTCTTTAATTGTTATATTAATTTTGTTTATTTCATCTAAATTTGGTGCATTTAATTCTTGAAATGTTTTATTAAAATTGAAAGTTTCGAATATTATTTCTTTATACGTTTCTTGAATTGTGTCAAACTTAAAATTGTTTATTACGCATTAATTAATTAGTTTAAATTTGAATATACCTTTTAATTTTTTATTAAGTGTATTACTTTCACAATTAATTTGAATTTGTTGTTCCTTGGGACTTATTATAATTAATTCATTTGTGTTTTGAATTTTCTCAAAAGTATTTTCTATTTCTAAAGTATGATATTTACAGTCATCATTCGTTTGAAATCTTAACATATTAGTGATACATTTATTTATAACTATATATTCGGTTTTGCAATAATATATTTTATTAACGAGAATACAATTATTTATCTTAAAATTATCATTATTATTTGTAAAGTACATGGTTTGTTTTTCGTTTAGTTGTAAAATTTGGTTGTGTTTCATAAAAGGTAGAGGAGTAAATTGATATAAATCATAAGTTTGCGACGAAAAAATTGGGATATTAATAAGGAAGTGTATTTGTTCATTGTCGTGTTGACAGTAAGTTTCTATAATTTCATTTAGTTGCCAAATGTCTTTGTTTTGTGTTATTTTTCTAATATTGTACGGGTCAATAATACTTGTGTGTAATTTTCTTAGGCTACAGAAAGTGAGACTAATTTCAATTTGTTTGGTTAGATCACTTAGGTTCTGAATTATGAATATTAATTTCTGAAAACTATTTTCTATATGGATTTTTCCTATCCAATTCAGATTTTCTTTTAAAATCACTTGCATATTTACTATTTGTCTTTTCAACTCATTTTCGTTACTTTTGATATTTTCAATTTGGTTATTAAATTTATCAATCATTTCTCTGCTAATTTTCAAATTTTGATTAGTTTGATCCTGTAATGATTTTTCATTATTTTTAATTTGTTCGAGAATTTTATCATAACGTTCTCCATCTGAAGCATCTAAATTTCCAGAGATTGATTTAATGATGGTTCCTATTCCGTTAATTAAGCCGCGTTTTGAAATTCTATGGAATATTTTATAAATTTGGTTTTCTAGATCGTTAAAATTGTATTTAAGAATATTAATGTAGTCTTGAAACATTTCTTTTTCTTTCGAATTATTAATTTGCAAAAGAAGAGTGTCTTTTAGTTTTATTATTTTAATAAATTCGTCATGGATTGGGGTAATGTTATAATTAAAGTAGATTATTTTGTCGGTAGTTTTTATTTGTGTTTTCCCTAATTTTGTTAAGTGAAATCCATTGTCATTTGAAATGTCCGTAAGTTGAGCAGTACATCTGTAACAATAATTTATTGTTTTACTTTGTTAATCCGAACATTTTTTTCGGCTACTTGATCTTTAATTTTTACTTTTCCTAATATTGGGTCGTAATGTTGAACTTTATATTTTCTAAATAATGGTTTTTAGAATTTTTTAATTAGTCTTGGGTTTTCTTTCACGTAAATTGTATCTTTTATTTGTAAGGGATTATCATTCTCTTTGTAACGTTTTTGTTTCTCTGTTTTTATTTTACCATTAATAATTTTAAATAATTCTTCTTGTTCTGTTTGATAATTTTGTATTATTTCTTCCTGGATGAGTGGAATAGTTCTAAATGGGATTTGGTTATTTTTGCCAAAAAATATTTCATTAGGAGTTAATTTTGTTACAGAGTGTTTGGTATTATTATAAGCTAAAACTGCTAAGTCAAGTTTTTCTAAGAATGTTTTGGTTCTAAAATGGTTATTATTTTCCAGAAGTCTGAGATTTTCTATAAGTGTTGAGTGGAATCTTTCAACTGCGTTGCTTTTAGGGTTACTCACGCAAGTTACGTGACTTTCAATATTTCTAAGTTTGAATAGGTCTTGTAAAATGTTACCTTTAAATTCAGGTCCTGCATCCATAATTATTTTATTTGGTATGGTATAAATTTGGAAGTATTGAATTAATTTCTGTAATATGTTATTTGAGCTTTTATATTCTAACGGGCATACTTGACCGTGTTTCGAGAACTGATCAAAAATTGTTAAAAAGTTATTTTTATTTAAACAAAGAACGTCAATGTTTATTATGTCAAATGGTTTTGCGGGTGTTGGTGTTAAATTATCTATTGCTGGAATTGGTTTTCTGTTGTATTTATTTAATTTACAAAGTTCACATTTATTTATATCATTTTGGGCCAAAAATACTTTTCTTTTAGTGCATTGAGTGTTGCTATTATTCCTCTATGGTTTGTTAAACCTGTGTGGTAGTCGTGAATTATTTCTATCTGTTCATCATCGTTCTCAATGTCTTCTACTATTTTGTTGCAAGCAACTATATTAATCGTGTTAAATTCAAAATTATCTTTTATAATTTTTGAAAATTTGAGATCTAAGTCTTTTTCATTAAAAATGGCTAAATATTTTATTTTTGGAACAATATATCCTTTTAGAAAGTTTAGTATTTCATCGTTAAGATTTTGTTGATTGAATTTACAATGAATTCGTTGTTTTCTATTTTCGAATAATTTTGTTATTTCTATTTCAGTTTCAAAATTATGTGTTTCAAATATTAACTGATTATCGGCTATGTTGATTCTATCTTCTACATATCTTAATCCGTTAACTAAATTTTCTGGATCTGAGTGTACTGTATTTTGATTTGAAGAAACTGATTCATTGTCATGTAAATTTACTGTAGGAAGTTTGTAAGCGTTAATTTGTATATTCGTGTCTTCAAATATTTTTAATATTTTCGCTGATACTGGATTCCATTCTAATTTATCTAATCCGCATCCTAGAAGAGGTATATTAATTTCAAAAATTTCATTAAGAATAAGATAATCTCTTAATTCTTTTAATGGTTTGTCTAGGTTTTTAATTGATGGTCTTTCGTTATATCGTTCTTTTGTTATTAAGTGGATAATTGTTTGATTATTATAATTTTGAATAATTATGTTTTTATTTTTTTGATTTAGGTTTCTACAAAAAATTTTACTGTCAAATTTCTTATTGACTTGATCTGCTAAACCTTTACTCATTTCAATATCTTCAGAAATACAATGGGCAAATATTTTTGTTTCTGTTACGTCACCGATTTTATTGTGGATTTGTGTTTTGTCACGTTGACGAGAAAGATTGTCGGCTATAACGTTCATTTTTCCTTGCAAGTATTCTATGTCGAAATTATATTCATTTAGTTCAATTTTCCACCGCATAAGCTTTTGATTAGGATTTTTCATATTAAACAACCAACATAAAGGTCTATGATCTGTTTTGATAACAAATTTTCCGCCAAATAGATAAGGTCTAAAATTTCTAACAGATTCTATTATTGCTAAAAGTTCTTTTTCGATGGTGCTATAATTTTGTTCAGCGTTACCTAATGTTTTTGAAAAATATGCTATCGGCATTTCTTTACCGTTTTCGTCTTTTTGTAATAAAACTGATCCGATGGCATAATCGGAGGCATCCGTAGTTAATATAAAATCTTTATTGAAATTTGGAAATTGTAGTATAGGAGATGAAGTGATAATTTCTTTACATTCATTAAAACTTTTCCTGTATGACTCATTATAAATATCAATGTTTTGACCATTTTTTAAGCATAAAGTAAGAGGCTTAGTAAGTTTTGCAAAATTTGGAATAAATTTGCGGTACCATCCTATTGTACCAAGAAATTGCTTGATTTTTGTTTTGTTTTGGGAATATTAAGGTTTTGAATTTTTTCTATTTTAGAGGGATCTGTTTTAATTCCATCTTGCGTAATAATATATCCTAAATATTTTATTTGTGTTTTCAGGAATTCTGATTTATCCATCTGAATTTTTAGATTTGCTTTTCTTAATTTTTCAAAAACTAGTTGAATGTTGTGCAGATGTTCTTCAAGATTTTTGCCAAAAATTATTACGTCATCCAAATAAACTAGACAAATTTTGTTTACTAAATCTCCTAGTGCAATATTCATCATTCTTTGAAAAGTCGCTGGTGCATTTTTGAGACCAAATGGCATTCGTAAAAATTCATAATGACCTGATGTAGTAGAGAATGCTGTATATTTCAGAGTATTGATGTTTACTTTTATTTGATATTTAAGTACAATAATAACACTAAATCTTATTTGTAACTGATCTTTATTTTTCACTTATTTACATACTCGTTTTTCTCTTATTTTCTATTGTTGTTCTTTTTCTCTATGACAACATCCTTTGTTTTTATCAGTGGCACTCAACATTTTTTAACATAATGCCCCCGGCCTTGAAAGGATCTATCCTTTCAAATGAATAAATAAGAACAATATGTATTACATTTAACATGAACAAACTAATTTAAAATGTTTATAATTGTTTATGTCATTTTCTCTTCTATCGGCAGCGGACATAACTTGTTGAAGGCTCTCTTCACTATTTTGTTTTGGGTCTTAACTAATGCGACGCGTGCTACGCCGTCTACTCCAGGAAACACCTTGATTACTCGTCCTAGCTTCCAACACAATGGAGGTAGATTGTCGTCTTTGACGACCACTAACATGTTTTCAGATAACATGCCGCTCTTTGAATTCCATTTTTGTCGCGTCTGAAGTTCAGAAAGATATTCTTTGTGCCATCGGTTCCAAAAATGCTGCTGAATCTGTTGAAGTTGCTGGAAATGTGACAGTCTATTTTCATTAATATGAGTATGATCTGGCTCTGCCATTGCAGTTAATCGTCTGCCTACTAAAAAATGTGCAGGCGTGAGAGCTTCCAGATCATTGGGGTCATTTGATAACGGTAAAAGAGGACGAGAATTAAGAATACCTTCAATTTGTATGAGAATAGTAGAAAAACTTTCAAATGTTAATTTTAAATTACCAATAAGACGTTTTAAGTGGTATTTAACTGATTTAACCCCGGCCTCCCATAATCCGCCAAAGTGAGGAGCATGAGCTGGTATAAATTGCCATGTTATTCCATCTAGTACAATGTTATTTACTATTTCATCCTTTGTTTGTTCAAAAAATTGTTTCAATTCTTTGTTTGCCGCAACAAAATTTGATCCGTTGTCAGAAAATATGTTAACTGGCGTTCCTCGTCGTGACGTAAATCTTCTTAATGCTGCTAGGAAAATATCTTTAGAAAGCTCTGAAACTAATTCCAAATGCACTGCCTTTGTACTCATACATACAAATAAACATATGTAGCCCTTTGTTAATTTACATCCACGTCCTTTTCTGTCCTTTATTTGAAATGGACCTGCATAATCCACTCCAGTATTGCTAAATGTTGGTGCTGACGTTACTCTTGCTTTTGGTAAAATACCCATTATTGGTTTACTTTTGGTTTCACTCTAAAGCATCGAATGCACGAATGGGTTATTTTTCTAATTGTATTTCTTCCTGAAATTGGCCAAAATCTATCTCTTATGCTAGACAGTATCATTTGTGGACCTGCATGCCCCAGTCTTTCATGTTCATTTTTCAAAATTAAATACGTTAAGTGGTGATTTTTTGCTAAAATCATAGGGTGCTTCTTATCAAACGAACATTGAGATAATTGAATTCTACCACCTACACGAATAATTTTATCTTGATCTAAGAATGGATTTAATTTGATCAAATTACTCTTGGTGAGTGAAATGTCTTTATTTTGTTGCAAATCTTTCAGTTCGGTTTTAAATGATTCCTTTTGACTGATTTTGACTAATCTTATTAATGCAGCATTTAACTGATTTGCTGTTATTCCATTTGTAATTCTTTCTGATTTCAACATTTTACAATTTTCTATAAATCTTGTACATAATACCATTATTTTTATTAGTTTTTGTAATGATGAATATTTGCTGAATGGAAATAGCTCAGTACAATGGTGAGATACAAATGTTTGTACATTTTTTCTTTTCTCTGGTGTCTCACCTTCAAAGCACACTTTTGATACAGGCCATTCAATTTCTGATTTGATTAACCACGAAGGTCCTTGCCACCATAATTTATTGTTAATTAACTGATTTGGAGTGATACCTCTAGATAATAAATCTGCTGGATTATCTTCAGTATTCACGTGTTTCCAGTCTTCTTTTTTTGTTAGTAGTTGTATTTGAGCTACTCGATTACTTACAAAAGGCTGTAATTGTTTTGGAATCATTTTTATCCAATGTAATACAACTGAAGAATCTGACCATAAATAAATTGAGTTGAATTCAGTAGTTAATGATACTTTTACTTTATTAACTAGTTGTCCAAGAATTAAGGCTGCACAACGCTCTAGTCGTGGAATTGTTAATGCCTTTAATGGGGCCACTCTTGTCTTTGAATTTAACAAATGAACCTGAATTTCTCCTGTAGTACTTATGCTTCTGATATACACACATGCTCCATAAGCTTCTTGTGAGCTATCTGCAAATCCATGAATTTCTGTTTGAATAATTGCAGATACACATCTTACATGTCTTGGGATTTTCAATTTGTTCAATTCAGTTAATTGTTCCCTGAATTTTTGCCATTGTGTATGAATATCTTGTGGAACTGTTTCGTCCCATGATAACTTATAAATCCATAATTTTTGCAATATAATTTTTGCTGTTATGATACAAGGACTTAACAATCCTAATGGGTCAAAAATTTAAGCAATTTCTGATAGAATTTGTCTTTTTGATATGAATTTCACTTGTTGCTCCTTGATCTTAAACATGAGTACATCTTCTTTACTCGACCAATAAACTCCAAGAGTTTTTGTTTGATCTTTTTAACCGAGATTTATGTTTTCTTTAGATGAAGTCAATCCCAACTGTTCCAATATTGGTTGATAATATGTTACCCATTTCCTTAGTTCAAATCCAGCTGATTTTAAAATTGAATTTACTTCTTCAATTTGTTGAATAATTTCTTCTATGTCATCGCCTCCAGTGAGCAGATCATCAACATAAAAATCTTTGGCAATGATTTCTGCAGCTTTGGGATATTGTTGTGAATTTTCTATTGATAATTGCTTTAAACATCGAACTGCTAAGTATGGTGCTGCTGCCGTCCCATATGTAACTGTATTCAATTCATATGTTTTAATTTGTTCCATTGGGTTCTGTCTCCAAAGAATACATTGTAGATATCGTTGTTCAGGATCTACTAACATTTGTCTATACATCTTGTTTATGTCAGCGTTGATTATGTATTTATGTTGTCTAAATCTGAGCATGATTGTTAATAGTTCATCTTGAATTCTTGGGCCGACATATTGAATTTCATTAAATGATAGTCCAGATTCTGTGAGAGCTGATCCATCAAAAACTACTCTTAATTTTGTTGTTATGCTTTCTTCATTTAGGACACCATGATAATTCCATTGTTTCTTGTCTGCATGTTTTATTTCAGTCATATGATTCAGCTTCTCGTACTCTTCCATGAATGCAATGTATCTATCTTTAAATTGGTTGTTACTGTTGAATTTTCGCTCAACTGATTGAAGTCTCTTTATTGCTATTAATTTGGAATCTCCTAATTTGGATGGAGATTCTTTCAATGGTATAGTGACAATAAATCTACCATCTTTATTTCGAGTAATCGTTTTAGTAAAAAGTTCTTCGCATTTTGTTTCTTCATCTGATAATGGATTGTCTAATATTTCTTCAATGGACCAAAACCGTTCTATTTGTTCTTGTAATGTAGTAACATTTCTTGTTAATGCACAGTGAACGTGGTTTTTATGTATATTATGTGCTTCAAATGCTCCTGCAAGTACCCAACCAAATTTAGTTTTTTGTAAAATTGGTAAATTAGGTCCCAATTTGTGTTGTCCGATGCACAATAACTCCCAAAATATACCAGAACCAAGTAACAAGTCAATTTTACCTGGAACATTACATGATGGGTCTGCTAGCTTAATGTATGGAGGTATCTGGCAACTCTTGATATCGAATGATTGATTTGGTAAATCATCTGTTATTTTATTCAAAATTAAACATCTTAATTTTATCTCATAAGCAATGTGACATGATTGGATTGTTATCTTACATGCTTTTGTTATTTGTGTAGATACCTGATTAATTCCCATTACTATTGAAGAAATATTTATCTCTCTTAAATTTCATTTTCTACATAAGTCTGATGAAATAAAATTTGACTGAGATCCTGAATCCATTAAAACTCTACAAATGTGATTATATCCTGCCTTGTCAGATATTTGTACCATGGCTGTAGACCAGTGGCGGTGCGTGACTCCTTAGTTAGGTGGGGCTAAAAAAAAATGCGCCGCAGGCGAAATTTTTTTTTTGTTCAAGGTCAAATGCTTTAAACGCCTTTAAATACTTTGTATCATAATTTCAATGAAACGTTCTAAAATCAATTTTTTACGCATAAAATCAATAAAACAATAGAACTTTATTTCATTACTTAAATAAATAATTTTTTTTTGAGTCAAGATAAAACGCTATAATCGTAAAAACAGCAGATAATATTTTTAAATTTTGTTTTCTCTAACGCACAAGAGTATATTTAGTACGTCCACAAAAAGTACATACATATTTAAATAAAGTAGGTAACAGAATAGAAAAAACATTCAACAATACGCGACTAGCGTTCTGCAGCTCTCGGTAAAACAACATTCAAGCGTGAGGCGAACAAATTTTATCTGTTCTTGATTATTATATGATTCTTATTCTGTCCATATATTAAATATTTATAATAAATATTTAATTAATATAATTTTATTTATTTGTTCATAATATAGAAATGTTGAATAGTAGTTGAATGATGTCATTGTTTATTATTTAAATATTGATAAAACTATTACAAGTTCTATTTGTCAGATTTTACATTTATTCTTATTGGTTATTCATAATTTTTATTAGAAACTATTAGTTTCAAAACATAACTAATTATAAAATAGCATTCACAACAATAAATAAGACAAGCAATCAACAACAAAGTAAAAATAAACTTTGTTTCTTCACGTGTATTTAGTTGTGTGCGCTAGGCTATGCGAGGCTGTGCGCTAGGCTATGCGAGGCTGTGCGCTGTGTATGTGTGTGCGGTGTGCCTTGCGCGAAGACAGACGATATTTCCCTAGCCTCTCTCAAGGCCTCTCCACCGCATGAACATACGAGAATACACACACGTCACTCCGTCGCTCGGTCGCACTGACGATGAATGAAACCAACCGTTGCAGCAGCAGCCTCACTGTACACATTATTTATAATTCGCGCGAAACTAACACTATTTAAATACTTTTTTTGCATTATTGTGCAACAATAATTATTTTTAAATAAATATGTAGTCGATTTATAATAAAAAATAAATTAGATAAATAAAATTATAATAAAAATAAAAAATTTAAAATTACGATTTTACGCGGTGAGGCTCAGCCTCACCTGCCTCATCTGACGCACCGCCACTGCTGTAGACAATAAAACTTGTGATGTCAAATTTTCTAACTGATTTGACATAGCAGTAGCAGTTGTTGTTTTTTCCACAATGTTTGTTTTACTTTCTGACATATTTGACGTAATATTTGAGTATTGGTCTCTATGCAGCAAAGTGTTATGTTTTGCTAAACATTTTCTGCAATTTCCCGACTTGCAATCCTTTGAGATGTGACCTCCTCTTAGACAATTAATGCACAACCTGTTTCTTAACTTTCTCGTATCTTTCATTAATTGGCAATTTGATAAATTCTTTGCAGTTAAAGATTTTATGTTCTTCTTTGCAAATTACACACCTATTTTCAATGCTTAAAAATGTTTTGGTTTTTGAAAGTTGTGTTCTAAAATCCTTTGGTTTTAAACTAAAGTCTTGTTTTCCAATTTCTAGAGTTTCTAATAAATCGGCTTTTGCTCTTAAAAACTCTTTCAATTCTCTTAATGTTGGGCCATTTTCTTCTTTTTTCTTTTCTTCCCACTCTCGGGCTGTAACTTTATCTAATTTGCCTGTAATCATGAATATGATTAACGTATCCCATTGATCTACTGGTTGATTTAGTAATTGTAGTGAACGGAGATTCTTTGATACCATATCTATCAAATTTCGAAGATCATTTGATGATTCTTTGACTATATTTGGAAGATTAAATAATGCTTTTACATGTGTATGACGTAGAACTGATTCATTGTTATATCTTTCACATAACAAAACCCAGGCAATATTGTAGTTTGCAGAAGAAAATTCTAATGAATGGATTACCTGAGCTGCATTTCCTTTTAATGAAGCTCGTAAATAATGAAATTTCTGTATTTCACTGATTTGAATATTGTCATGAATTAGAGATTTAAATGTGTCTCTGAATTCTAACCAATTATTATAACTTCCTTCAAATTCTGGCAATCGAATTTGTGGCAATTTAATATTTGTTGTTAGATTAACCTGTGACGGAGGGTTTATAATATTATCTTCGTTTGACATAATAGACTGATTTGAAACTTCTTCATATTCAATACCTTCTTTCATTTCCATACCTTGCTTATCATTGAGAATATGTTGGGCTTTTCCAACTGCATTATAATATTTAGTTTCAAACTCAGTTCGTTCATTTAATTGCTCATCAAAATCTTCACATATTTCTTCGATTTCAGTCTGAATGTCATTGAATTCAGCTAATAAAGATTGGACATTTTGGTAACGAATATTGAGTTCGGTAATATGTGTCAATTTGACATTTACGTCAACATTTGACGTAAAAATGTTTTCAATTGAAGTTAAGAAATTTGAGATATTTGTTAATTTACCCTTTACTACAGCACGTTTTCTTATTAATTTGTTAATTGAACTCATAATTGAAATTGAAGGTATGGCTGATAACTATATGAAAAATACATAGGAAAAGGAAGCTCTCACTTACTTGGTTTAACGACTCTGCACATGATTTAATTCTTGAATATCTTGACTCTTTGAATGTCACTACTTGTAGTAATTCCAACTGACTGCGTTTTAAACAACTCGGCTGTTCCTGATGGCTGCTTCACCGGTGTTTTGACACATTATTATTGCACTGTTTCAACAATAATTCCGGACGATCCGGCTCGAAGGACCAATTTTGTATATTTCAGAGTATTGATGTTTACTTTTATTTGATATTTAAGTACAATAATAACACTAAATCTTATTTGTAACTGATCTTTATTTTTCACTTATTTACATACTCGTTTTTCTCTTATTTTCTATTGTTGTTCTTTTTCTCTATGAAAACATCCTTTGTTTTTATCAGTGGCACTCAACATTTTTTAACAAATGCTGTTTTTTCAATATCATTTTTGTTCATAGGAATTTGATGAAAGCCTGAATGCAAGTCTAAAGTCGTGAAATATTTTGAGTGTCCGATGTGATCTAATAGTGTGTCAATATTTGGAATTGGAAATTTGTCGTCTTTAGTTTGAGAATTTAATTTTCTAAAATCAATTACAAGTCTCGTTTTACGTTTACCGGAGGCGTCTAATTTTTTTGGAACTATCCAAATAGGCGAATTCCATGGAGAGAGATGGTTGAATTACATTTTCTCTTAGCATAGTTTGAATGTGTTCTTCAATATCATTATCATAAATTATTGGAAGTCTATAATTTTTTGTATAAATAGGAGTTTCATTTTTAACAATTATATTATGTTCACATAAATTTGTACTGGATAATTTTTCGTTAGCTTTTGGAAAAAGGTCTTCGTAATTATTTATAATTGTTTTTAATTTTGATTTTTCAATTTGATTCAAGTGTTCTGATCGAATTTGAATATTATTATTTTGTTTGCAAGTTTTGAAATCGTTTTCTAGTTTCTTTTCTTTTCCTTGTATATTAACAGAGTTTTTAATGAAATTGATTTGAATGTTTAGTTTTTTGAATGCTTCAATTCCTAACAATAAATTATATTGTTTGTGGAATTTGTGAACGTAACATTTCAGTGGAATTTATTTTTAGTATAACAAAATGTGAAATAGTAGTTGTTGTAAACGTACACTTTTCTTCATGAGTTTTCATATTTTTTAAGTTAACTAAATCTGGATGAATTAAATTTATGCTTGAGCCTGTGTCTAGTAATGACGGTAAGTTGTTTGTTAAACTCGACATTACGTATTTTGTTCGGTCACGTCTGTTTCTAATTCTAAAAAAGAATCATTTTCAAGTTCATCGTCTTGTTCTACTACGTTTTTGTATTCGTCAGCGTTTTGTTCTGGTCGTTCATCTGAACTATCGTTGAGATGATAATTCTGTCTTATCGTCTGCGTTGACATTGGCGTAGTAATTCTCGTTTGTTGCGTCATTGGTTTTGGTTGAAATGTTCGTTTTGTTTCAAAAAAGTTTTTCAAATTTTGTCGGGGTGCAAAAGGTTTTGATTGGGTTTGATTGTTATTGAATTGAACTGGTTTGGATGGGAATTGTTGAGCTGGTAATTTCTTTGGTGGTGGATTGAAAGTAATATTTTGTTGGGAATAATTAAATTCGTTTCTTAACAAACGTTCGCATTCTTCTAAAGTGCTCGGTTCTTTCACAATAATTGCTCCTCTTATTGCCAAAGGTAGGAGAGTTATAAAGTGTGAAACTACTAATTTTTGATTTTCTCTAATAATCGCATTTTTCTGCAATTGATTATATTCCTTAAGCAAAATTTTTGATTTATACTGAGCAAATTTGTGCGATATTATTTCCAAGATTTTGTCTACATTAGTTTTAATATTCCTTATTTGTAAGATTTCTAGTAAAATTGTTTCGGCAGTGCTTTTGTCACAGTAATTATTTTTTAAATTAGTTTTTAACTCATCCCAATTATTGAATTTATTTTCGGACAATAATTCGGCAGCTTTGCCTGTAAGTTTCGTTTTTATTAGTCCGAATAAGTAAGTATCTTGAATGTTTGTTAGTGTTACGGCAGTTAGCGCAGACTTAACGTCGTCTACGGCACTGATGAAGTTATTAAGTAATTTTATGTCTCCATTATAAGGAGGAACGATTTCAGTTAAATTTTTTAATTCTGAAAGAGTGGTCGTCATGATTGATGTGTTTAGATTGTTAATTTGATTTAACCTACTTGGTCGTAAAATATTTTTTACGTTTAATGGAGTAGTATTTTCTACTTCAATGTCCGAATTTTCGGATTCTGAGTTACTAATATCACTATCACTAGTGAACATATATTTAGGTGTGTTTTTGTGTGTTTGGGACTGTGCCGGTCCCTCGACAACTTTATTACTAGTGTTTACTAGAGTTGCCCCTTTGTGTAATAAATTAATATTTTAATTTTAACTTACACGAATATTATATTTAGAATAAAAATAATTTGATGGTTGACGGGCATCACCGGGTTCTCTGCTTCTTGCTTCTGTCTGTAGTCGTGCAGTGTAGAAGTCCTCGACGTGGGTCGGCCACCGAACAGCAAGTCCTCGTTGCTTGAAGCTGGAGTACGTGATCAGTTTTGGTCCGGAACCTCGAGTCGTCTTTGTGGATTCTTCTTTTTATAGATGGGTCGTGGTTAGACCCTGATGGGCTATAGGTTGAAGCCGTTTGATGTTCTTGTAGTCTTTTTTATTTATTAATTTTCTTCGTTTTTGGTTAATAGGTTTCTCAGAGCAAAGAATTGAAATTCACCACACAATTTTTGCTTTTGTGTTTCTCTGATTCTACCCAGACTGCGCCAATTAAATATTTTGATTTAATATATTTGAAAAAAATTAATTTTATTTTATTAAACGTGTTTACACGTGTTGAGTACAAGATATTACATGAGCAAGCGAGCAGCAAGTGAACATCTTTGCTTGTTCGCAGGGGGTTTTATTACATTTCTTATCATAATGGAAAAATACAGCTAGAAGTGCTGACTTGGAATAATTATTGTAGAATAAAGGGTAGCCAATACATAATTTATATAAATTGATCTACATTTGAAATACTACATTTGAAATATTACATTGAAGACACTTATTTTGGAAGTTAATCTGTAAATAATAATAAATTAGTTAAATTAAATAAGTATACATTTATTAATACATACATGTTAAAGAAGGATCCATATATTTTTTTCAAAACTGCTATGAATTTCTAGATGTGTTTTCTTTTGCAATACGTTCTATAAAAAATACATTAGTTTAGCATTAGTTGAATAATAATATAATTTTAATAGTAATACTTACAATATGAGCCACTATCGTCAGAATCGTCAGAATAATCGTTATTTAATTTTTTTTCTTTATTAATTTCTGTTTCGTATTTTTCATCTTCTTGTTTTAAATTATTATCCTCTCTTCTAATATTTGTAGTTTTGATGCTAAATCCTGAATTCTTTGTTTAACTTTTCTTATATTTTCCTTTTTATTTTTTCTTACCCTTTTTATTTCAGCTTGTTTTTTTAGTTTATCAGCCATACTTTTATTTCCTGAAGAAAGTTTTGCGAAAAAATTTTTAATTTTGTTATTTGTTTTAATATTTTTAATTTTGTTATTTGTTTTAATTTTTTTATTATTATTATTTAGATTTAGATTGTTAACACTATCACTTATATGCATAGGGCTATCGAAGTTGTTATTTGTTTCACTATCACTTATATGCATAGGGCTATTGAAGTTGTTATTTGTTTCACTATCTACTTGCATGGCGTCCATGAAATGATTTGTAAAATATTTTCTTTGTTAACACCTATATATACTAGATAAAATTCTAGAATGTTCTATTTGTCCCTAGCACATGCGCATTAATTCATAATGCACCACATACGGTGCAAATTTTTAAAACTGGTGCTTAAGCACCGATTTTAACATTTGCAGTTACTCGCGATACTGATTTATATTTTATGCTACTGTTTATCACATTTTTTGTTATCATGTGCATGGATTCCGCAAAAAATATTGTGGTAGGATTACTTAAGTTGTATAACCATTTATTTTTTTCTTTTTTAAATATTTTTCTACAGCAAAATAAGTAATATTATCTAAAAATTCACGTTCTTTATCGTATATTTCTTGCTCACTAATTTTACCAGATTTAAATAATAACCATATATTTCTATAAAATGATGCTTGTAAAGTACATGATATTGCATATTCTCAGTATAAAGATGTAAAAAATAGAAATAAAGTAGATGAAATACTTGAATATAAAGCATGGGATAGAGTTAATAGTAAAGATGCTACAGTTGGCGAAAAAGCTACTGCATGGACAATTACAAATATTATGAAAACTAAACGTAAAATAGGTATGGGTATTAATAATAATTTTTCTGATAATAAATCAGATAAAATGAGTAATGTTTTAACACAGTGTCAAAAGAATAAAATTAAAGCAGCAAAGAAGAATAAAACAGGTACAACAATACAGTTATCAAAAACTCAAGTAAATAAAATAAGTAATTTTGGTAATTTACCACAAACGATATCATTTTTAGCATCTACTTTAGTAAATGCATTTAAAAAAACAGGTTCAAATTCTAAATCTGTTACAGATACAATAAATAAATTACAAAAACATGGTGGTTCAATATCATTACCTATACAATCATTATTGAAACATATATTACCAAAAACAGGTGGAAAAATATATTTACCAGCTACTAAAATTATAAATGAAAAAGTTGGAGGTAGTTTAACTAAAACAGCAGAAAAATATGGTGGTTTTTTACCATTTGCTATACCACCTATAGTAGCACTTATTGCAAAAGCTATAGCTACTGGAAATGTAGCTGCTGCAGCAGGACATGCATATAAAAAAGTTACAGGTTCTGGTATGTTTTCATTAGGTAATGAAGATTGGAATAAGTCAAAAAAAAAAATTTCAGGTATACCAGATAGACCATTATCAAATTTTGAGTTAATAAATTATGCTAAACAGTTAAAAATACCGCATTTTAGAGGTGTATTTATGGATGATACTTTACCTAATAAAATTCATAAATATGAATCAGGTATTGTGAATTTAGATTCAAATTCAGGTACAGGTACTCATTGGATATGTTATAAGAAGAATAATAAAAATGTATACTATTTTGATTCTTTTGGTAATGTTAATCCAGAAAAAAAATTAATTAAATATCTAAATAGTTCAGGAAATGTAGATATATTTTATAATTATGATAGATACCAAAAATATAGTCAAACAATATGTGGTAAATTATGTTTAATATTTTTGTTAGAGTAGGGGTGACCGATATGGTCACTCTTTTAAATACATAACTAAATACTATCTATAAAAGATATTTGTAATGATAATGATAATTTTCTATTAGATATAGGTAGTCGCAAAACGCGACTCCTTAAATATTAATAAGTTTATTATATAATTAATATTTTAATTGATAATGACCATGTGTTAATGTATTTGTAGAATCTTGTAGTAAGTTCATCTTTCCAACTTGAATACCCACCTAGTTTAATTTATAAAGGTAAAATAGAAAAAATAATAGAGAAATACATGATATTAAATTTATTTTAACATAGTTCAGAAAGAGTTATTTTGAAAATTAGATATAATGTTGTATCAAATAACTTAGTTGTTATTACTTTTATTAGAGTAAATATTCAGATATTTGTTAATTGTTTGTTAACAAATTTTTTTAGTAATAAATGGATATGAGTATACCTGGGTCATCTCAGATAAACTCATCAATAATCATAATTCAATATATTAAATGTAATATTTGTAATACTGATTATAATCCAAATGATAATCATAATTGTTTACCATCTAGATATAATATAAATAAACAACTATATAACAATTACCCATTTCATTACAGTTTATTTAGTAAACCTAAAGGTATTCGAATCAAGAAAGAAAAGTGTAATATTTGTAATAACTACCACTATAAAAATCAATGTATTAATGATAGATTAATTATTAAAAGTGAACTTAAAAAATATATTAAAAAATACAACACACATCAAATATCCCTAAAAGTAAAATTAAAAGATTTGTGTGATATTGAAGGTGATATAGATAAAATGATTAAGTTTATTAAAGAAAAAACAAATTATAAAAATGGTGATAAATTTACACTAACATTAGAATGTTTATATTTAAGTAATCTTATGACTGTAGATATTAATGAAGATTATACTGCTCAAAAGATTATAAAATATTTACAGAATGCTTGAAATATGAAGAATATATTGATTTAGATAACACAATATTTCATGCACAAGTTATTAATATACCTCAAGGTGCGGGTGGTGGCACAAAAATATGAAATTTAGCAGAAAATATTAAAACTAAAAAATCTATTACACTAATAAAAAATCATGATAATTTATGTGCACCAAGAGCTATAATTGTAGCATTAACGTATCAAAACGATCCAGAAATATTTAAAAAACTTAATTTATATAATGAAAATGTTACAAATAATGATATAAAGTATATTAGATTAGGTCGTAAATTACAAACCACTTTAACAAATAATTTATGTAACAAACTACAAACATATAATGAAGAGGGTTTTACTTTAGAAGATATAAAAAATGTAGAAATATTATTAAATATTCAAATAAAAGATATATGTTCTGAAAATTTTAATTCTGTCATATATAGTGGTAATAATAAAGATATTATATTACATTTATATAAAATTGCAAATCATTTTGATGTGATTAATAGTATGTCTGGTTTTTATGGATCTAGTTATTATTGTGAAATATGTGATAAAGCATACAAAAATAAAGAACATGTATGTAAAATTGAAAAACAAAAAGTATGTAATGATTGTTTCAGAACTAATCATACAAATGAAGAACCTAAGAACGTATATTGTAAAATATGTAATATATGGTATTTTTATGAATCTTGTTATAAAAATCATTTGGAGTATAATGTATGTAAAACAAGAAAAAGATGTAAAATTTGTGAAAAAATATATAAAACTGATAAGAAACATAATTGTTGTTGGGTATTTTGTAAAAATTGTGAAGAACCTGTATTAGATAAAGTACATAAATGTTATATACTTGAACAAAACAAACAGGTGGAATATGTGAATGTGAAAAGTGTAGAAAATGCAAAAATGTTACATGTAGTTGTAATATTTGTACATATAATATAACGTGTTTTACAAACACGTCAAAAACATGCTGTAGTTGTACCACGTGTAAGTATTGTACATATAGTGAAAAATATATATTCTTTGATTATGAAGCTCAGCAAAATACAGGTATACATATACCCAATTTAATTGTTGCTCATTATTTTGATGGTACTGAATTTATATTTTATAATAATGAAGACTTTTGCAAGTGGTTAATTAATGTACAACATAAAGGATATACTTGTATAGCACATAATTCTAAAGCATATGATTCACATTTTATATTAAAATATTGTATAGAAAATACTTTAAAACCATATACAATATATAGTGGTTCAAAACTTATGTTACTTGAAATTAAAAATATAAAATTAAAAATAATTGATAGTATAAATTTTGTAGCAGGGCCACTTAGTAATTTTCCAAAAACATTTGGTTTAACAGAATTAAAAAAAGGTAATATTATCCACATTAATTTAATATACCTGAAAATAATAACTATATTGGACCAAAACCAGATAAAAAATTATATAATTATAATTCTATGAAAACAAAACAAAGAAAATAATTTTTAAAATGGTATAAATCATTAGGTAATGATTACATATTTGATAATAAAAAAGAAATACTTGAATATTGT
Source organism: Agonum fuliginosum (assembly GCA_947534325.1). Taxonomy (NCBI): domain Eukaryota; kingdom Metazoa; phylum Arthropoda; class Insecta; order Coleoptera; family Carabidae; genus Agonum; species Agonum fuliginosum. Next base: position 20,947,295 of record OX384029.1, on the reverse strand, counting down.
CAATCAGATGTTAATATTTTAAGGAAAGGTTGTATAGAATTGCGAAAACAGTTCTTAGAAATTGCGAACATTGATCCTTTTCAATATTTAACTATAGCTAGTGTATGTATGAGTATTTATAGATCAAAATATTTACAACCTAATACAATAGGTATAATAGGTAAAGGACAAAAAGATTGTTATAGTCAAAAATCTATAAGTTGGTTAGAAAGTTTTGAAAATAAAAACATAAAACATGCATTAAATGGTAATGAAGAAATTATATTAGGTGCTAAAGTAGATGGTTATGATAGTATAAATAATATTATTTATCAATTTCATGGATGTTTTTGGCATGGTTGCAAGGAATGTTATACACCTGATAAAATTAATAATGTTACAAAAACACATTTCAGGTATTTGTATAGTAAAACTGTAATGAGAACTGAATTACTTAGAAGACATGGTTATAATGTTGTAGAAATGTGGGAATGTAAGTGGGAAAAAGATTATAAAAAACGTGTAAAACCACATATTATTACATCTTTAGATCCAAGAGATTCATTTTTTGGTGGTAGAACAAATGCTATAAAATTAAAATGTAAAGTTAAAAATAATGAAAAAATTAGATATATAGATGTTTGTAGCTTGTATCCTACGGTTCAATATTATGATAATTTTCCTGTTAAACATCCTATAATTATTAAAAAACCTAATAATTTTGATAGTGAATGGTTTGGTTTTATCAAATGTAAAATATTACCACCTAAGCAATTATATCATCCTGTATTACCTGTAAAAGCAAAAATAAATAATGATGAAAAATTAATATTTCCATTATGTTATAAGTGTACTTTAAATCAAACAAATAACTGTAATCATAATAGTGAAGAAAGATGTTTATCTGGTACATGGACAACAATTGAAGTTAAACAAGCTATTGAAAAGAGTTATGAAATAAGAGAAATATATGAAGTTTGGCATTATAAACAATATTCAAATAATTTATTTAAAGATTATATTAAAGATTTTATGAAAATAAAATTAGAATCATCACCATGGAAAAACGATTTTAAAACAAAAGAAGAATATATATTAGCAGTTAAAAATAAATTAGATATAAACTTAGATTTTAACTTAATTATTGAAAATCCTGGTAAAAGAGCTGTAGCTAAAATATGTTTAAATTCATTATGGGGTAAATTTGGCCAAAGATTAAACATGTCTAATTCAGAATTTGTATCTACACCACAACGTTTTTATGAAATACTTTTAGATGATAAATTAACTAATATTGATTGTGTTTTTGTTAATGATAATATTGTGCATGTTACATATAAATTTAAAGATTATTATATTGAAAATAATACAGCAACTAATATAGCAATAGCTTCATATACAACTGCTAATGCGAGATTACGTTTATATGATATGATAGACAAATTAAGTGAAAATATCTTATATTTTGATACAGATAGTGTATTTTATATTGATAACGGTTTAAATACTGTTAAAACAGGTTGTATGTTAGGTGAATGGACAGATGAATTAGATTCTGATACATATATTGAAGAATTTCTATCAACAGGACCAAAAAGTTATTCATATAAAGTTAATAATTGTGTATGTAGTACTGAAAATATTCAATGTAAATGTGTATGTAAAATAAAAGGTTTTACATTAAACTATCAAAATTCACAAAAACTTAATCATGAAACATTAAGACAAATTATTGATAAAGATAAAGATAGTGTTGAAATTAAATATAATAATATTTTTAGAGATAAACAAACAAAAAATTTGATAAATAAAAATGAAACTAAAACATTTAAATTAACTTATGATAAACGTATAATTAAAAATATAGATAGTAATTATATAGATACAATACCATATGGTTATTAAATATAGAATAAAAATGAAGATATTTTAATTAACTTTTTGATTATTATAATTTATTAAATGTAAGTGTATAGGTTTTTTTGATGTTCTTTTATATATGTTTTTACAACTAATTTTCCACATTCACACTGAATTTTTTCTCTTAATTTATCTTTATTATCAAAATAGTATTTACTTATACATTCTTTACATCTTAATTGATTTTTATGATATTCAGATATTTTTCTCTAATTTACAAGTATAACAAATTGTCATTTATTTAAAAAAAAAATTGTTAGCGTAAACTAATAGCTAAAAATTTATTCCATAAATAATCTTTTTCAATATTAGTTTTTTGTAGAATTGCTAAAAATTTGTTTAAGAAATATTTATGTGGTACATTATTTTTATAACCACTTGTATACAAAAAATTAAGTAAATATTGATATTTTTTAATAATATCATTTTTAGTTGTACCATCAAGAGATGTATAAAAATTAGGTTTGATTTCTATTTGATAATTCCGAACTAATTTTTCAACATATTTTATTTTATCAACAGGTTTAATAAATAATTTTTTATTTTTCTTATTAATTACATAAAAATCACAATTTATACAATTTGGTACATGATCAGAAGCAATAAATGAATACTCAAAACATTGTCTACATTTTTCAAAAGCTTGATCATTAATATCTATAACTTTAGTATCTGGTATATTAAAAATGTCATTTATTTAAAATAGATTTTATTTAATATATATTTATTGCGTCATTTTGAAAACTTGATCAAAATAATCTAATATTTTTGTAATAATTTCATTATTATTAGTATCAGATTCTTCAATAACTGAAATATTATTATCAGATTCTTCAATAACTGAAACATTATCAGATTCTTCAATAACTGAAATATTATTATCAGATTCTTCAATAACTGAAACATTATCAGATTCTTCAATAACTGAAATATTATTATCAGATTCACTATTATTTAAAATATTTTTAATAATTGTTTCAATATAATTTCGAAACATATTTATTAATTTAATTTCCTCTTTCTGTTATAGTATTCATTTATTAGAGAAAAATTATTGTGATTAAGCGTCAGCTAACGCAGACAAAACAATATTCCAATGAATTTTATTATGATAATCTTCTAAAAATTGTTCACTATATCGTTTCCAATAATATAATAATACAGTCCAATCTAATTTATCTTGAAATTCTCTAATAAATTTTTCATCTAAATTTTGTTGATAAGATATCTCAATAAAATCTAATTTATCTTGATGTAATCTAATAAAATCTAAACTTTTCTAGTTGAAATTATATGCCATGGTAACATTTTAGCATATTTAGTTATAAAATATTCACTTAAATTCTTTCTTTTAGCTACAATATTAAAGTCTATATACTCATGCATTTCTTCTAAAAACTTTTCACTTAAATTTTCATGAGATGATATTTCAGACCAATTAATTTTATGTAAATATCTCATACATATATCTTCACTTAAATTATTTCTTTTTGATAATAATGTAAAATTAATATATTTTTCATATTTTATAACATGTTTTTCATGAAAATCATATCTACTTGATATTTCATCCCAATTAACTTTATTATGATCAATTTCCATAGGATAACCATAATCATTCACAAACTCTACAAAAAATATATGAAAAATACCTACTAAAAAACTATCAATTATTCGAAGTTGTAAATACTGATTCATTATTTATTATTTATATTTTAATAATAAGTAATATACTTTAATATTTATAATAATAATACTATATTTTAATAATTACTCATTTATAATTTGTTATTATTTTTTACTTATATTAATAATACTAATATATTTTTGATAATAATAATAATACTAGTAATATATTTTGATACTTATAATAGTAATAATAATAATCATACTAGTAATATATTTTTGATAATAATAATAATAGTATTATAATAAAATATATTATTAATATTAGTATTATCATAAAAAATAAAATATATTATTATTAATATCAAATAGTATTATAATAAAAATAAAAATAATAATCACAAATAATAAAATATATTATTAATATTAGTATTATCATATAAAATAAAATATATTATTATTAATATCAAATAGTATTATAATAAAAATAAAAATAATAATCATAAATAATAAAATATATTATTAATATTAGTATTATCATATAAAATAAAATATGTTATTCTTAATATCAAATAGTATTATAATAAAAATAAAAATAATAATCATAAATAATAAAATATATTATTAATATTAGTATTATCATATAAAATAAAATATGTTATTATTAATAACATAAATATTGAAAATTTTAGCGTTAGCTAATGCAAACAAAATATATTAACAAAATTTTTATATAATTAAATAATGGAAACAAATATAGATATTATAAATAATAACATTATATTCAACAACAAAACAATTAATTATATAACAGATAATAATAATAATATATGGTTTAAAGCAAAAAATATTGCTGAAATATTAGGTTATAAAAATCCTGAACGTTCAGTTAGAAATTATGTTAGAGATAAATATCGTAAAAAATATGTTGATATAGGGGTGATCAATATAGTCACCCCTTCAAATACACAACCAAATACTATTTTTTTTGTTAGAACCTGGTATATATTCATTAATTTTAAAATCAAATATGCCTGTAGCTATTCAATTTCAAGATTGGGTTGTTGAAAACGTTTTACTATCAATTAGAAAATATGGTGAATATAAACTAGAATTAAAATATAAAACTATAATAGATTATCAAGCAAAAAAAATATTAGAATTAAAACATGATGTAGTATCTAAACTAAATAATATAAATAAACATCATCAATTTATACTTGTTAAGAAGAATTATTTATTTATTAAGATATACACGGGACGTACCCATTTTACATACAATACAAACGACTTACATTTAAAATATACAATATCAATAAAATAATAGTTAAAATAATAAATAATATATCATGCAATTTATGAGCTAATTTTATTTACAAAGGCAGATAACGACAGAACAAATAAGTCGAGATGAGCATAATTCTTATTATATAAATTACACATCCTATTCATAGGTGTGTTAGAACCATAATTAGTTTTTTTAAATGTTACAGAAAATGTAACCTGTGATCTCAATTTTTTTTGAGGTACATGGAATTTTATTAAAGCCAACAGCTCAGGACACAATATGAGACCATTTACTAATTTAAATAAGAAAGAATTATCAAAAATTATTCTTCTATCTTCTAAACTTTTTAAATTAAGTATCAAAGAAATTCTTTGATAAGGATCTGTTTCTCCAGATAGTGGTATGTTTAGTTTATAAGCCATATACCTTAAAAATTTATTCTGAACTGCTTCAATTTTATTTTTATGTACCTCATAATAAGGAGACCACACAACTGAGCAATACTCTAGATGCGGTCTTACTAAACTAGTGTATAATAATTTTATTGCTGTTACATTATTAAAATCTTTGGTTAAACGTTTTATAAAACCTAACATTTTTGTCGCCTTATTAACACTGCTTTCAATTTGAGAGGTAGATTGACAATTTGATTGAAATATTAAACCAAGATCTCTTGTTTCAGAAATAGATTGAAGGTTTAGATTATTAATATTATAATGATAAACTATATTAAAACGTTTTCTGGAGAAGGTAATCGAGTGACATTTATCAATATTTAGTGACATGTCATTTGCAGAACACCAATAGATTTAGATCATTTTGCAGTAATTGCGCATCACAAGATGAATTAACTACAGAAAATAATTTAAAGTCATCGGCGAACAAAAGGAACGAACAAAATTTAATGTACAAGTGGATGTCATTTATAAAGATATTAAATAAAATAGGCCCTAAATGGGACCCTTGAGGTACTCCCGAAGATGCATGAAAGTCAGTAGATTCGTGCCCTTTTACGCTAACTCGTTGATATCTGTCTGACAGATAGGACAGTAGCACACCAGATATACCTAAAGCTTCCAATTTTGCAATTAACAATTTATGATTTACTCTATCAAACGCTTTAGAAAAGTCAGTGTAAATACAGTCAACTTGCTGACTATCTTCTAAGGCGTCTGATATAAAATTATCAAATGTTAGTAAGTTGGTAGCTGTAGATTTACCCTTACAAAATCCGTGTTGCTGTTCAATTATAACTGTTTTAAAAGTAGGTGTCAATATGTCCACGATTAAGCTCTCAAATAGTTTAGGTATAGTACTAATAATTGAGATGGGCCGATAATTTTTAATATCAGATTTATTGCCTGCTTTGAAAATAGGAATTATGTAACTCGATTTCCAAATTTTGGGAAAATAACCCGTCTTTAATGACTCATTAAAAAGCAAAAATAATGGTCTACATAAAGCATATTTACATTCTTTTAAAAAATATGGAGGTATTCCATCAGGACCTGGCCCTTTGTTACCATCTAGGTTATTTAGTTTATTGAATATATCGCCCATAGTAACACTTATTGAGGATATATTGATACAATATTCATAGTTATAGTTGGGCACTGTGGAATTATTATTATTAAATACTGATTTAAACTGTTCAGCAAAAAAATTTGAAATAGTAGTGGGATTATCGCTGCTAATATCGTTGTATGTCATAACATTAGGTAAGACATCATCTTTTCTATTAACGTTAACGAATTTCCAAAAAGATTTGACATTATGTATGATAGACTTTTCCGTATGTTTTATAAAATCTTGATAACATTTATTTGACAGTATTTTGCACTCAGATCTCAACTTACTAAATATTAAATAATCATCATACGATTTACTAATCTTGTAGTTTATATGCGCTATCTTTTTTTGATGTATAATATTTTTTAAATCAGAAGAAAACCACAGAGGAAAGTTAGTACTAATTTTTCTTTTGCGAATTGGTACACAAGTTTCAATAATTGACCTAATGATATTATAGAATATATTTACAGCATCTTCCAAATGACTGGTCATGCATATTGCTTCCCAGTTAATTGTAGATAACTGACAATTAATAGATTCGTAATTAGCCCTTCTGAAGTCAAAGTAGTATTGACAATTATTGTTGATGAATGCAGGTGAAATTTTTAGTTTAATTTCAGTTAACAATGGTGGATGGTAAATGTCAGCTGGCAGTAAACAATCATTAGATTTTTCAACAAAAATATCACAATCATTTGCAAATATAAGATCTAATATTTTACAATGGTCATTCAAGACGTTATTAAGCTGATGTAAATTTAAAAATCCAAAACAATCTGCAACAACAGTAGCTGACGAAAGATCTGCGGTTGAAGTACAAGTTGAGTCGCAAGATACACCATATTCATCGTTATTCCATTTTGTATTTGGCAGATTGTAGTCACCGATTAATAATAACTTTGTGTTAATAACAGAGTCTGATAATAATTGTTCGACTGTTTCACAATGTTCAGTGAAAATATTCGAATCAGATTTTGGAGGAATATAAACCGCACCAAGTATTAAATTTGAAGATTTGAAGTTCACTTTTATAAAAAGATGTTCAACTCTGCTGTTAACTAAATAAAGTTCACTGCTTTTAAATTTTTTATTAATGGCAATTAACACACCACCACCACGTTCAAAGTTACTTGATCTGGAATCACGGTCTCTTCTATAAATATTAAAATTTGTTAATCCTAGTTCATTGTTACTAATATCATCATATAGCCAAGTTTCAGTGAAGATGAAGACGTCAATGTCCATTGAGTTAGTATTAACAGAACAGCACAGTAACTTTAATTTTGTACGAAGTCCTCTTACGTTCTGATAATAAACTGTAAGATTAGAATTACATTTTATGTTGTTAGTAGCTACGTGTTCTTTTTTGTTTTTTTCACATGGTGAAAAAAACGGTTTATTGCTACTCCAGAAGGCCAAAAATTTGGTTGCATGATAGTATCCAATAAATCAAAAGGTATTCCAACCTTAAAAGATGAGTAATCACCTTTAGCAATCAATTGTTCACAAATAATTTCAGCTGCTGGTGTTTTAGACTTAATAAAATTGACAATAGCATCAGTATTAACTTCTTTATTTACTCGCCAAATGTGTATCCACGCCTTACGAGCTGCTGCTGTAAGAGTAGTAGTTGTTGTTGTGTTACTTTTGTCAACTTTAGATGATCCTATGATAATATTAGATTTTTTGTTATTACCGTTGTTTCTTAATTTCGCTTTATCTGCATATGAAGCAGTTTCATTAGGTAATGGTTTCGCTGGTTCACCTATGGGAGCATTAGTAGGAATTCCATTTGAATGTAAATTATTTGAAGTTAAATTTACATTTGTTTTTTTCTGGTTAAGAAAAACATTTACAGATGAAGCTGTCAAAGTTTCACTGACATATTATGATGCAGGTGACAAACAAGTTGGTGGAACACGATGAGACCTTGAAAAATTACTAATTAGATTTTGTGAGCCGGTAGCTGGCGACATCACTTCACTTGATAAGTTGGAATTATTGTTTATCGATGTTGAAATATTATTACCTTGGTCTTTATTATAACCTTGGTTTTTAAGTTTATCAAATTCGGAAGTTAAATCCGTTAATTTATTTGACATAAATTCAATTTTTTTAAATAATTTTTGCAATACTGGAGCAAGTACGGCATTCGAAGGAGTGTTTGTTGAGACAGAATGTAAACAATCATTGCTGTCAAATAGCACCACCTCACAATTGTCACAAATCCATTTAAGGTTTTTAGTACCTGATAGCGAGTTATAATCACGTTTTCCAAGCTTGACGCACGATATGTGGAAAATAAAGTTACACAAACCGGCACATTTCACAAAGAGTTCATCTTTGTTTATTGAATTTTTACACAAATTACATGCAACGATAACGGTGTCAATCCCAGACGACATCTTGGAATATGATTATCATAAATATTATGTAATTAGAATTCAAAAACGTAATGCTAATAAACAAATTAAATTACTAAGAAATATATACCAAAATATGGAAATTATACTTAAAGTTGAATATAATCCAAATAGTATTAATTTATATAATAAAATTAAAGAAACATTAGCAACTAGTTATATGGGTAATCATTTTAGTGTAGATATTACTGATAATGAACTTATGCAATAATGCAAATAATAAACGAGTAATTATTAAAATATAGTATTATTATTATAAAAATCAAAGTATATTATTTATTATTAAAATATATTATTAGTATTATTAATATAAGTACAAATTATAAATGAGTAATTATTAAAATATAGTATTATTATTATAAAAATTAAAATATATTATTATTAGTATTATTAATATCAAAAATATATTATTATTATTATTAATATAAAATATATTGCTAGTATTATTAATATAAAATATATTACTAGTATTATTAATATGAAATATATTATTAGTATTATTATTATGAAATATATTACTAGTATTATTAATATAAAATATATTATTAGTATTATTACTTTTATAAGTATCAAAATATATTACTAGTATTATTATTATCAAAAATATAATACTATTTGATATTAATAATAACATATTTTATTTTTATGATTATAAATACTAATAATAATATATTTTATTATTTATGATTATAATATATTATATTATATTATATAAAAATATGTTAGAATAAGTTCAATAATTATACTCAAATCAACTCTATCTTGAAATTCTATTATAAAATCTTTAGATAATGTTTGACAACGTGATATAACAGACCAATCAACTTTATTTTTAAACTCTCTTATAAAATTTTCAGATAATATTTGACAATATGATATATTTAACCAATCAACATTATCTTGATATTCTCTAATAAAATCTTCTGATAACGTTTGAAACTCTGATATATTAGACCAATCAACATAATTATTATATTTTTTAATAAATTCTCTAATAAATTCTTCTGTTAGGTTATTATTCTTTGATATATTTAACAAATTAATATAATCTTTATATTCTCTAACAAATTCTATTGTTAGTTTACTATGTATTGATATTTTTCCCAATTAACTTTTTTATAATTTATATTAAAACCCATAACTTTAGCAAAGTTAATACGATCTATATTATATAAATAATCATCTATACAACGTATATCATAATAATTCATATCAATTTATTACAAATAAAATTTGTTAATATTTTTTATAATAATAATAATACTAATAATATATTTTTGAGACTTATAATACTAATAATATATTTTCGATAATAATAATACTAGTAATATATTTTTGATAATGATAATAATACTAAAAATATATTTTTGATACTTATAATACTAATAATATATTTTCGATAATAATAATACTAGTAATATATTTTTGATACTTATATCAGTAATAATACTAATAATATATTTTTGATAATAATAATACTAGTAATATATTTTAATACTAATATTAGTAATAATACTAATAATATAATTTTGATAATAATAATACTAATAATATATTTTTGATAATAATAATACTAGTAATATATTTTATATTAATAATACTAATAAAATATTTCATATTAATAATACTAGATATATATTTAATATTAATAATACTAATAATATAATTTTGATATTTTTGTTAAATTAGGGAGTCGCAAAACACAACTCCTATTTTATGTTTTTTACAACATTATTTGCATTAGTCCAAGAGTTATGACTATTATCAAAACATTGGAGTGTCAACGCGACAACCGTAAGTACGGCTCCGTTACACGCGTAGTTTTGAATAGTTTTTGAAGTGATTTAAAATCAAATAAATCGAAAGAAATAGTGGATTAGAGGCAGTAAGTGGTGGAGATTAAAGAATTTACTGTTTAGTGAAGAAAGTGTTTGAGAAAAACCAGTGAGTGAAGTGAAAAATAAAGGAAAAATTACCAAGGTCAAGCGAACTGTCAGAAGCAGACAAGATCATCTGTCGCGCGCAGCGCACGCAGCTAGAAGAGGATCTCTCAGGCAGGACCGGCTCAAGCTCAAACACCGTAGTGAAATAATTTAATTGTGCACAGTGAAAGAACACAAGAGTGAGCAAATGAGCACGGATAGAAAACGAGAGAGAGAAAGTGACGACGAAAAAAGGAAAACGGATAAAGAGTACGAAACTATATTTAGATCAAGCAAAAGAACAATAAGATCCCCAGATCAAAGAAAGGCAGAGAGTGAAAGAAAAACCAATAACAAAACAAATAGTGAAAACACAGATAACACCAGTGACGAAAGTAACATGGAAGGGTTAAAGGAAATGATGAAGGAAATCTCGAGGGATTTAATGAGGGAAATGACGAAAAACACAACCGAACTAAAAGAGGAAATCAAAGAAATGAAAAACGAAATGATAAAGAAAGAAAAAAAGTGGGAGGAGGAGAAAACACAGCTAATAAAAAGAATAGAAGCCCTAGAAAGTAAAGCAGAGAAGGAAGAAAGAGGCAAAAGAAAAAATAACATCATAATTAAAGGAATAAAAGTGGAAATGGATAAGGAAATAGAGCAGGTAGAAAACTTCATTGCCAAGGAACTACAAACTCAGGCAAAAATTGTAAAAGCTTACAAAATGGGTAAAGATAATCAAAACATAATTTGTGCAGAAGTAGACTCATGGCCCAAAAAACTAGAAATAATGAGAGCTAAATATAAACTAAGAAACAGCGAAATCTATATAGATAACGACCTGACAGTTGAAGAAAGGAGAATACAGAAAGAGATCAGAAACGTAGGCAAGGAAGAAAAATCTAAAGGAAATAAAGTGAAGATAGGTTACCAAAAAATTACGATCAATGAAGAGGAATACACGTGGGATACGAAAGAACAAAGGATAACGAAATCAAAAAACGAAGGGCAGGGGCAGTAGTCCCATCAAAAGAAAACAGGATAATACCGATGACAACGAAAGCAAAGAACCAGGCAAACGAGAAAACAAAACACGATAGAAGTAACAAAATTGCACTATTAAAGGATACAAGAACAGCAAATAACAAGGACACGAATATGGAATATGGAAAAATATCGGAGAAAAGAATTAAAATTACAAAAAACACGATAGCGACTTGGAATGTGAAAAGCATAAGTAATAAAGAAGAAGAAATCACAGAAGAATTAAAAAGAGCAAAAATAGATTACATAGGCATAACAGAAACAAAACAAAAAGGAAAGGGATGCAAAAAGCTCACTAATGGATACTGGATGTACTGGTCGGGAGTAAAAATAGAGGAAAATGCTAAAGCAGGAGTAGCATGTATAATTAAAGAAGAAATGATGAAATGGGTAAAGAAAGAATATTATATAAATGAAAGAATATTAGCACTAGAACTGAAGGGGGATATCTATAACGAAGAATACATGATAATAGTGGCATATGGCCCTAACGAAGATGCAAAGAAAGAGGAAAAAGACGCCTTTTTTAACGAACTACAGAAACAGGTGGATGAAAGCAAACAAAACATAATAATAATGGGCGATCTAAACGGCAGAGTGGGAAACAAAAACAACGGAATAGAATGGTGTTTAGGAAAATACGGAGAAGACAAAAGAAATTCAAACGGGGAAAGAATAATCGAGTTCTGTCTAGAAAATGAACTAGTAATAGGAAATACACACTTTGAACACAAGGACATACATAAAATAACGAGAGAAATGCCGAGCAGAAAAGAGAGATCACTAATTGACTACTTCCTAGTTAGCAAAGAAAGTTGGACAAAAGTAAGAGATATTAGAGCAAAAAGAGGAGCAGAGATAGGAAGCGACCATTTCCTAGTTACATTGACATTCAAAGACAAAAAAGAAAAAGAACCGGAGAAGAAAAGAAAGGCAACAAACAATAAAATAAGATGTTATAAATTAAGAGACACAAACATAAAGACACAATTCCAAGAAAAGCAAAACTTTTATATGAAAAGAATACACAAAGGAGAAGAGATAGGAGAAACATGGAAAAAGTTTAAACATGCTATACTAATAGCAGCAGAAGAATGTTGTGGAACATCTAAAATCACTAATAAAGAGATAAAACAAACCCGCTGGTGGAACGAAATAGTTAAAGAAGCAATTAAGAAGAAAAAAGATAAATGGAAGAGATATATAAACACAAGAAATGAAAAGGACTATGAAAACTACAAATTAGAAAGAAGAAAAGTAAAGAACATAGTTAAGGAAGCAAAAAAGAGTTCATGGACAGAATTTGGAGAACTAATGAAGAAAGCATACAAGGATAACCAAAAATTGTTCTTCGGGGTAATAAGAAACTCAAGAAAGAAAAAGCCGCAAATGTTACATAATATTAAAAACAAGGAAGGAGAACTGATCACAAAAGAAGAGGAGATAATGGAAACGTGGAGACAATACTTCAAAGAACTACTGGAAGGAGAAGATATAAGAAAAAAGAAGGCTAGAAATCTTACACAACAGGAAAAATGTCATAATCAAGAAGAGGAAATAACAGTAGAGGAAGTAAAAGAAGCACTCAAGAAAGCCAAAGTAGGCAAAGCTCCCGGACACGATAAAATAACGACAGAAATGCTTAGAGCGGCACCGGACCAAGCACTAGAGATACTGAAAGATATATACAATACAGTACTAAGTAATGGAAACGCACCTGACGACTGGCAAATCGGCATAATATGTCCCATATATAAAAAAGGCGATATAAAAGAATGCCAAAATTACAGAGGAATAACACTCTTAAGTACAGTGGCAAAATTGTTTGCAAGGATATTAGAAAAGAGACTAAGGGCGCAAATTGAAAATACACTAGAGGACAACCAATACGGTTTTAGACCGAACAGAGGAGTGAATGATGCTATAAGCATACTGAGACAAGTTACGGAGAAGACAATAAAACAAGGGCACAATGCACACTTATGCTTCATAGACCTAGAAAAGGCATTCGACAGAGTAAATAGAGAAGATATATGGAACATACTAAGGAAACGAAATGTAAATAATAAAATAATAATAGGTATACAAAGTCTATACAAAGAAACAAGAAACTATATAAGAACGAAGAACGAAAAATCAGATATGTTTGAAACCACAAAAGGCGTAAGACAAGGCTGCATACTAAGCCCGTTACTCTTCACTCTAGTCCTAGACGAAGCAATAAAAGAAGCTAAAATGGAAGCGAAACAACACATAATAGGAAAATGGAAAATGAAAAACGTACAAGTACTAGAGATATGCTATGCAGACGACATAGTTATAGTAGGAAAGGACGAAAGCTCACTAAACAAGAACCTGGAAATATTCAACAGACATCTTGAAACAATAAACATGAAGATAAACCGCAACAAAACTAAGTCAATGATCATCAGTAGAAACGAAGAAATACACACAATCAAAATAGAAGGAGAATCACTGGAACAAGTGAAAAAATTTAAATACCTAGGTACAGTACTGACATATAACGGGAAACTAGATGAAGAAATAAACGAAAGGACAGGAGCAACAGGTAGACTTTTCAACTCTTTGAAGAACAGTATTCTAACAAGCAAAGAAATACCGAAGGACACTAAGACACAAATATACAAAAAAATAGCTGTTCCCATCCTAACTTACGGCTCAGAGACTTGGACAACAACAGAAAGACAACGCAGCAGAATCAACAGCACAGAAATGAGATTTCTCAGGAAAATAGAACGAAAAACAATAATGGACAAAGTAAGAAACAAAGACATTAGAAGGACATTGAACATAAAACCCATAGAAAACGCAATAGAAGAGGGACAATTAAGATGGTGGGGACATATTCAAAGAATGGGAGAAGAAAGGACAACGAGAAAAGTTTATGAAGCAAGGACAACGAAAACAAAACAAAGAGGAAGACCAAGAAAAACATGGACAGAAGAAATAAAGAAATCACTAGACAAGAGAGGAGTTAAATGGGAGGAAGCAGGTCAACTAAGCAAAGTAAGAGAAAAGTGGAGAGAGGTATGGAAACAGATACCTGTTGAAGTAGCAGAATGAACAAGGAAAGCACCTAACACCCAGCCTAACACCTGAAAAGGTAGATAGGCTTTAGGATTAAGTAAGTAAGTAATATATTTTTGATACTTATATCAGTAATAATACTAATAATATATTTTTGATAATAATAATACTAGTAATATATTTTAATACTAATATTAGTAATAATACTAATAATATAATTTTGATAATAATAATACTAATAATATATTTTTGATAATAATAATACTAGTAATATATTTTATATTAATAATACTAATAAAATATTTCATATTAATAATACTAGATATATATTTAATATTAATAATACTAATAATATAATTTTGATATTTTTGTTAAATTAGGGAGTCGCAAAACACAACTCCTATTTTATGTTTTTTACAACATTATTTGCATTAGTCCAAGAGTTATGACTATTATCAAAACCTAACCATTTTACAAATACTTTATTACCTTTACGTTTTATTATTTTTTCAACTAAATATATGTCATTTTTAGCAAAATTTAATTCTTGGTTATAAAAACATCCTTTTAATTCTTGTTTTTGATAATCTTTTAGATTATAAGTTATAGGATTAGAATATATTATTTTTGAAATTGTGAATATCTCGTTTGTCCAATTAGGTATATAACCTTTTTCAAATATGGTTTTATATTTAGATATTCTAACTTTATCACCAATATTATATTTTGGTATATAATCAGGTATATTTTCTTGAAATAATGGTAATAATTTATGTTCATTTTTTCTTTTTGATGCATCAATAGGTGTCATTTTTATTGTACTATATTTAGTATGATTATAAGTATTTACTAACGTAGGTAACATGTTAAACCATATATAATTACCATTAATTGTAAATTGTTTCCACATTTTTTCTTTTAAAGTTCTATTAACACGTTCTACAACACTGGCTTTTTTATCTGAATATGTTGAATAATGATTAATATTATTATTTTTCATAAGTGTTTGAAAATCTTTATTATAAAATTCTAAACCATGATCAGTTTGAAGATTTTTTGGTATACGTTTAGCTAATATTAATTTAAATGCATTAGTTATACTTTTACCTGTTTTATTTTCTACAGGTATAGTCCATAAATATTTAGAAAATACATCAATTACTACTAATAAATATTTATATCCTTTATTTACTTTTGAATATGGTATCATTTCTACTAAATCTGCTTGCCATAAATCATCAATACCATATGATATTACTTTACGTGTTGGAAAATTTCTTCTTAATGTTTATGTAATTCATTTGCAATTTCTTCTCTAATATTATCTATTTTTTTTTAATAAATTTAGATTTTTTGGAACCACATTTAGAACATTTTGCTTGTAACATTGGTTTATTTTTTTCAGTTATTTTTTTAGTAATATTAGTTGAATTTGTTTGACATTTACATTTAAGACAATATATTAATTCACTCATTTAATAATTAAAAAATTACTCTAATAACCTACTAATTGTATCATAATTTAATTTAGTTACTTTTAGCAAATGTTTGTAGAATTGTATGAATTGTTTTAACAAAATCTTTTTTATTTAATTCAGTTTTCTTATTAATATCATTATAGTTAATATTTATTGTTTGATTCATATTTCTAGCAAATATCTGAATTAATTCATTTATATCTTTATGTAAATTTAGAAATCCTAATGTTTTTTTATTAATTTGTTTTGGTTTTTGAATCAAGTAATTCATCTTTAGTTTTATCTATTTTTTTATTAATTGTATTATACTTTAAATTTATAATTTTCTCTATATTATCAGAATTTGTTTTTATTTTATCATTATTTTCATTAAATTTTGTTATTATAGTTGCATTTATTTTACTTGTTTCAGAATAACATTTATTTTCTATTTCTTGAATTTTATTTTCATATAATTTAATTTTTCTGATACATAACCTTTTGTACATGCATCTGAATCTAATATAGGATCATGTATATTACATAATCTCTTATTTTCAATATCAAAATCACCATTATTTATTAATTTAAAACCAATACCTGTATCACCTTTTATACCTCTTGAAAATATAAAAGTATCAGAATATTCACTAATAACATTACCAAAACCATCCATTTATTACACTAAAAATAATTATCTAAAACCAATTATTAGATATAAACTTATTTTTCGTTAAAATTTTTTCTTCTTGTAATTCTTCTTCTATATTTATAATTTCATTTTCAACATTATCGTTACTAGCTATTTTTTCAGCGTTTAGAAATTTTAATCTTTTTTCTAATTCTTTTCTATCATTCCAGTATATATATTCTACATTTCTTTATATTTTTTAATTTTACCACCTTTTTTTGGTGTTGAAGTTATTTTATCTAAATTTTCTACTGCTGAAGCATATCTTGATATAGGTGTTGTTGGTACTGAAATATCAGATACTGAAATATCAGATGCTGAAATATCAGATGTATTTGGTGTAGAAAATTCTGTATATTCTTGTGATTTTGCTCTATTTTCATCATGCATTTGTTGTCTAGGTGATTTCTTATGTTTTGGTATTTGTTTATAATTATCTGTTTCTTTATATCTACCCCATAGAGGCTTTATAACGTATAAATACTTATAACTTTTACTACTTTTTGGGAATTTTGGATTATTTTCTTTACACATTGCATCACTAGCTACTAAAATCATGTAATAATTTTGTAAATCATTATTTGTATATTCAACTTCTGGTTTTGCTTGAGTTAATAAACTACATAATCCTTTTGTAGATGATGTTTTAAATATAATTTCTGCATCTTTTTTATTACTTGTGCATAAATAAATATAATCTTTATCGGTTGAAACATATAATTTTTTATGTACGACTTCATTATAATCAATTGTTTATGACGTTGTTTAGCGTGCATAAACTACCAGTTTATGCACTAGTGCATAATGATAAAGTAAAACAACAATTAAAATTAATACATTTTTTTTTTATTTATGAACAAGAATTCAATTAAATGAAAATTTTATAAATTACAATAAGGAATACATTTTACAGGCTCCTGACAAACTGACACTAAATTACCAACAAAATAATATAAATAATATTAATCAATTTCATGTAAAATAAACTAAGTACAAACCTTATTTAATTGTTTAGGGATAAACTAGCTAATTTGGTTATCTATTCCTTCGTTTATATTAATATTGTAGGTGTAGCACACAACACACACAAGTACTTACAATATTGTATTTTCGGTATTTTCCTTTATTTGGCATAATCAGGAGAAGTGTTTCTTTTGCATTTAATGCAATTTCAATAATTTCTTTCATTTCTAGACCAAAAATAAGAATGTTTTTAATAAATGTCAGTTTGTGAGTTTCAATATTTTTCTCAAACAAATAATCAATAAACAACTTTGTAACCATAACAATAGAAAAAATACACTAATACTATCAAATTTTTTTGTCAACCCGATTATGTCAAATACAAATGTCATTCTAGGCAATATAAAAATTGATTATAATGAAGTCGTACATAAAATATTGTATGTAACTCGTACATAATCGGACTTTATAGACTCGCCTTATTTATTAGCCTCGTTCGCTGCGCTCACTCTGCCATAAACAACGGCTCTTCAATAAAGTCCTAGGTTATGCACTTGTTACATAAATATCTATTATTACCAATACATTTGCTACCACGATTAATACCGAATATTTCATCTTTGTTGTCTGTTTTTGAAAGATATTCTTCAAGTAAATTTTGTGTTCCTGATGGTGTAATTTCTTTAATTGATAATTGTGATTCTGGATTTTGTTTTAATATATTTAATTGTTCCTGAAAATATTCAATTTGTTTATCTATAGAACTTTTTTGATCATCTATAGAGTTTTTTATAGGTAATAATTCATTAATAATTGGTTTATACTGTTTTTTTAAGTTTTCTTCATTAGTTATTTCTGTTTGAAGATATGCATCAAACGCCTGTTTTGCTTTTTTACGTGACTCAATAACTTTTTTTACTAGTTTAACATCCATTTATATACATAAAATAATTGTGTTGTATTGTTATGGTATGTTGTTATGTGTTATATTGTGTTGTTATGTGTTATATTGTGTTGTTATGGTGTGTTGTTATGTGTTATATTGTGTTGTTATGGTGTGTTGTTATGTGTTATATTGTGTTGTTATGTGTTATATTGTGTTGTTATGTGTTATATTGTGTTGTTATGTGTTATGGTGTGTTTTGTGTTATGTGTATGATAATATAGGGGTGACCGATATGGTCACCCCTTTAAATACACAACTTCATACTATATTTATTAACGAATCAGTTAATATTTAAATCTGTGTTATGTTATGTTAATTGTATTTCTAATATTTCTTTAAAGTTGCGGGTATATTTAGTATTTTCATTTTCTTTATTTATGACTAGAAAATCATATCTTTCTTTCCAACATATATTACATAATTCTTTAAAATTATCAAATGACATATCTGTTCCAACATGATCATCATAAACATGTTTCAAGTTTGTGTTGTCTAATCTGAATAATATAATTAAATTTAAATTATCACGAATCATTTGTTTAGGTATACGAGAATATGTTTGACATAAATATAAACAACTAATATTTTTATGTCTTCCACGAGTATAATACTGTTCAATATTACTATTACTATAATTTATATCATCAATTATAATTACAGAATATGGCTTTATATCTTCTACAGATAAAATATTATTTGGATCTGAATAATCGTAATACATATGTCTATATTTTTTTGGTAAATAAGAATTTACTTTATGAATAAATTTTTTTAAATAAACATATTTATCTTGATATAATGATTTAGAAATAATATGTAAATCAGTATAAATTAAACCATTTTTTGAATGTGTTAATATTGATAAAGCAACATATGTTTTACCACTATTTGAACTACCAGTAATAACAGATCTTACAACATTAGGAAAATATTTATATAATTTTGATTGTTTTTCAATAATCATATCTTTTTGTTCTAAATCTAAACCTTGATCATATTTTTTTATTTTTACTTCCATTTATTAATAATTCTTTTTAACCAAGTTAGTATGAGGGTTATAACTAAATAATGCATCACTAATTAATAGACAATGTATTCTTGTATTTGCTACAACAGCCTTATTAAATGTAAATTCGGCTGTAATATTTGTAACAACATTTTTTGTAACTATTGCGTAGTGAGATAAATCTACAATAAAAATTGGATTATGTAAGAATTTTTCATAACTAATAATATATTCATATAATTGCGGATTCATATCTTTATAATAACTTGTTTTGAAAATCTTCAAACATTGTATATGCTTTACCATAAATATTATTTTCAAAATCTAAACCTGTACCAGGATATTCTTTATCATCTAACATAACTTGTATATTTTTCAAGTTAGAGTGGTCAAATATCGTATTATCATTTTCAATATTTCTATCTTTATCTATTTGAAATGCAAATATAGCATATAAAGGTCTTTTTGACATATTACCTATATCCCAAGTAAATGATTTTAAATTTGTTATAATTGTTATAGGATTTTTATAAATAAAATTTTTAAAATTAAATTTAATATCTTTACTAGATTCTATAATTTTATTAATTTCTAATTCAGCTTCTAGAGATGGTTTAATAATAGGCATTTCCCAAAAAACATCAGTTATATTTAGTTTTACTTTATCTTTTAACGCTGTTGGTACTATTAAACAATTACTATCATCTAGATTTCTTAAAAGTTCTAATGTTTGACTTACACGCATTATAGGCTTATTATTAGTTTCAAAAATACTTAATACTTTATTTAATGGTATTGTAACTGAGAAATACCCTTTTTTATTTAATATTTTACCACCAAACCAATAAGGTAATTTAGTTTTATTTTCCAATACTTCATTTTTTAATAAAATACTATAACCAGGAGCATCAACAAGTTCTACATAATTAATAGAATCATTACACATGTAATATTTAATTTGACTATATATATATATATATATATATATATATATATATATATATATATATATATATATATATATATATATATATATATATATATATATATATATATATATATATATATATATATATATATATATGCAGTGGTAAAAATGTAATATTCTTAAAATTATCTTCTGTTAATGGTTCATTTCCAATTACATCAATAAAACCATTTATTACTAATTTACTATTTGCAGTATCAAAAACAGAATTTTGAGATGTTATATTAATTGTTGTAACACGGTTAGGTATATTAATATAATCTCTTTGTTGAGGTAAATAAGGGTGATAATAATAATTCTCAATATCAAAAAATATATTAATGTAGGATAATTTTTCTTATTTTAACTTTTACTTCAATATATTCACCTCTAAAATCTATCAAGTTACCATATTCATCTTTAATTTCTATAATAAGTGTATCAATATAATTCTTACCTATTATGGGAAAATATTGATGATTTTGCGGTTCTTCTACAATATCATAACCTGGTTTTACTTTAATATAGAAAGAATAAATAACATTTGTACATATTGCGTTTATATATTGACCTAATACTAACGAACAATGAACTCTAGATGATTTTATTTTAAATATATCTACTTCATTATCTGAAATATGTTTTTTATTTGCTTCAAGTTTTCGTTTATTAAAACCTAATAATGAACCAATAGAAGTATCTGTTGAAAAATCTATTGGATATATAGACTTTATTTCACATTTAAAAGTATTAGTATTTGGTGCCATTACAAAGCCATTACCGATTATTTCTTCAAAAATATCCTTTAAATGAACAATTCCATATGTACCAGTTTCTATAATTTCAGTTATTAGTTTATTATCTTTTTCATACGTAAATGTATTATTTTTTAACTTTTCTGAAACATTTGGTATTTTAAAACAAGTTTTTAAACCTAGAAAACACATTTCATAATTTGAATCACTTATGTCTAATGATTTACTTCTAAAACAGAAGAATTTAAATTTCTTAAATTATTTAATAAATATATACCAACACCCATTTATTATAGAAAAATATCATAATATTATATTTATTATTAATATTATAATTGTTTTAAACAAATGTAATATCATGTATTTCTCTGTTGTTTTTCTCTATTTTACCTTTATAAATTAAACTAGGTGGGTATTCATTCATTGCGTATATTATATATTATTTATTATTATATATGCAATATATTTATTAAATCTTTGTGGTAATGATACTTTACCGTTTTCTAAAATAACTATAATTTGTTCACCATACTTACCAGTATTTGATTCAAAAGATATAACTTTATAAATCTTATTTATTTCTAAATCTGATAGTTTTATAAATTGCGATGATGCACTATTTAGCATACTTGCATAATTAGTTTTGTTCTCCATTTATTACAATAAAAATTTGATAATATATTATCTCAAATAGTACACTTTTGAAATGTGAATATTTGCTATAAATATAGGAAAATATGCTACTTTTAAAAAGTATACTAAAAATAATCTGTATTTACAAATGTTGCACAAAATAATTTTGAAAATCGGGTTTTCAAAAAGTAGGTAAAATTAGCTATTTTTGGTGAATATTTGCTATGAATATGCGAAAAATAGGTAGTTTTTAACTGTTTTTGAAAAGTGTACTGAACGGGCCCATATACTACTGGCAAGAATGGTACCTATGGCCATACCTACTAAATAAAATTTTTGATTCTCATATAAATTCTTACCTGATGTGAG
The DNA here is from genome assembly GCA_947534325.1 of Agonum fuliginosum. Classification (NCBI taxonomy): domain Eukaryota; kingdom Metazoa; phylum Arthropoda; class Insecta; order Coleoptera; family Carabidae; genus Agonum; species Agonum fuliginosum. The sequence continues at coordinate 20,924,683 of OX384029.1, read as the reverse complement.
GTGGTCAAGAATGGTACTTATGGCCATATCTATTAAATATAATTTTTGATTCCCACATAAATTCTTACCTGATGTGAGGTGGTCAAGAACGGTACCTATGGACATACCTATTAAATAAAATTTTTGATTCCCATATAAATTCTTATCTGATGTGAGGTGGCAAGAACGGTACCTATGGACATACCTATTAAATAAAATTTTTGATTTCCACATAAATTCTTACCTAATATGAGATGGTCAAGAATGGTACCTATTTAATAAAATTTTTGATTCCCATATAAATTCTTACCTGATGTCAGATGGTCAAGAATAGTTCCTATGGCCATACCTAATGCAGAATAATACCGTACCACATGTTTACCACGATGAAGATTTTTTCCTTGAAAATTTGGAAGCCTTTACATTAAAAAATCTTCAAATTAGCTTTTAATACTTAAAATCATTTTCTTCTGTTTGTTATGTTTTACTGCTGGTTTTTCAAAATTTTTATTACCTAATCATTTGTTATTTTAAAATTTATTATTTTGTATAATTTATTAAATAATATTTATTGTGTTAAAATTGTTTTAATTTTATTTCAACTAAGTAACCATTCCATTATCCTTTTAAACAGGTAGTCAATTGATCAAAAAATAAATTCACAAAAAAAATCACAAAAATGATGATTAAAGACAATTTATAATTTATTTTCATCCGGAAAATTTTTTAGTCATTTTATAGCATAAGATAAGATATAAAGATCGGCATCCCGATATTTATAATTACGGCCAGTGGTTAGCTCAGCGGTAGAGGGTCCGCCTAGCATGCTAGCGGTCCCCAGTTCGATTCCCAGCGATTCCCAGCACAACCGACAATAATACCACTGGGTCCGAGTGGTTGGATTCCACTATAATAACTTCTACGATCCTGTAATTGGAAGTTAATTCTGTAGGTTGGTTACCATTAAAATAAAATTTGTATAGCATTTAAACGAATTAGGAATCTATACACTCAACGTAGAACTTCAACCCTACCGCCACAACATGATGATGTCCGCCTACCTGAAGGGGCTCCATTCTGAGAAGGGAGGAGTTATATTATTGAAAAAATGCAACATAGATAAAATTATGCTGTGTCGCATGTTTTTCCCCGTGAGAAACATGCTCTGCTGTAACTAGATTCCTAAATCTCGTAGATAATAAGTTTTCTTGTAAATTAGAATAGATAGAATATGTTAGTCAGTAGTTAAGCTTTGTAGAAGCAACATATCTTGTAGTTGACAAATAAAATTCTTTCTTAAAAAGTAATTTTATAAAGATCGATCGTTAATGTATATATATATATATATATATATATATATATATATATATATATATATATATATATATATATATATATATATACTGGCGGAAAAAAAATGAAACACTTTGAAATTCGTGAAATTTCGACCATTTTCAAACCGCTATAACTCGGCGTATTTTCAATAGATTTCGATGAATCTTTGTGGACGAAAAACTCTGAAGTGTCTACTTTAAAGTCATGCCTGCGAATTTTAGCGCAACCCCTTCCGCCCCCCTCCAGCACCCCGGTGAAAAATAATAAATTTTAATTTTAAAAATGTTCAACTTTGACGATGTCTATGTCTATGGACTTTAAAAATTTTTTTTGACTTGATCCATCAAAAGGGCACTAAAATTCACTCAATTCCCTGTGCAGGACTCAAAGAACGAAGTTTTTACGATCATTTGGAACAAAGTTATGAATTTTTTTTTTAAAAAGGGCATTTTTTTGTTTTTTGCACATAACTCAGCGACTTTTCAACCAAATTAGACTATTCTTTCGGGGAAAAACCAAATTGTGGGTGTACTTTAAGGGGATAATCTCAGAATAGGATGATCTTTTTTCGTACTCTTTAAAACCCGAACAAAAAAACACGTTTTTTCGCAAAAAAAACGTCTATTTTTGGCGATGTGTACCGAGTTGGAAAAAATTTTTCGGCTCGATCCACAGAAAAGGCATTGAAACTTGTTCAATTACCTGTGCTGGGCTCAAAAAACGAAGTTCCTACGACGATTTGGCACAAAGTTATGGCCGTTTGAAAAAAAGTGCATTTTGTGATTTTTTGACTCATAAGTCGGAAGTTTTTCGGCGAAATTGTTTGTTTTTTTCACGAATGAAATTTTCCTTCAAAATTTCTAATTTTTTAGACAATTTGAGTTACACAAAATTTTCATTTTTATTTTTAAATTTTCTCGATATTGCAGGTTTGCTTATACCCATGGCATGAAGAACGGTGCTCGATGTGGCATTTTGCTTCGTACAAAGCTGTCAAAAGGATGTTACACAGGTATAGCAAAATGCCATACAAAAATTTGTATACGCTTAACCCGTAGCGCCTGACGTGACACCTTGTGGTGAAATTCGTAAGTTATGTGCTGAGAACTGTCAATTGCAGTATATGGACTATACGCCAACCCGATATCAACTGCTGCTACACCTAGCGGCCATTGTCAACAATACGTCACTGACACATTGCACGGCGGTGCATGCGAGTTTATATAGAATCGCGTTTATTTTCATCAAAAACGTCGCAAAATGAGTGTCCCGACCAAATCGCGACTCACGGGACAGCTCTGTTATGTTCCTTGGTGTCGTAGCACGCAGTTCGACGAGCCAAAAGTGTCATTTTAACGATTTCCGAGCCGAGATTGGGAGGTTAAACGGAAGGAGCTTTGGATTGCTCGCGTTCGACGAGCGTCGTAAGTGATTTAAAACATTAATTATCATTTTCTTAAGCTAATTTAATTTGTAAATAAATATATATTACTACATAATTAATGTAATATCTAATTCACATAATTTATAATAACCTACATTTGAATAAAATGTAAAAGATAATAGGATACATGAAATATGACGTGCAACTAGTTAATTAAATATGTGAATTATAACCGATGTCTGTAATTTTAAACTTTTTAATTAATTTTAAAATAAATTAAACGTTTTAAATATTATTTATTATAAAAAAATTGTTTTCTATAGAACTGGAAAAGATGCTTGGGTGCCATCGAAGTACTCCACAATTTGTAGTAAACATTTTGTTGGGGGCGAAAAATCTAACAATCCAAGGAAATAAAACTACAATCCTACGATATTCCCATAGAAGCCAGAGACATCAGCAGCTGTAGCTCGTCAGGAAATTAAAATTTAATTTAATACTCAATTATTGCATCTGGCAAACTTATGTGACCCTACCCTAGAAGAACAGACTTGTTTTTGATACTTTAAGCACAATCTATAAAAATATTTATGGTAATGATTTTTTGGTGTTTAGATATGATATTGTAAGATTAAAAATTGAAACTGAGTTGTGGTTATTATACGTTAATAGTAGGTACTACTTGTTTGCAGGGACTACTTTATTTCTTAACCACTCTGTGCTTCTAAGATTAATTATTAAGAAGCAATAGGTAAACATGCACAGGCAACATGCACGCTTGTTTTATTACATACATGTGCACAAAAGTAATTTTATTGCATAGAATAATTTTATGAATGCATTAGAAAACCAATAGATGCTAGAAAATACTACTAGATACCACTAAAAAAAAGATACGACTCATTATCATTTACTAGGTACTAATACTACATATTTATGATCAAAACCTTACTCATTTATTATTATCGCAAATCGTCATTGAATATTTACGTACATTATGATTGGGGCAGCTTTTCCATTTTCGTTCGGTTAGTCATTATCTGTTCAGACAGTTTTTAATAATTGTTAACATTTTATTATTTTATACATATCTCTATCGACGGCTTATAAAGGTTGGTTTTTGTCTTAGTGCTCAATGCACCAGGAGTTTCTCGCAAAACAGTTCCTTTAATTTTGCTGGAACTGTCCATTTTTATTTCGTGCACATCCGAAACATGATGACTTTCCACGAGCTTTTTCTCCTTACTCAAGCTCATCCGTCGGAAAATCGACAAATTTACCGGTCTGAACCCACATCTCAAAATAATCAACATTACGACGTATTTTATAAGCAGATTTTGCAACTCGGCGCTAATGCCAGATTTAAATCTGCCAGTGACGTATTGTCGTGCGCCGCCGCTAGAGCGGCGCTCGGGTCGCGCCAGCTGATGTCGGGTTGGCGTATAAGTCTAGATATGGCGGAAGGTTGTGTGCAGGCCACTTCAGATTTTTATATTCATTTTAAAGCAATTATACATAAATATTATTTACCTAGAATTGTGAAAATCATGTCTTTTAATTCTGTTTTGCATTTTGCTAAATCTTAGACCTGGTCAATATAATACAATATTAATATAATAATATATAAAATGGCATTAAATTCACGCTCAACTACCATCCATACACTTTCCTTATCTCGAATAGTAATTAAAATAATAATAAAAATAAAATGTATACAGAGAGCTGGTTACTAATCTTTGGTTAATACAGTACTGTACAAGTTTCAATAAAATTAAACCAAGTTTTAGTTAAACTAACTTTCGATAATCGCAGAATTTAACCTTACATGGTGCAAATGACCATAATATCGTTCAATAGCGAAGAAACAGATCTTAATAAATAAATAAATAAATAGCAATAATATTGCCAAAGAAAAACACGACCAAACTACGCGTTAGTCTTAATGTTCAAGCGAAGTTGCTCCTAAGCTGACGTCATGCGCACAACAGTACAATATTGAAACGCGTTATCGGCACACCATACAATACTAACACCACGATTTTACTATGATTTATTGATATACTGAAGTAAGTTGATGTAAAATAGGATAAGATAAGAACACATTTCAATTGTTTATAATTAGAGATTGACAATAGCAAAAAATTAAAGTGTTATAATTGTTCCATTTTATGAAGGTTGTACCTCTGGCGTGAAGTTGGAGGTACACATTTTATTTGTTAATAACCTTCGACCATATATACTGGTATAGCCAAGTAATTCCCTATGTTGGTATACACAATATTGTGAAGTCCGCATCTGCGGTGCGAGGAAAAGAGATTTTGCCCCTATATATACTGGGAGTTTTGTTTAAGGTAATGAATATTATTCTGATTCATATTATGTAATGTTAATGTTTTGATCTTTGTATTATTAAATAAATAGAGCTTGTTTAAAAGTGTTCGAACTTAGATCCGTGAAGTTAGCGGTACACCATTGCAAAATCCCAAATTCCATTACGTAATAATTTAGTGCTAATTTATTGCTAATTATTGCAGTATAATTCAAATTTATTGCTATTGTTTTTATGAAGATAATGAACAATTTATAAGTGTACCGTCAAGTTCACGCTGTTGGTACACCATTGCAAAATCTAAAATTTTACTGCGTAAGAATTTAGTGCCAATTTATTGCTAATTATTGCCGTATAACACAAATTTATTGCTATTGTTGTTTGGAGATGATCAACAATTTATAAGTGTAGTAACACCAAGTTCACGCTAGAGGAACACCATTATATAAAAGTCACATTTTTGTTACGTCATAATTGTTTTAATAGAGATTATCAACGATCTAATTGTAATTCCAAGTTCACGTTAATTTAATGTTAAAATTATTGCTGTATAATACAAGTTTATTGCTCTTCTTGTAATGAAGATAAGTTTACACTGGAGAGGAACCATATCATAAGATGATTTTTTACATTATAATTTGATACAATTTTTTTTCTTATAAATTTATTGCTTTTGTTATAAGAAAGGTAGTTATTAAGTTCTACAATAATTATATGTACGTAACTCAAAGTTCATGCAGGCAGGATAGAGGTACTACATCATTAAACAAAAAATCTGTGTCGCAATAAATAGATATACTTTTATTGATTATTTATTATAACAATTTAATAATTTTTTTACTTTCCTTGTATAATAAAACACAAAAATTAATTAATTTAACTAGACTGGTATAACACTTTTTGTCGAAAACGAACAGGATAATTTAAGATTAGTTCTAACACATCCAACTGATATTTTGTAAACTACTACGATAACATAAGATAAAATTTTCATGTATAAGCTTGTTCAGTATTGTACATTATACAGGGTGTTCATTTTAAGTGGCGCACCATTGCTATCTCGAGAAGTATAAGAGCTACGAAGTTGGTTAAGGAGTTTCGATACCGATTATCTATCTAGGGGATCTAAACAAAAATCTATTGTATTTCTGCAGAGTGACAACTTCTACCCACTAAATTTTGTTGTAAAAAACACCGAAAATATAAAAAATCTTATAGCGAAATATATTTGTTTATAAATATTTTATTACTATCTTTCAATTAAATTGTATTTTTAAGTCCTAAAGATTTTATATTTTAAAATTCATAATTTTAAAAATCAATCGAAAACACGGCAACAGCGCTAGTATTTTAGCTGCTTTACGTTGGCTGTTGGCTGCAGTGATTCTAACCTAACTGTCAACACAACTGTCAGGTAGTAAATGCAATAGCTCATAATTGTTCTTTTGACGCTCCAAGATTAATGCAAGCTATAAGAAACGAGAAATTAATTGATAGTTTTCGTCCAGTCATTCATTATTTCCAAGACACTTTAAAATTATTTAAAAACAGATTTCCTGAACGTAGATCTAAAAAGCAACAACTAACTTTAGCAACTTTGTCGTCGGAAACATTATCATTATCTACAAAGTATGCTCATAACGCTGAGTACGAGGCTGAATATAATGTCTATTTATTAGAACAATTGGTAGAAATTCATCTTTCTGTTTCAGAAATAAATAGTAATGGGGAAAGCTTTGAACAAGTATATGACAAACTTACACAAAAGATACAGATATTATTATTTCTACTGTACAGCCTTTAAAAAGAGTCAGATCTCCTGGAATGATTAAAAGATTAGCGACATTTGGAATTAGTTACGAAATAATTGCAAACAAATTTAGTGATCATGGACCCGTCATATCCCTTGTAGAGTTTTCAGTAGATGAACACGAATAATTCTTACTCAAATAGTTATTCCTACTTATTTTCGATAGTTTCGTAACGGTGTTTGTATGCGCATTGCGAAAGTGTGTCCAATTTCCTAAAAATGACTTGTGTATGTATATTTTATTTTATTTGTTGTGAAAATATAAATATAATATCATTTGTTACAAACTTTATAATATAATATGCTTCAACATAAACGCATACTCTTACTTTCCAACAGTATTTTAAATTTCGCGCCAATCTATGATTTGCGACGTTGCCGTAGTTATCGCTCTTTTAGTTATGTGTCACGTTTTAAATTTTATTTATTTGAATAACTCAATAACGGTGTGGAAGAATCCACTGAATTTTAGTTTCATGATTTATTAATGTCTGATTTATAATTACTGTAAATCTCTTTCTGGTGGTATTATTTTTATAGATTACACAGCCCTTTAAAAATGTATTCTCATTTACTCCCATGTAAAACAGAAATATTTAAAAATTTATTTTTATAAAACGGTGTGGACGATTGATCTGAAATTTTAACAGTGTACGATAAATACATCCATCTTCAACTTGTAAAAATTTCAGATGAATGGTAATATTTTCAAAAACGGTATCGAACCTCCTTAAATTAGCAAACAATTTCTATTTTATATGACTACTTTAATGAAAGAAACAAAAAAAAATTTAGACCAGTGGTTCTCAAACTACGGGGTGCAACTTTCTTATTTCAAATGGGGACCTAGTTTTTTTATTCGCTTATTCGATTCAGTATTTTTTAATAAATTCAACGAGATATTAGTTTCATACCCTGACATAACAAAAACATGAGAAAAACGCTATTGAAAATTATGATAATTTAATTAAAAACTTATTGTTACAAGAGTGCTATGGAAGAAAACAATTGAATATTTGTTTCATATTAATTGTTATTTGTTAATGAAAATGATTCTTTGATTTTAATCAAGAGATCAGGACCGCTACTGAGTGTATGAGTTCAGGGTACTAAGCACTCAGTGGGTGTAAGGTGGCGGTAACTACGGACACGTGTTTCGACCTTATTTGGTCTGATCAGTGTAGTATACTACAATCTTTTTCATTAACAATTAATATGAAACAAAATATTCAATTTTTTTCTCCCATAACACAAACTAACAATCATATTTTAATTAAATTATCATAATTTTCAATAGCGTTTTTCTTATGTTTTTGTTATGCAAGGGTATAAAACTAATATCTCGTTGAATTCAGAAAAAAATACTGAATCGAATAAGCAAATAAAAAAATAGGTCCCCATTTGAAATAAGAAAGTTGCACCCCGTAGTTTGAAAACCACTGGTCTAAAATTTTTTTTGTTTCGTTCATGAAAGTAGTCATATAAAATAGAAATTGTTTGCTAATTTAACCAACTTCGTAGCTCTTATAGTTCTCTAGTTAGCAATGGTGCGCCACTTAAAATGAACAGCCTGTATAGGAACAAGTATATTATTGCAAGAGAAATAAAACAAAAATTTAACAAACTTTTGTGCTGAAAAAGTTATTTCATATAAAAAGACCGTTAAAATTATTATTTTAATTTATTTCATTACATTTTATTTATGATTGTAACTACGAGTATTATATTTTATGTATTTTTAATATAATAATTTATGTGAAGATTATTTTATTGTAGATGATACTTAGAGTGCGAATTATATGCATGCAATATGCATATTATATGCATATGCACAAAATTAAATAAATATGCAATATTTTACAAATATATGCCGATATGCAACATAATTTTATTCATTTTTACTAATAACGTATTTTTATAAATTCAGGAAAACTAGATTTTGTCAACAATGCACAAAATATCATATAAAATTTTGGGCCTAAAATGAGCCTTTAATTATGGCGTCAGCCAAATTGATTTCTGCTATATATATACCTTAAAGTACGTCTGTAATATCAGATATTAAATTTCACATTATAAAATATTTCGTGTACAATAAAAATTAAGATAACACAACATAACACTTAACATTACTACAATGAAAATATTCGCGATGAATTTTCTTCGCGATAAACTTTCCCGCGATTAATATACCTCGCGATGTAATTTCCCCGCGATGAACATTTCCGCGGTGAATTTTTTCTTTTAAAATAAAATAGTTACAATCATAAATAAAATTAAATGGAAAAATAAAAAAAATTAATTTGAACGGTCTTTTTATATGAAATATCCTTTTCAGCGCAAAAGTTTTAAATTTTTGTTTTGTTTCTCTTGCTATATAGGTACTTGTTGCTATATAATGTACAATACACAATACTGAACAAGCTTATACATGAACATTTTCTCTTGTGTTAGTAGTTTACAAAATATCAGCTGCATATCTTAAATTATCCTGTTCGTTTTCAACACAAATTTAATTTCGCCAGTATATTTATTGCGACACATATTTTTTTGTTTAATGATATAGTACCTATCCTTGCCTGTATGAACTTTGAGTTAGCTATATATTTTTGTAGAACTTAATAATTACCTCCCTTATAACAAAAGCAATAAATTTGTGTTATACGTTATACGGCAATATAGGAAAAAAATTGTACCAAATTATAATGTAAAAAATAATCTTATGATATGGTGCATACGAGGGCTGTTCGAAAAATATCAGGCCTTTTTTTTTCTGCGAAAACCTGATGGATTTGAATCAAGCGCTCTTGCATGAGCCGACCTTGAATCTTTGTGAGCATGCATGAATTTTTTCCCGCCTGTTGATAGCGTCTGTTGCTGACAAACATCATTTGAGTGAGGTAGTGTTTAGTGCTCTCGTCGCATTTTCCTTGCTTCCCTGTGACAACTAGGATTTGGCTTCCGGGTCGTACCCGTACACCCAGAACTCGTCACCAGTGATTATGGTGTTCATGAAGTTGAGGTCACTGTTTGTGGAGTCCAGAATGTCCTGTGGCCCTGTGGGACTTCAACACGAAGTTGCTCCGCCGTCAGCAGCTTCGGCACGAATTTCGCCGCCACTCTCTTCAAGTCTCACAGGACATGCTAGACTCCACAAACAGTGACCCCCCTACTTCATGAACACCTGGGTGTTCGGGTACGATCCGGAAGCCAAATCCCAGTCGTCACAGTGGAAGCAATGAATAACCGACGAAAGCACTAAACACTACCTCACTCAAATGCTGTTTGTCAGTAACAGACGCTATCAACAGGCGGGAAAAAATTCATGCATGCGCACAAAGGTTCAAGGTCGGCTCATGCATGCGCGCTTGATTCAAATCCATCAGGTTTTTGCAAAAAAATAAGGTCGGATACTTTCCGGACAGACCGTCACAGTGGAAGCAATGAAAATGCGACGAAAGCGCTAAACACTACCTCACTCAAATGCTATTTGTCAGCAACAGACGCTATCGACAGGCGGGAAAAAATTCATGCATGCGCACGAAGGTTCAAGGTCGGCTCATGCAAGAGCGCTTGATTCCAATCCATCAGGTTTTCGCAGAAAAAAATAAGGCCTGATACTTTTCGGACAGCCTCGTATATCTTCATTACAACAAGAGAAATAAATTTGTATTATACAGCAATAATTTTAACATGAAATTAACGTGAACTTGGAATTACCAATTAGAAATCGGTGATCATCTCTATTAAAACAATAACAATAAAATTATGTTATACGGCAATAACCAGCAATAAATTAGTTCTAAATTATGAGATAACAAAATTTTGCATTTTATAATGGTGTTCCTCTAACGTGAACTTGGTGGTACTACACTTAAGCCTGTTTTACATTATACTTTTTTCGTCTAGATTCTAGTTCGAGATTAATCCGAGAAGTTCCTATCCATTTCTAGTATAATGTAAATCAGAAATTCCCATCCGAGTTCCGTTCGATTTCCATACTTTTTTCGGGACAACGTACAACACTCGAAAGTACTGACGTTGCCTTGTACTTTTGTTGCTTTGTACATGCGCGGTTTTGTATGAACACTGGAAAGTATTTGCGCCGTATTTTATTTACACCGCCTTGTGCAAACACCGAAATGTACTTTTCTCGAAAGCACAAAAGTAGAAAACAGCGCAGACGCAAACCAATGCTGCAAAACAGGAAACTGTAATTATACATATACTCATATACACATCACGCACTCACTACATTGAATAGTTTTATAAGAGTAGTTATCAAAAACGGAGTATGTTGGACTCAAGGAGGGTTTTGTTAGTTTTATTTAGTCTATTTAGGTAATCTAGTTTTGCTAAACTTAGTTCGACATCTATAGACTAAAGTCCTAAACACCAGCATTGGTTTGCGCCTGCGCTGTTTTCCACTTTTGTACTTTCGAGAAAAGTACATTTCGGTGTTTGCACAAGGCGGTGTAAATAAAATACGGCGCAAATACTTTCCAGTGTTCATACAAAACCGCGCATGTACAAAGCAACAAAAATACAAGGCAACGTCAGTACTTTCGAGTGTTATACACTCACCCCTTTTTTCTAGTATAGAAATATACGCCCGGCTCTATTTTTCTATTCGAGATTCATACTAGATTTGTCTACGCACGCGCAGTTCAATCTGGAGTCAGTTTGACCAACCTTTAAAAGTTTTGATATTTTGTTTCAATTTGTTCACGTTGACATTTATGAGTTTTGCACTTGTACGTGTTATTCAAGTTGTGTTAATATTTTTTCCATTATAAATTTTAACCTCCAAATCTTAAGTTGTCACACTTGTCAGAATAAGTAAGAATATTATTTATTATTTTGAAGTTGCCTAACTAGGACCATTCCGGAAAAAATCGAAGAATTCCTATTGTATACGAATAGTTTGGAAATAAAGTAAGAAAATCGAACGAATCTCGGATGGAAATCTAACGGGAAATCTAGCATGAATCTAGACGAAAAAAGTATAATGTTAAACAAGCTTTAGAAATTGCTGATTATCTCCAAACATTATATTATACGGCAATAATTAACAATGAATTAGCACTAAATTCTTACGTGATAAATTTTTGGATTTTGCAATAGTGTACCGCCAGCGTGAACTTGACGGTACACTTATAAATTGTTTATTATCTCCATAACAACAATAGCAATAAATTTGAATTATACGGCAATAATTAGAAATAAATTAGCAAGAATCTAGACGAAAAAAGTATAATGTAAAACAAGCTTTAGAAATTGATGATTATTTCCAAACAACAATAGCAATAAATTTGTGTTATACGGCAATAATTAGCAATAAATTAGCACTAAATTATTACGCAATAAAATTTTGGATTTTGCATTGGTGTACCGTCAGCGTGAACTTAACGGTACACTTATAAATTGTTGATTATCTCCATAACAGCAATAGCAATAAATTTGTATTATACGGCAATAATTAACAATGAATTAGCACTAAATTCTTACGTAATAAAATTTTGGATTTTGCAATAGTGTACCGCCAGCGTGAACTTGACGGTACACTTATAAATTGTTTATTATCTCCATAACAACAATAGCAATAAATTTGAATTATACGGCAATAATTAGAAATAAATTAGCACTAAATTATTACGTTATGAAATTTTGCAATGGTGTACCGCTAACTTCACGGACCTTTTGAACTTTTGAAACGAACTTTTAATATAATAGTTCTAGTTAATAGTGAAAATAAGTGAAGAAAATGTTCGTACGTGCATTGCACCACACTGTGGTGAAAGATTGAAAAATAATTGTTTTTGTTTCTTTTTTTACACGCGATCGATCCCAACTATCGACAAAATACCACTGGAGCCGAGTGGTTAAATAAAATTCGGGACAACGTACAACACTCGAAAGTACTGACGTTGCCTTGTATTTTCGTTGCTTTGTACATGCGCGGTTTTGTATGAACACTGGAAAGTATTTGCGCCGTATTTTATTTACACCGCCTTGTGCAAACACCGAAATGTACTTTTCTCGAAAGCACAAAAGTAGAAAACAGCGCAGACGCAAACCAATGCTGCAAAACAGGAAACTGTAATTATACATATACTCATATACACATCACGAACTCACTACATTGAATAGTTTTATAAGAGTAGTTATCAAAAACGGAGTATGTTGGACTGAAGGAGGGTTTTGTTAGTTTTATTTAGTCTATTTAGGTACTCTAGTTTTGCTAAACTTAGTTCGACATCTATAGACTAAAGTCCTAAACACCAGCATTGGTTTGCGCCTGCGCTGTTTTCCACTTTTGTACTTTCGAGAAAAGTACATTTCGGTGTTTGCACAAAGCGGTGTAAATAAAATACGGTGTAAATACTTTCCAGTGTTCATACAAAGCCGCGCATGTACAAAGCAACGAAAATACAAGGCAACGTCAGTACTTTCGAGTGTTATACACTCACCCTAAAATTCCATTATAATAATACCTACAATTCCGTCATTTTGATGAGTATTCTTGTTAAGTGGTTATCCGTGAAATAAAATAAATTTCTAAATAAAAAAATAATTCTGTCATTTCTTACCTAATTATAAATAACTACAAAGATAATGAATTTTCCATCCTAAGATTTTTCAATTAGGTAATCAATATATTTAATAATCACTCTTAATTCCACCATTAAATTGAATATTGTTTAATTTGCTGTATCGTTTCACAAAATTGTCTATTATAATTTAAAGTACAAATAATATTTAACAAAAAATTTCTGCTTCATACAATAATATAGGAAAAATAATTGTATTCAAATAATATCGCGCCTATTTTATCAATATCTTCTACTACGCAAACCGCAATACAACTTACAGGGGCACAATATCCTTTCCCCGCACCGCAGATGTTGGCAAAACAACACGCCCTCATTATTTGTCTAGAATATGTATGGTTAATAACTATGGAATGCAAAAAGCAAAAAATTTAAACTATATAGCAACAAATTATAGTGTTATAATTTTTCTATTTTAAGTAGGTTGGACCTCTGGCCTGGCGTGCAGTTGGAGGTACACATTTCAATTGTTAATAACTTTTGAATGCAAATAGCAAAAAACTTAAACTTTACAGCCAAAAATAAGCAAATTTAAATAATATAAATTAGTTTACAAAATGAGGCGGTTGTACCTCCTACGTGAATTTGGAGGTACATTTATAAATGTCAATAACAGGTGACAGCAAATAATTCAAGTTATACAGCAAAAAATAGCAAAAATTTAGCAAATTTTGATAATGTAAACAATTAAGTGATTAGGGTTTATCGTACCTCTAACTTCACGGACCCCATTATATATTCTCCCCAAATATAACTCGGGCTATGATTAATCATAGATGATAGACGAATTTCAATCACGCACTGCGCACTCGGTCAATTTTCATCGACTAACTCATGCTATCATCGATGATAATCATAGCACTAGTTATATTACCCCCAATTATATGGTTATGATAAACATTAATAATATTATAAAAATTACAATTCCCGAATTCAATTCCCTTCTACAATGGTATATTTGTGAGTAAGTACTACTTACATAATGTATACTAATATTAGAAAAATAAAAATAGTAGAGTATGGCGAGAGGTCATGTGTTGGCCACATCAGATTTTTTGTATATCTCTTACCAATAAAGGAAAATCATTTTTCAAAAAATAGTTATTTGTTTAACAAGGCAAAAACTACAGATTTGCTGCCTAAGCTAGACTCATAGCCTCGGCTGCGCCATGAAACTCTAGCCGCGGCAGCAAATCTGTATTTTTTGCCGTGTTAAACACATTATTTTTTCGACGATTGTTATTAATTAATATTATTTATTTATTAGTGATTATTTTAAATATATTGATAGGTATCGCAATCAAAGTATGTTGCTATGCGTATGTTGACAGTTGCTATGAAAGAACAACATATAAATAAAATGGCATTCTTGGAATTCCATTCTGATGACGTCATTAGAGAATTTGTATTGCGAACTACACATACGTTATTAGCAACGACATTGTCTAGAGTATTGTTGTAATCACAGAGTGTTTGATTCCGTACGTCGACACTGGAAGAATATAGTATCAAATGATTAAAATATACGGTAATGTTGATGTTCGACCTGGAATTATTGAATTATCAAAGTCCGAAAAGCTGATCTTTATTTGGTACAACTTCTAAGCCATATCCTACAGATGATACAGTGATAAAGAAAAATGGGCTTTAATAATTCGCAACAAAACTAACATACCTCAAAATAAATTCTGCAACAATTTGGTACTGCGATGAATGATGAATTCCAGCTTCAGCTCTGTGATTGCTATTATAGTGTTCGATAGGTTAATCGTTACTCGACGATAAACGTTGAAAATAATAATCACTACTTAACATGTTACTAATTCGCACCGAAGGAGGAAACATTTTATCCAAATGGTAATGAAAATGTCATTGTGACAGATGAACAGACGTATAAAATTTCTGAAATTTTTGTGGCACCATTTTTAAAGAAATATGTTAATGCCTAGCTGCACCACGGTCACTTAAACGCTAAGACTTCCTTAAAATTCTATGTAGTCCTTAAATTTTAAAAATTTGTTGCACCAACAAAATTTCTACACTTAAAATGATTTAAGTAATTCTTAAACTAAGTACCAGAAATCGGCTACTTAACGACTTCTTAACAAAGAAATTATCAGGTTAAGTACATTTATCTCATACGTAAATCTTTTACATTAATTATTAATTATGTTAAATTATTATAATATTGATTACGACAAAGACTATATTGATGATTTACAAGACATCGAATTTACAAATAACCCTCCGAGAATAATATGAGTTGATTTTTTTTTTTGGACAATATCAGAATTCAGAAGCTACTGAAACGTGGCTATTATACATAGGTACATATTTGCTTATAGGGCTATGACCTGTTCTGAAGTAATTATAATTCTACACAATACATTTTTTTTTAGTATTTACGTACCTATACCTACTTCCAATAAATCAGTTGTTAGTTGTATGTGTTGTACGCTACCAGGTGGACGTCTTTTAAATATGGCTGATTCTAGATTCTGGTACCATGCACAAATCAACAATCTGTCAAATTTTTCGCTTGCTGATTTGAGACCATATACAAAATTTCAAATTCCAAGAAAGTCAAAATGATGAAATATTGAAAGCACAAATTTATTTTTATGATTTGTATTTATTTTCAAGAGTAATCGAAGCCTATTTAAGCCCTATAATTATGTGTAAATTATGTATCGGAGATATTTAATAAGGTTTTTAAAACACTTTATTTCTCGTTGATACAGTTTTATTATATTGATAGATAATATTACAATTTGATATACAAGCGTACGCAAGCAGAATGACTGACTGACCCCGTCTCTGTAGATGCGAGCGTATATATCTCTTTACTTATCGCATGGAAAATTACCAAGGATACTGATGAAACATATATAGGTTGTGATGAAATATGGTGAAATGCAGTGTGTGGAGATATATAATTCCTCCCCTTTTAGTTTTCGCCATATTTTACTCCAAAGTTCTTTCTCTATTTAAAGTACATTGTTTTTCTCTACATTTCCTTATTTTAGGTATTATAAACCTTTTTATAATATAATAACTTATTATTATAATTACAATTAAGTATAATATATAAGAGTGATGAGATGATTGAGTTTGTGTTATTTAATTTTAAAGTAATTGAATCTTTTTTTCGAAATTTTTAAATTCTATTTCTTTAATTTCTGTGTAAATATGAAATTATTTACTTGGCAATCTTTATTAATTCAATAGTATTTTCTTTTCTATATTATGGTACTTACAATCATCATTCCTTTGATTTATTACAATATTATTTAGAAATTCACTTATTTTCTAAAAATGTGTGATACATAAATATTTATTAATAATATAAGTACATTGTTTAATATAATAATATTTTTCTGTAAATAGTATAATTGCTGAAGTTCATTTACAATCCAGAATCTTTGATTTTGAATCATTGTTAACGGTGTGAATTGGTATAATTTATAATTTTCTTGGGAAAATGTGGGAATAGTAAAAATAAAGTGTATTTGTCCTTCATGATTCAGTGTGATCGGTTAGTTCATTTAGATTCCAAATATTTGTGTCTTGTGTTATTTGCTTTAGATTCTCATAATTAATTATACTAGTGTTTAATTTGTGTAATTAACAAAATGTGAGGCTATTTTCAATTTGATCCATTATTTAATTTTTAATTGATTGGTCCTAATGTTTTTGTCTCTATTTTTCTTATCTAATATTTGAATTTTTCCCAATAAAGGATTATAGTTCTTTACTGAATATTTCCTAAATAAGGGTTTTTAAATTTTGTGAATAATTCGCGGGTTTTGTTTTACGTAAACTTCATTTTTAATTTCTAATGGGTTGTCATTTTCGATATATCTTTTAATTTTTTCTTTCTCAATTTTGTCCGATATTTGTTGTCTAATTTCGGTTTGTTTTGTCATGTGGTTATCTATTATGTTATCTGTTTCTTCTTTGTTGAAAATGTTTTCATTTGAGATGCCGAAAAGTATTTCGTTTGGGCTTAATTGTGTTGTGCTATGTTTTGTGTTATTATAGGCTAGTATAGCCATTTGAACTTTTTCTGATATAGACTTGTCTTTAATATGTTGTTTTGAATGTAATATTCTAATTTGTTCAATTATTGTAGAATGAAATCTTTCTACAGCATTGCTTTTAGGATTATTTACGCATATGATATGAATTTTTATTTTGTTTCTAATTAATAAATCTTTAATTAAATTATTATTGAATTCCGTTCCGTTGTCCATTATTATTTCTTTTGGAATTTTATAAGTTTCAAAATAAGTTTGTAATTTCTTTACTACAGTCTTTGCGCTTTTATCTTCTACTTTTAATATTTGTCCGGGTTTAGAGAATTGGTCGAAAATAGTTAAGTACGGTTCTTTATCTAATGATAATAAGTCTATGTTTATGATTTCGAACGGAGTCTTTGGTGTGGGTGTAAGATTGTCGGTGGTCTTTATCGGTTTTCTTTCATACTTGTTACATCTGCATATTTCGCAGTTGTTTATTTAATCTTGAATGTCCTTGTTCATTCGAGGCCAATAATATTTTTCTTTTAACTCTCTGATAGTGGCTAGAATTCCTCTATGATTTGTTATACCAGTATGAAAATCATGAATTATTTCTAATTGTTCTTCTTCGTTTTCTATGTTTTCTACTAATTTTGTACAGGCTATAATATTTATAGAATTTGCTTGAAATTTATTTTGTACGATCTTTGAAACTTCTTTATCTAGAGATTTTTGAAAGAGTGCTAAATATCTGATTTTTGGTATCAAATAGGTTTTTATAAATTCAGTAACGTCTTGTTCAAAAGTGTTTTCGTTAAATTTGCAAATAAATCTTTGTTGTTTGTTATTAAAGTATTTTTTCAATTTTAATGTTTGTGTCATCGGGTACTTTATAAAATATGATTTGATTATCTGCAATGTTTATTCTGTCGTCTAAGTATTTTATGCCTACGACTGGGTTTTCATCAGAGCTATGAATTGTTTGTTGATCTTCGTCTTCATCAACATTATTTTGTTCGCTATCATTAGTGATTTCGTGTTTGTTTACACACGGCAATGAATAAACGTTTATATTTATATTAGTGTCTTCAAATATCTTATTTAATTTTGCTTTTACTTTTTCCCATTCTAAGTTGTCTAGGCCACAACCTAATTTTGGAATATTAATAATTTCTAAATCATTTTTTATCATGTAATCTCTTAATTCTTTTAAAGGTTTGTCTAAATTTTTGTATGAAGGAGTATCATAATGGTTTATTTTTGTAATTAAATGGAATATGAGTTTTTCATCTGAATTTTGAATAATTAAACTTTTGTTATTTTGTGTTTTACAGTAATTTTAACTTTGATATTTTTCATTGACTACTTTAGCTAATCCTTTAGACATTTGACAGTCTTGTGATATACAATGACCAAAAGGGTTTTGTTCTAATACATCTCCAATCTTTTCAATTAAATTATATTTAGGTTTTTGTCTTGATAAAAGGTCTGCGATTACGTTATCTTTTCCTTTCAGGTAATTTATATCGAAATTATATTCGCTAAGTTCAATTTTCCATCTTATGAGTTTCTGATTGGGATTTTTCATATTAAATAGCTAAATAAGTGGTTGTGATCAGTTTTTATAATAAATTTTCTACCGTAAATGTAGGGTTTGAAATTTCTTACTGCCCAGACTATAGCTTTTAATTCTTTCTCAATTGTACTGTAATTTTGTTCTGCTTTGTTTAATGTTTTTGAAGCATAGCAGATAGGTAATTCTTTATTATCATGTTCTTGCGTCAGAACAGCTCCAATCGCAAAATCGCTTGCTTCAGAAATGAGAATAAAATCTTTGTCAAAATTGGGATTTTGTAGTATTGGTGATTCAGTTAGTATGTTTCTACATTTGGTAAATGCTTTTTTATTTTCGTCATTGTCTATGTCGATTTTAGTATTTTTCCTTAAACAGTTTGTGAAAGGTTTTGTTAGTTCTGCGTAATTAGGTATGAATCGTCTGTACCATCCTAATGTTCCTAAAAATTGTTTAATTTCCTTTTTTGTTTTTGGTAAATTTAAATTTTGTATTATTTCTACCTTCTTTTTGTCTGTTGTTAACCCGTGTTCATTTATTACGTAACCTAAATATTTTACTTCTTTTTGAAAAAATTCCGATTTGTCTAATTGAATTTTTTTTTGTCTTAATTTTTCGAATACTAATTTTAGATTTTGAGTATGTTCATCAAATAATTATGTCATCCATATAGACTAGACATATTTTATTAATTAGGTCACCTGAGACATTATTAATCATTCGCTGAAATGTTGCAGGTGCATTTTTTAAGCCAAAGGGCATTCGAGTAAATTCGAAATGTCCTAACTTTGTAGAGAATGCAGTTTTTTCTCTATCTTCTTTACGCATTTTAATTTGGTGGAAACCAGAGTGCAAATCTAGGGTTGTAAAATATTGAGATGGTCCTATGTGATCAAAAAGTGTATCTATATTCGGGATGGGAAATTTATCATCTTTTGTTACAGCGTTCAATTTTCTAAAATCTATAACCATTCTAGTTTTTTGTTTTCCGGATGAATCGATTTTCTTTGGAACAATCCATATTGGAGAAGACCAGGGTGAAAAAGATTTTTGAATAATTTTATTTTTCAAAAGTGATTTTACATGTTCTTCTACCTCCTTTTCATATATTTGAGGTAATCTGTAGTTTTTAGTATAAACGGGTGTTTCGTCACTAAGAATTATTTTATGTTCTATTGTACTAGTACACGTTAGATTTTCATTATCTTTGGGAAACAGATCTTCATATTGTTTTATTAATTTATTTAATTTTCCTTTTTCAAATGAGTATCTCTAATTTGGATGTTATTTACTTCAATTTTTATTTTTTCTAATTCTTGTAATTGATAAATATTTTTTCCTACTTGTACTTCATTATTTTGGAAGTTTAATTGAATATTTAATATTTTGAAAGCTTCTATACCTAGAAGTATATTATAATTTTTATGAAAATTGTAGTCATAGCATTTTAATGGTTGGCTTTGAATTTTTATTATCGCGTAAGTATCACATGTTGATTTACTATTGACAGTTTTAAATGTTAAATTTTCTTTGTATGTTTTTATTTTATATTGTTTAATTAAATTTGGATAAATAAAGTTAATTGAGGAACAGGTGTCAAAAAGTATTACATATGGTCCAATTTTTAAAGTAGGTAAATTTTTTGTAATAGAAGACATTACGTAGTTTCCTCGTCCGTCGTCGGTTCTATTTCTAAAAAATCATTCTCGGTATTTTGATTTTCTAATAAGTGTTCATCGTTTTCGTCAATATAATTTTCAGTCTCTGTGTTTGATTCATTACAAAGATAATTTTGTCTTTTGACATTGGTTGTGTTAATCTAGTTGTTTGTGACATAGGTGTGTTGTATTGTCTTTTATTTTCTGTGGCATTTCTAACATTTTGTTTTGGAGCGAATTGTTTGTAAGTGGCTCCTTGTTGAGGATTAAATGGTTTTTGTGGGAACATTTGTCCAGGGAATTTTTTAGGTGGAATATTTATTCTTTGGTTAAAATTCTCTTGTGGTTTAGATAAATTTGGAAGATGTGGATTATTAATAAAACTAAATTCATTTTTGAGTAGTTTTTCACACTGTTTCAAAGTTGTAGGATCTTTGACAATAAATGAACCTCTAATTGAAGTTGGTAGTAGTGAAATAAATCGTTTTATAATGAATTTCTGATTTTCGGTTGTAATTGCATTTTTTTGTAATTGAGTATAATTCATTAATAATATTTATGATTTATAAAGTGAAAATTTTTCCATAATTTTCTTCAATGTGATTTCAGCATATTTCTGAAATTTAATTTCCATAATCTCTATTATTAACGTTTCTGGAGTACTTTTGTCCATGAAATTTTCTTGTAAAAATGTTTTAAATTCTTCCCAATCGGCAAATTCATTGTTACTTATTATTTCCATTGCTTGATCATTTAATTTTAGTTTTATCATACTAAAAATGAATAATCTTTGGTTGTTTGTTAATGCAAACGTATTTAGTAAATTTAAAATTATGTCTGTTTGTTTTATGAAACTTGGTAAAACTTTAATGTTAGCATCATAATTTGGAATTGTTTTGAGAAATTGGTCAATTTCTCTAATTGTTGTAAGAGCCATTTTTCTGACTGTTAAGTTACTTGGTTTAAGTTTAAAATTTAAATTGAAATTTGACACTGGCTCTAATTCTGTATCAGAATTTTCACTTATAGTACTTAGTGTACTGTCACTATCGTACATAAATTTTAAAATATTGTGTGTGTTCGGTACTGTGTCGGTACCACGATAGCTTTATTACTAGATCGACTCTAGAGCTACCCCTTTGTGTAATAATTATTATAAGTACAATTTTTATATTTTAAAAAATGTAACTTACAAAGTAAATATGAATACTAGGAAAGTTGTCCACAGTTTTAGGAGCATTTCTAGGGTAGTACTGCTTGTCTTGATATCGTCGTTGTGAAGAACAGCAAGTCTGCTTTAAAGGTGATTTCTCGGGTACAGCAAGTCTTCGTTTTCCGGAGACGTGAACCAGGTGAGACAGCAACAGGAGACGTGAACCAGATGAAACAGCAACAGGAGACGTGATCTTCTTTTAAAGATGGGTCGTGGTTAGACCCTGATGGGCTACAGGTAGAAGCCGTTTATCTTCTTTTGTAGGTGTGTAGGTGTGCGGTAAAGAATTTAAAAATTCACCACAAATTGTGTTTATTGTGTCGCCACAGTTATCTATCAATCCTACCAAGATTGCGCCAATTATGTATCGGAGATATTTAATTAGGTTTTTAAAACACTTTATTTCTCGTTGATACAGTTTTATTATATTGATAGATAATATTACAATTTGATATACAAGCGTACGCAAGCAGAATGACTGACTGACCCCGTCTATGTAGATGCGAGCGTATTTATCTCTTTACTTATCGCATGGAAAATTACCAAGGATACTGATGAAACATATATAGGGTGTGATGAAATATGGTGAAATACAGTGTGTGGAGATATATAATTTGTATATAATTATTAACTTTGATTTTAAAAAAATCATTAGGTACCTACTATTAAGTAAATTACGCATATACTTCATACCTAGTTCATACTTTTTCACGAATAATTCATAAATTACCAATGAATGTTTAACATTATTTGTAAAATAAATTTAAATGACAATAAGTGAATAGTGACATTTTTGACAATTGACATGTTGTATATAATTTGTATGCAATTTATATTAAATGACCCTTATTTATAGGAATTTTGAAAAAAATATTTTTGTTTCGTGATCAGTACGTTAAGTACTATATGCCATTCTAATATGTGCTTCATGTTACGGGACACCCTGTATTTCTCCGAACAATATGTTCCCAACAAAATGTTCCCGACAAAATGTTTCCAACAAAATATCCCCAACAAAATATTCCCAACAAAATGTTCCCGACAAAATGTTCCCAACAAAATGTTCTCAACAAAATATTCCCAACAAAATATTCCCAACAAAATATTCCCAACAAAAGGTTCCTGAACAATATTTTCCCGAACAAAATGTTTCCAACAAAATATTCCTGACAAAATGGATTCTCACAGTACCTATATTTTAAAAACTAAATGTTTTAAAACTAAAAAGTCAAAAATATAAGAAAATCATTTCTGTACAAAGCAATCGAAATTCAAAATTACATGCTTACTATCGAAGAAATTAGCATAGGTTTTGAATCTCAATTATGATATGTCACTTGATGTTTAAAAGAAGTGGTTATAACAATCCCACATCATACACGTGACGCATAGAGATTTCCATTGTTGAAATCTACACTGTGATCTACAATCGTTAATCATGAACACTGAAATATAGTAATACTGGAACGTGCACTCCCTATGATCGCTGTGTACGAAAAGCGAGCCGAGAGAGAGCGCTACTCGCAAGTGATTCTATCGTCTTACACTCCACAAACCAATCAGGACTGTACGACAAAGACGCAATCAGCCGCGAGTCGCTGTCTCTGTCGGCTCGGGCACCAATCAGGACTGTACGACAAAGACGCAATCATTTGCGACTCGCTGTCTCTGTCGGCTCGGGCTGGCGTCGCGAGTGCACGTTCCAGTATTATTATATTTCAGTGATCATGAATAATGAATACCACCGAGAATTGAACAGGACCAACATAGGTCAGTGGTTAGAGTGTTATCCCGGCAAGATAGAGGTCTCGAGTGCAATTCCCGGTGGTGGTAATAATTTTTCGAACAATGTCATATTCATTTATGTATTACTTATTTAGTTTACAGTGGAGCATCCTATTAAAAAATTTCTCGTTGAAAAATGGATTGTGTTTTCTGGCAATACATTTCATCCTCTCAACTAAATATTCAGTAATTTTAGAAGTTCTTGTTGTATAACTTAACTACCTACTGAATATTTTGTTGGGAACATTTTGTTCGGAGAAATATTGTTCAGGAACCTTTTGTTGGGAATATTTTGTTGGGGATATTTTGTTGGGAACATTTTGTTGGGAACATTTTGTCGGGAACATTTTGTTGGGAACTTATTGTGTAGAGAAATATTGTTCAGGAACCTTATGTTGGGATTATTTTGTTGGGAACATTTTGTCGTGACACCTTTGAAACTAGTACCTACCTAGGAGCAGAAATTTAATAATAAAAAAAATCCATTAAACGTGTCCAGTCAAGAAGCATTGATTCATTATTAACTGGATATAATATAATAAGGTAATAATAAAGTAAAAATTTTATCTACAAAGAGCTAATTTGATTTTAATGCCAATCGGAATCGGTACTTTGCTTGGAGAACTATAAAATTTTGTACAAAAAGTAGCCTAACAAAATTCAAATTCACACATTACATTGTCAAGGGCGGGAGGTTATGTGCTGACCACATCAGATTTTTTTAAATTCATTTGCTATTAAAGTGATTTTGAGCTAACATAAATGCTATGAAAATTATGAACTTGGATTTCTCGACTGCTGAAATGAGTAAGAGCAACAACAACAACTATTTGGCATCAGTCATGAAAAGAAAGCAAATTACAAAATGTTTTATTTTCGCAAAATAAAACATTAGTTTGTAATTTTCTTTTTATGACTGATGCCAAATAGTTGTTGCACCTACTGCTTTAAAAAATGTAATTATTCGTTACTACACCATTAAGAAAAAAATTACCTCATTTAAAGTCACTACTAACTAAATATTATTAGTAAAAAATTATTTTAGAAATATGTCCAAAAAATCAGTATTATGATTATTGTATTGCACAGTTGCGAACTGGTGACTGAAAAATCAGCAAATTTGTTCTTACATATAGGTATAGAATACGGTGATAACAGTGGCCAAGTCGGTAGACCTTAAGGCTGGGGGATAGGCAAAATTGAAATTTACGATCATATTTAATATAATGATATCTGAATTTCCGAAGTTCATTGACACAATAATATAAAACAAAATCGTTCCGTTTATGAACTCGTCAATGAGTAATGTATCCAGATTAGTGTATGGTGTAAAGTTTGATACAAAGATCGATAAAATGTATGATTCAATGCAAAAAACCAAACACAACACTAACTGGGATACAAGACTCGACACTAGGGTGATCACGACGCGTTTCGATCTTTCGATCATCATCAGGTGACTGTCACCTGATGATTTTCTTTCTTTCAATGACTGATGCCAAATAGTTGTTGCACCTACTGCTTAAAAAATATAATTATTTGTTACACTATTAAGAAAAAAATTACCTCATTTAAAGTCACTGCTAACTGAATATTATTAGTAAAAAATTATTTTTAGAAATATGTCCAAAAAATCAGTATTATGATGATTGTATTGCACAGTTGCGAACTGGTGACTGAAAAATCAGCAAAAATTTTTTTTACATAGGTATAGAATACGGTGATAACAGTGGCCAAGTCGGTAGACCTTAAGGCTGGGGGATAGGCAAAATAGAAATTTACGATCATATTTAATATAATGATATCTGAATTTCCGAAGTTCATTGACACAATAATATAAAACAAAATCGTTCCGTTTATGAACTCGTCAATGAGTAATGTATCCAGATTAGTGTATGGTGTAAGGTTTGATACAAAGATCGATAAAATGTATGATTCAATGCAAAAAACCAAACACAACACTAACTGGGATACAAGACTCGACACTAGGTTGATCACGACGCGTTTCGATCTTTCGATCATCATCAGGTGACTGTCACCTGATGATTTTCTTTCTTTCCATGACTGATGCCAAATAGTTGTTGCACCTACTGCTTAAAAAATATAATTATTTGTTACACTATTAAGAAAAAAATTACCTCATTTAAAGTCACTGCTAACTGAATATTATTAGTAAAAAATTATTTTTAGAAATATGTCCAAAAAATCAGTATTATGATGATTGTATTGCACAGTTGCGAACTGGTGACTGAAAAATCAGCAAAAATTTTTTTTACATAGGTATAGAATACGGTGATAACAGTGGCCAAGTCGGTAGACCTTAAGGCTGGCGGATAGGCAAAATTGAAATTTACGATCATATTCAATCTCTTCTATTTTTCCCCCAACCGTACTAATATTTTGTAATTTTTTCTTATGAAAGGGTAAATATAGATCTACCTATATAATAGTTCAAATTCCAGAAGTCTAACTTTAACCATCAAGCGATAAAAAATATTAAACATGTGCTTTTCTAAAAATTTCTGTTTCAAGAAATTTAAGTATCACTCATTTGTTGATTAAAATTTATCAAATTTGATGTTAGCATCAAATAGCCTAACAACATATAAGTATATTTGTTATAAATAAAGTTTGGATCTAATCTGGTATTTTTTATAAATTTTTATTATGTTTTTCCTCTCCTTACATACAAGTTATTGAAATAAAAATTATATGTTGCAATTTCTATTATCATTAGTATCTAATCTACATATTTTTTTCAGTGTTGTTATTAGCTCTATAAGGAAATGTCCCTAGTGACAACAGAAAACGCGCATTTTTACTTCCTTGTACAGAGTAAAAAGGAAGTATTGTAATCGCGAAAAATTTCGGATTTCAGATTTTAATGGAAATATCCGTTTTGACCTTTTCTCAATCCATTATGACTAGTTTCGTCGTGAAGTCTGTACGTACGGACGTACGTACGTACGGACGTATGTATGTCGCATAACTCAAATACGGTTAGACGTAGAAAGTTGAAATTTTGTATTTAGGACTGTTATAGTATCTAGTTGTGCACCTCCTATTTTTGGTTTCAATTTACAAACCGGAAGTAGTACTTTTTTCAAATATTTCGATAAATATTTAATTTAAGACAATTTTTTTATTTTAAATGAAAGATTATGTGATTATTACCTACAATCGGTATTTTATAAATATTTTTGTATCTGTTATCATTTAAGAATAATTAAAGAATATATTTATAATTTAGTATTTCGGTATCTTGTAGTCCATGATCGATTAACATTTTTTACTACGTAAAATTTAAATGATTATGACATGACAGTGACAATAGTAAAATATGCTTTACCTATATATTCTCCTGCAGTTTAAATAAAATGACTAAAATATATTTGTGAGTATAGTAGCACTAGTAGTAATACTTATATATTAATATATTTGTGTAATAAGTTAAAAGAATAAAGTAGGTACGGCGGAAGGTCTTGTGGTGGCCACGTCAGATTTTTTTATATTATTCTACATTTTAGTTATTAGGTAAGAAAAGTATGAACAGTTTAATAGGCGTACAAGGAAGTCATGTGGTGTCCACGTCAGATTTTTTTATAAAGCTAACAACACCATCGAAAAAAATATGTAGATTAATAACAAATAATAGGTAGGTACTTAGAAAATAGAAAAACAAATTATGTCATGTACTAACAAATATGTTAGGCTATTTTATGCTTAAATCAAATCTGATAAATTTTAATTAACAAATGAGTGATACTTAAATTCCTTGAAACAGAAAATTTAAAAAATGCACATGTTTAATATTTTTATCTACGATAGTGTGTAAAATTGACAATTAGTTGTCAGTTTTTAGTTTGTAAAACAATTGTTTAATAGCAAGATTTCATTAGTCACGGGTTGCGCAGCAACGAGTGGTTAAAGTTTTAAAACACTCAAAAATTTTAATTACTTGAAACAATAATAATTCATAAGCATATATTCGGAACACATTCAACGCAAAACTTAATTATTTGACATGTTTGAAAAAAAAACATCCGCACAACAATCGGTAACTAACGTGAAAATGTTCTTGTCAAAGCAAACTTGTTTTGATCCTGATTCAAATTTAAAAGGATTTTTTTATATTTTTCCAGTTTTTTATATTCTATCGTAGATAAAATCTTATACGATACACATACGTAAAGCATATTTAGTCACTCACGGGTCTTAAAACACTCGCTTCGCTTGTGTTTCAATTTAATTTAATTATAATAATCCTAGTTTTAAAATATTATTTTCTAATTTTCTTTTCTTAGTTTTAGTTCTTAATTGACCATCTCCAGATCGCTCTTTTCAAATTAGTTTATATTTTGTCAAATAATATAAATCTTAAATTAATATATCAGTAGAAATCGCAGAAAAATATTTTAAATTTGTATGTTTTAGAAAGAATAGTGTCCCAAGGACGAATTAAACTTTTACCCCAAGCACAACACTGGTCCATATTTCTCCCAAAAACACACAAAAATAACTTTTATGGCGTTTACAGGTTTAAATTTACACGAAATATAGGTGTCGTGTATTTACGTACGCACCAGCGGCAGTCATTAATAATGTTCTTGTCAGTTTTCCGCTTTTGGAAAATCAATACTAAATTTGGGATCCACGCGCGTGTTCGTCCCATCCCCCGTTCGTCCCCTTGGACTCGATGGGCCAGAACAAAGCCTCAACATCCTTGACCTTAAAACATTTAAGTCCTGTCAGCGTAACCCGCACTTATCAGTGTCAGGACGAAATAAAAGAAAAAATGTAATATGCGCCATGAGCATTTCATTTTTATGTACCTATGGCAGTTGTAAACATTGTGTACAAAAATAACAAGTTCATTATTATGAGCAAATGTTTAGCAAAATAGCGACCGAACCGACTGTTTACTGTTGTTTGTGCGACGGTTTTATTATGTTATTGCGAAAAATTTTGCTAGTTAAAACATTATTAAGGTATACCGATATTGAAAAAATCTGACCTGCACATAATCTCCCGCCTTGACACTGTAATATGTGAATTTGGTTTTAGTTGGGTTTGGATTATAATTTTGTAATAGTTTCTTCAAGCAAAGTACCATTTTCGATTGGCATTAAAATTTAATTAGCTCTTTGTATATTTTTTTTAAAACTTTATTATACCTTATTACATTTTGTCCGTTTAATAATATTTATCCACGCCAGTAATATAATAATAATATCAATTTCTTCATTTGAGTGGAGTAATTTGTTATATAACCTCATTAGTGAAGTAATATGATGTGCTGTCTCGCATTTAATCTACTTCACTCGTTCGTAGCTCTGGATAATACTAATAAATAATAAATATAATAATTGGTAACGCATTTTTTTCTCAATATTTGACAGCATTGTTAGGTAGGTATATTAATTTTGAAATACTGTCCCATAATAAATAATTTATATACGAACAATAAATAAATATCACGCATAAACTTACAAATTAAGAATTCATTTGTAAATAAAACTGACAGGATGTCCTGCTTTCGAATAAATGGGGTACTTGCATGGTACTGAAAGTTAGATTTTTAACACTATGAACATAATGTTAGGTCTAAAACATTAGTAAAAATACAAATTTTATTTTTAAAAAATTATGTTTTTTTTACTAAATTGAGATTAAATTTTCTGTGACGTCATTTGTGTGAACAGACTAAATACTACAGGCCTGGCCCAGCGCGCTTGTGTGTCGCTGTGACGTCACGTGTTGAGGCGAACCGATATAGACTCGCGCATAGTAATTCACTGCGTACATCAGTGAATTTAGTGAGAATGCACTAGTAAATGTTGTATTTTTGTCGTTAGTCGTTATTAAGATTTTAAGTAGAAGAAGAAACATAATCGAATAGGTATAATATGTTTATATCTGGCACTTTATTTATGAATAATAATATAAATCGTCCCGAGACGAAACTATAAAGAAAGTATTACTTGCGTGTCCAGTAAAACTGAACAAGAATATGTATGCAAAACAGTACATATTATGGTGTAATATTTTATTAAATAATTATATCAAAGTTAAGTGTGATAAGTACATATACAAAAACAACTGGAAAACAAAATATAAAGTTGAGCACATTAACTGGTGACACGGTAAAATAATTAATAATATTGTTTTATATTATACTAGCTGAAGTACCCGACTTTACCAGATACACACAATAGAAGTAAATCTTTATTTGAAAAAATTACAATATTTTGTATTTCTTGGCAGGTAATTGTCCCTTGTGCTCCTCTATGTTTTCGTTTCAGTATACATTTTGAGATAGCTAGCCGCTATTTTATTTTAAGGTGGCGACCTGACATTGTATTGTAATACGCCTTTTCTTAAGTTAGATCTTTATTCATTGCTGAACTTAATTTGAACCCAATCGGTGCAGTACAATTCGAGATAACTAGCCGCCATTTTGTTGCAAGATGGCGGACTGACATTGTAATATGTCAATGTCTTATGTTAGATCCTTAGCTATTAATACTATACCAAATTTAAGTGCAATCGATGCAGTCCAATTTGAGATAGCTAGCCGCTATTTAGTTCCAAGATGGTGGACTGGCATTTTAATATATTAATGTCTTAAGTTAGATCTTTAGCTATTACTGTACCAAATTTGAATGCAATCGGTGCAGTACATAAGGAGATAGTTAGCCGAAATTTTGTTTCAAGATGGCGAACTGACATTGTAATTGTAATTCGCCTATGTCTTAAGTTAAATCTTTATTTATTGCTGTACTTAATTTGAACCCAATCGGTGCAGTACATTTTGAGATAGCTAGCCGATATTTTGTTGCAAGATGGCGGACTGACATTGTAATATGTCAATGTCTTAGCTATTACCGAACCAAATTGGAATGCAATCGGTACAGTACATTAGGAGATAGTTAGCCGCCATTTTGTTTCAAGATGGCAGGCTGACATCGCGACCCTCGGATGCTCAAAAGTATTCACGCAAAATTTGGAAGCAATCGCTCCAGTGATTCTAAATTTTTTTAGGCACATATAGGGTCTTTCAATAGGAGTGATAGTTTTTTCAATAATGATTTCTCGGTTTCTGATATATATTTTATTTACTTCTAGGTGTCAAATTATTTAGTATAGTGTGCAGTTTTATGATGCAGCGTTTGACGCCTCTAGACCGGTTGGAAATAATAAAAATATATTACCAAAGTTCGAGCTCAGTTGTGGGTGCTCAACATTTATTCACCGCAGAATTGGGTCGCCTTTACCGTTACTTTGCGCAGGCTATAAGACGCACTGTGATAAAGTTTGAGTTAACATTACTAAGACAATAAGCCACCAAGAAGACAATGAAATGTTCGAAGTGAGGAGAAAATCACAGATGTAGCGGCCAATGTTGCGGATGAGCCAAATTCTGCCAAATTTGATCGATCTTGTGATCAGTGTCAACAAAGCCGTGGTGGGGATATTTGAACGATATCTTGTTCCGAACATAACTGCATTGTCCAAACTTTCAAATAAAGCAAAAACTAAATTGATATGTCAAACCGTTGACGTTTTATTTAAAATTAAAATCCTATCACTCTTAATGAAAGACCCTGCCTATACATAAGTAGTTTAGTTACATACTTTTTATTTTATTTATTTTTAAAATACCTTTTTTTAGGAATAAATTGTTTGCCTAATTACGGATATCTTGGATACTTTGTAATGAAAATCACTAGTTCCCGTATATTTATGTTTACTTAGTAAATGAATTATTGTAGAAATATTTTGTTAGACTTTATTTTAAAAATAGGTAGGTGGTAGGTGCTAAAGTATTATTATTTATAATTATATTAAGTAAAACATATTTCATAAAAACTTATACAGTAATAATGACTTCGACCTGAGTTTAGATCCCATTTCAAGTGAAATACAAATTTTAAGCAC
Organism: Agonum fuliginosum; assembly: GCA_947534325.1. NCBI lineage: Eukaryota > Metazoa > Arthropoda > Insecta > Coleoptera > Carabidae > Agonum > Agonum fuliginosum. The sequence continues at coordinate 20,893,049 of OX384029.1, read as the reverse complement.
TAATGATCGCGACTCCTATACAGAGTTTAAGAGGAATGCCCACCCCTACAAAATTAAGCAAAAATATGTTCTCGTTGGGCCCATGAAATTGACTTTAATTTTGGTCCGATTTGTTTGCTCTTTTTTTAAATTTAAAGATAAAAGATGTCTCTAGGTCTGTTTAGTGCCATTTTTTTAAAATTTGTATTTTTACATGTATTTTTTAAGCTCTAAAGTTAGTAAAATTTTAAGAACTTTGAAGATAAAATATTAAAAAACTAAAGTAAAAATTTAAAAAGTGACACTAAGCGGACATAGCCTAGACTTTAATCTTTCATTTAAAAAAAAATTGTTTAAAAACATTTAAAATTAGTGGTAATTTCATGTGCCCAACGAAACCCCTTTTGTAGTCCGAGTGGTTGGATTCCACTATAATAACATCTACCATCCTGTAATTGGAAGTTATTTCTGTAGGTTGGTTACCATTAAAAAAAAAAAAATGGCTAAATACGGTTCATTCATCGAATCAACCGATGTCGTCACAATGGGTAACAATGGTTTGTGACGGCATCGCTTCATTCATTAAATGGATCTTCAAAACTAGTGGGCTAAGCTCGGCGTCTGACGTCATCCGAACGCTGGGCCAGGCCTGTAGTATTTAATAGGCAATGGTTAAAAGAATGTAACCTGTAGATAGCGTGCGAGTTATGCCCGCTTTACACTATCATATTTTTACATACAATTTTACATGTAATTTTACATGCATTTCTTGTCATATTTTACAATTTATATTAGCATTTTACACGATCAAATATTCTCAGAATATTTGATACTATGACAGCGACAACTAATATATTTGTGGTGGCAATTCGAAATTCAACCATAATAAGGATGAAGTTAGATCCTAAACTAAACGTCAAACGCGTTTCACACAAGTTTGCAACTACGAATTCTAAAACCTCTAAATATTACCAAAATATGATGAAAATGACCTTGATAAATTAGAACATGCTCTATTCCAACTATTTTTACAACATCGTATTGAACAATGTCATTCTGTAAAATTCTGTCGTTTGACACGGTCAAATCTCATTGAACAAGAAGATTTTGTAAAATTACATGTATTTTTATGACCATGTAAAGCGGGCATTAGTCAACAAATGTTTGAATTTGACATTTGCTTGTTTTAGTTACACGTAAAAATACATTATTTTATGAATGTAGACTATTTAGTTTATGAAAACACAAATACTTACTTATATTTTACAGCATCAAAACATGTACGAAGTACTTACAAATGTCAGCGGCCTCAGCTTGCCGCACTCGTTCTCGCGCAAGCCGTAGTTATGGGCGTTCACTAGTACAGTCGTTGCTATGGATTAACGGCCATTCATTGGTTGGGTTAGTTTTTACGTCATATATTGAATATTTTATTTTTTTTGGGCTTGTAAATAATTTTTTTGTCAAAATAAAAAAGTTTTGATCTCTTCTTCAAATATATTTAATATAAAAAAATCTGCTGTGGCCACCACACGACCTCTCGCCTAATTCTGCTTATTCTACTAATCTAATAAATAGTTTTACTTACATTTTAATAGTTTCATCTTCATGTAATATGTAAACGATAATGTAAACCAAAATGCAAGCAAAAGATGTCAACTGTACTGTCACTGTCATAATAATTCAAATTTTATGTAGAAACAAATTTCATATCATGGACAACAAGATAGAATATTAATTGTACTTTATTTTATTGTTAAATACTTCCAGATTCAGCAATTTGTATTTATAATTAACTGTACACATAGATAATCACAATTTCTTTTATTTTTAATTGCAAAAATTGTCATAAATAAATAATGTACCAATATATTTAAGGAAAACTTTTCCAAACTTCTAAAAGTACTACTTCCGGTTTGCAGATTTCTACCAAAATGTTATCCGGTGTTAAGATACTTATCAAAACCTTAAATAAGAAATTTGGTTATAAACGGTTTGATACTTTTTAAGTTATCGTGGACGAAAAATCCTCGGTTCATACAAACACACGAACACACAAACACACACACACACACAGACATCATCGTGAAAATAGTAAATTCGTATTCTAGAGACCCTGAAACGTGCTTATCCACCAAAAACTCATACTCGAAAATTTTGACCCATTACAATACCTCTCTTATAGAATATGAGGCGAGAGGTAAAAAGCATGCAAGTAGCCCATTGTCCTACCCTGTTGCTTTGATTTTAAATAAAAATTATAGAAACTGACATCTATCAATTGTCTAAATAATCAAACACTAAAATTATTCAATGTTCATGCTTCATACCTTCACTAGTCAGTCAGCATTACAGTCCTTGGATAACACCTGACATACAAATTATACAGCGAAAAAGAGTTAAAGCTCTTGCTAATTATTATAAAAAATAATGCAATCTAAATTTGAGTATTACTAACAGCTTAGAAATTTGACTACCGCTGCAATACGCAGAGAAAAACAGACATTTCGGCTTTCTGCATCATAACATTAACAATATCACTAAGAATTTCAGCGAATTGTGGAAAAATCTAAATCGATTAGGTGTGAATAAGAGCAGTTCTAATTATTATATTCTTGAGTCTCATTGTAAACCGCAAGAGTATGATCAATTTTTGTTAGATGTGGATACAGCGGCTACTCTGAGAGCAATTTTTTTTTTCATAATTTGTTTGATGATTTTAATAGTTACGGTTTTAGGTTCCGTTGCATCGATACCCTTGAAATGACAATAATAAGAAATTTAAAATCAAATGCAATTGGTATTGATGGAACATCGCGTAAAATTATCATATATAATACCATTAGTGATTATGATTTTGCCGGCAATTTTTGCCGTCTGGTCACGACTGCTTGTTGCGTCGAAACTAAAGACGAGTGCGTAGCACGAGTGTTTATTTTCTAAAGCAACAAGCAGGAGTGGCCAGACGGCAAAAATTACCAAAAAATCATAGTCACGTATAGTATTCGGCTTGACAATTTCTCGAATTATTTTATTTATTCCAAAAAAGTAATGTATGTTTAAAACAATCATCACAACTGACATAATATGTATGCAACGCTTCGCGGCAATTTTCACTAGTGAAAATTGTCAGTGTAATTTTCACTAGTGAAAATTGTCACTGTAGTTCGTCTGTGATTGGTACAAATCAGCAAAATACTGTGTTTTGATTGGATGAAAAACTGTGAGTGGAATTGTCTGAATAATTCTGCCCATAATAATTGATTTCGTTACACTTGTTTACTTGAAGGAGTTTTTCCTAAGATCTGGAAAATGCCCATCATTAAACCAATTTCTAAATGCAACAATAACAATCCATCTACTTTTAACGATTTGCGGCCAATCAGTATTTTATCCACACTATCAAAAGTTTTGAAGAGAATACTATGTCCTATGTCTTGGAAATAGTTATTTACGAACCAAATGCGGGAAGATTTTGATTTCACATGAGCGGTGTTTTTGAAACACGAATGCGAATGCTGGGATGGTGTATTCCCGCAAGAGGTTTGTACAATGTTTTTTGTAACGAATAAAACTATAATCAAATACGGGAACGACTACGAAATCAGAATGTAAAATATCAGAATGGAGACTAGCCGAATATTTAGGCGCAGAATGGTAAAAAATCCGAAAATTTACTCTTGTGTTCGAAACCTCATGGGAAGTTTTCAGACACGTTAATTTATCGAATCCTATAGCAGCAGAATTTAACGCAATCAGAATGGTAAAATATCCGAAAGTACAAAATCAGAACAATAATTAGAACGAAATATATCATATCCGAATTTTAAGATTTCAGAATTGTGTTTCGTCCGATCAATACATTTTTCGAAATGTAAGAAAGCAGAACGGATACGAAATCAGAATATAAAATATCAGAAAATAAACTATCAGAATGTTCCTGTTTCCGAATGGTAAAGAACCCGAAAATGTTCGAATCTGCTAAAAGCCGTATTGGAAGTTGTCAGACACATTCATTTATCGAATTTTACGACAACAGAATTATACTCTAGCCGATTCGTAAATTTTCAGAATGGTATAATAACCGAACTGGAAAATATCCGAAAGTAGCGGCCACCCGGTGGAATCTTGGGTAGCCTTTGCTGAAACAATATTATAGTTTCCCTCGGCAAATATAGATGGCATCTAGATTCATATCTTGATATGCTTATTTATCGATGATAGAGGCGCTACTAACTGTGTTTCAAGCAAAAGTATCTAGATTCCTATCTTGATATGCTTGTTTATCGATGGTAGCGGCAGTTTCAAATTGATCATGGTAGTTACGCAGTTACCCGCCAATAATGTATCTATAGCTTGACACTGGCTTGACCAAGCTACTTACTGAATTAGCAAGCAAAATAACAAATAATGTCATTTAAAGTATAAATAATAATATGTTTTGTTTTTAATTATATGTAGGTAAATGAAAATAGAAAATATTCTTTTTCGTTCATTATATTTGGAGATTTGCATTACCGTAAAATGGGTTGCTTTGCTTAGATTTGGCGGTTTTTTCAAGATCACCGTCCATCTCTGCTTACGTCAAAAAAACAAAAGTCAAAATTGACCCACTTCCCGGGATCCTAACGAGCTGAAATTTTACAAATAGACTTTTGTCACCGAACAATGCACTTTGGCAAAATTTCAGATTCTCCGCCATATTGAAACAAAATGGCGGCGAGCTATCTCAAAATGTACTGCACCGATTGCGGTAAAATTAGGTACAGTAATAGCCAAGGATCTAACTTATAATATAGATATATTAAAATGTCAGTCTGCTATCTTGAAACAAAATGGCGGATACATATCTCAAAATGTACTGTAACTATTGCGTTCAAGTTTGGTACAGTAATAGCTAAGAATTTGTCTTGAAACATAGGTATATTAAAATGTCAGTCCGCCATCTTGAAACAAAATGGCAACTAGCTGTCTCAAAATGTACTGCACCGATCTGGTTCAAATTTAGTACAGTAACAGTTAAAGATCTAATTTAATATATAGGCATGTAACAATGTCAATCCACCATCAAAAACTGGGCTGTAAAAATTAGTACCGGAAAAGTGTTTACGCGGTGAAAAACGAAACAAAAATCTGTGCACAAAAAATTTAAATAAATATCGATCGAGTCTCATATATAAAAGATTTATAGTCAAAAACTTTGTTTTTACAGGTTTGGATTTTTTAATTTTTAAACGTCTGCAAAGTTACCCCGTGCTGGGGTAACTATAACCGTATATAATATCTAACCGTTTTTCTGGGCATTATTAAAATGTTATAAAAGATTTTACAAACATATAATATATGTAAATAATAATTATTATTATTATTATTAATCCACAGGAACGAGTCTCAATTACAGATTAATTGTGACAAGTGAGATAATAATCTAATATTAACTATATTATAATATTACGTCTAAGTACAATAGTAAGATTTAAAAATAATATATAAAATTAAATGGCAACATTATTCTTTGAACTAAAAATGAAACCAAAATATGTTTACTTACAAAAACATCGCAATTGGAATGTCTATCAATATATTTAAAAATCTGACGTGGCCATCACACAACCTTCCGCCATATCTAGTAGACTTTAAACAGAAATGTATGGTACGTACAATCCAGTGCCCATTTAAAATATACAAATAAAAATCTAAAATATTGAAACACAGAAATTTACATCACTTGAATAAAAAGATTCATTCACAGGAAAACTCTTCTGTGCTGAAGCAATCCTCCGTTCAATTACTACATTTAATATCTTACTTATGCACTAGTATGTCAATTTTGTACACAGAAACAAAATTCAGTCGAACATGGATTACAAGATTTCAACGTTTTATTTGATAAATTTATTTTTTAATTTTACTGCAGTTCTTTAATGCTACCAGATAAAGACAATGTTTTTATAACGTAAGTTGCAAATAACTTTGCCTCTTATTCTTATTTCAAATAAATACTATATTAATCCAAATTTATATAAATTTTTGACAATTAATCTTTTCAATCTTCAAAAAATTTCACTTCCTGTGAAGATATTTGTACCAAAATTTAATGAGTTCTTCCAATTTATATACAAATGTTAATAAATACCAAATATCAACATTTTTGGGTAATTCGTATTTGAGTTATCCGACTGACAGAAATCCGGCCCTGACCACATACACACACACACACATACATACAGACATTATCGTGAAACTATAAAAAATGAATTGTAAGGACCCTAATTCGTGCTCATCCACTAAAAACTCACTACCCGATTTTTAGCATGATTCCAATACCTTCCTTTACAGGTAAGCGGAAGGTAAAAATGAATCTAAAAAAACTGATGTGGCCAGCACAACACCTCCCGCCATACCCTACTCTTTTTAAATCCTTTATATTAACTTCACCGTCGTACGTACGTACGTAGGTACGTACGGCAAAAAAACAAAAGTCAAAAATGACCTACTTCTCGAGATCCTATCGAGCTAAAATTTTGGAAATAGACTTTATTACCTAACAATGCACTTTGGCACAAGAAAAAATCTGATGTGGCCAGCACAAGACCTCCCGCCATACCCCAAACCCATTTCCCTATATCCAATCAATCTGAAATTAGGTACATAGATTCGTTGTGACCAAACATTTACTTTGGCACAAGAAAAAATCTGATGTGGCCACCACAAGACCTCCCGCCATACCCATTTCCCTATATCCTGTAACAAGTCCTAGTCATCACAATTAAGTAGGTGCGACGTCAGTCATTAGTTTAATAGGTCAGAGTTACCAAATAAATATAAATAAATATGTTTGTATTGCTAATACTAGTTTTGCTGATTAAGGACTTGTACATGAGTATAAATAAGAAACAGATAGGGTAATAGGTAGTTCCAATTCAGCTGCGTTCCGATTCCAGTATGTGACAGCATAGAGATAAGGGTTAACGTAAGATGGTATTATTACTGTTATTATTATTATTATTATTATTATTATTCATTAACTTATTAAATATACTTTTATACTTTTGTAACCTTTGAGTATTAATTGATACTAGTTTCCCAGTCTCGACAAGGACCCAACAACTTATTATTTGTACACCCAATTTGGGAAGTACATAATTGGTGGCAACGAACGGTGCAATCTGTTGTCAGCCCAATTAGGGTGCACATATTGGTGGCAATGGTGGAATCTGTTGTCAGCCCAATTGGGTTGACAACAGATTGCACCGTTGCCACCAATTATGTACCTCCCAAATTGGGTGTACAAATAATAAGTTGTTGGGTCCTTGTCGAGACTGGGAAACTAGTATCAATTAATACTCAAAGGTTACAAAAGTATAAAAGTATATTTAATGAATAATAATAATAATATAATAACAATAATAATACCATCTTACGTTAACCCTTATCTCTATGCTGTCACATACTGGAATCGGAACGCAACTGAATTGGAACTGTCTAATACCCTATCTGTTTCTTATTTATACTCATGTACAAGTCCTTAATCAGCAAAACTAGTATTAGCAATACAAACATATTTATTTATATTTATTTGGTAACTCTGACCTATTAAACTAATGACTGACGTCGCACCTACTTAATTGTGATGACTAGGACTTGTTACACACATTTAGAAATATGTTTTACCTATATTAAAACATTTAAATTTTGTAATACAAAAATTATATTATTTAAAAATATCTATACACAGAATTTTAAATACGATTTTTGGTTCATATTATTAAATTACATATTTTTAAATAACATATCTTTAAATTACATATTTTTAAATTACATATTTTTAAAATACATATTTTTAAATAGTGCTGCCATCTATTATCTGGTGCCATACATTTAATTTTCTCGGCGTTGCCAAGTTTAAAATCACATTTAAAAAAATAAATTATAATTTAATTTAAATTAAACAGAGTGTTCCCGAATTAAATAGCCTAGAATATTCAAATAAACTATTTATATACAGGTAAAGTTATGAATAATATTAGAAATTAGTAGTACCATGAGACAATAAGTATTTATCTACAAATTTGATTTTAATTTAATTTCAAAAATATTACCTAATATAAATAATCATAAACTTGGCAACGCTGGCGAAATTCACATTTCTGGCACTAGATGTCAGCACTATAAAAATATGTTATTTAAAAACGGATGCGTCCTTTCGTTTCATCGAGGAGTTACTCGATGCTCCTCGACCGGTGTGCCATAGGCATTAGGTTGGGCCGTAGTAGTGGAGGAAAAGAGTGGAATAGAAAAAAGTAAAATGTAGGTATTTCTGTATCAAGGGCATTATGATAATGTATATGCTCATCCGAGGACGACATGTTTACAAGAGCCTCTGACCCGAGTGTTTGTAAATCGTCCAAGGGCTATAAACATCAATCATCAATGATGCCCGAGTGCTGCATACAATATTTTATAACTTAGTGTTTTATTTAATATATTCTGCGCGTTAGTCCAGGCATTTTAGATAATGTTTTGGCAAATAGGGGAAAAAAATGACAGACAGCTGAATTTTGGTATATACGCTCATATTGGCTTCTAGTTTAACATACTAAAAGTCCTAAACGATATCGCGTGTGCTTCCATTGCTACGACCTTGTAAAGACCTTGAAAATGAGATTTTTGCGTATAACTCACGAACGGTGACACCAATTAAAAACTTTTTTTACGAAAATGTTGGTAATTTAATGTACTACAAAAAGGCCCTTACCAATTTTATCTTCAGATTATTTATTTCCCTCAAAATCGGGAAAAGGCTAATCACCGTTTTGGAATCGTTGAGAACCCGTGAATTAGACTTCCGGTTTCAGAAAAATAGCTGCCATTTATGAATGGAATATACTATCGACTTCCGGTTTGCGGCAGTCAATTCCTTTTATATTTTTCTATTAGACGTATATATTTTTTAACTTCATCAGGCTTTGGTGTAGCCGGAATTTTAAGTTATTTTAATTTTAGTATATTATTAATTTTTTCATTTATTATGTTTAATCGAGTGTTATTTCTGAACAAATAAAAATACTGACTTCCGGTTTTTGGCATTAGATTCCTTGAACATTCTATCGAATATATTATACTAAAAATGTTGAAACATCTTCGTTTAGCCGAAATATAATGATATTCTTTAAGAGAACACAGTGATATTATGGATTTTTTAAAAATTTGTTGTGTTTAAACAAGTCTAATTTCTGAACGAAAAAAAATACCGACTTCCGGTTTTCATCATTCGATTCCTTGAACATTTCTCTATAAAATACATTATACCAAAAATGTTGAAACATCTTCGTTTAGCCGAAATCTAATGATTTTCTTTAAGAGAGCACAGGAAAATTATAGAAATATTTTTTATTTGTCATGTTTGAACAAGTGTAATTTGGCTAAACGAAGATGTTTTAACATTTTTAGTATAATGTATTTAATAGAGAAATGTTCAAAGAATCTAATGCTGAAAACCGGAAGTCTGTATTTTTATTCGTTCAGGAATTACACTTGTTCAAACATGACAAATAAAAAATATTTCTATAATTTTCCTGTGCTCTCTTAAAGAAAATCATTAGATTTCGGCTAAACGAAGATGTTTCAACATTTTTGGTATAATGTATTTAATAGAGAAATGTTCAAGGAATCGAATGCTGAAAACCGGAAGTCGGTATTTTTATTCGTTCAGAAATTAGACTTGTTTAAACACAACAAATTTAAAAAAAAATCCATAATATCGCTGTGTTCTCTTAAAGAATATCATTATATTTCGACTAAACGAAGATGTTTCAACATTTTTAGTATAATGTATTCGATAGAGAAATGTTCAAGGAATCTAATGCCGAAAACCGGAAGTCAGTATTTTTATTTGTTCAGAAATAACACTCGATTAAACATAATAAATGAAAAAATTAGTAATATACTAAAATAAAAATAACTTAAAATTCCGGCTAAACCAAAGCCTGATGAAGTTAAAAAATATATACGTCTAATAGAAAAATATAAAAAGAATTGACTGCCGCAAACCGGAAGTCGATAGTATATTCCATTCATAAATGGCAGCTATTTTTCTGAAACCGGAAGTCTAATTCACGGGCTCTCAACGATTCCAAAACGGTGATTAGCCTTTTCTCGATTTTGAGGGAAATAAATAAACTGACGATAAAATTGGTAAGGGCCTTTTTGTAGTACATTAAATTACCAACATTTTCGTAAAAAAAGTTTTTAATTGGTGTCACCGTTCGTGAGTTATACGCAAAAATCTCATTTTCAAGGTCTTTACAAGGTCGTAGCAATGGAAGCACACGCGATATCGTTTAGGACTTTTAGTATGTTAAACTAGAAGCCAATATGAGCGTATATACCAAAATTCAGCTGTCTGTCATTTTTTTCCCCTATTTTTTTTATAATTCCTGGACTACGTGATATTTCACTTTGAAGTTTCAAATTTTATTAATATTTTTTTATCACATGTGCACGCAAAATGAGCTGAAACGTGCTTGTTTAGAGGGAGCAAAAACGCGTTATTGCCACTCTAAACAAGCACGTTTCAGCTCATTTTTCTTTGCACTCGTGACAAAAATTACCGTATGCACTTCGGGAGGAACGCTTTTGCTCTCTCGGGTGAATTGACAGCACGAGACTGAATCGAGAGCTGCCGAAGGCCCGCGGGAGCAAACTCGAGTTTTCCTCTCTTGGTGCATAATGTACTATTTATTGTGTTTTATTGTCGACATACATAGGAGCGGAGTCTTGCACCCGGGCGGCAAATTTCGTTGGCGCGCCACTGCTGGTCTGTGCTCAGTACAGTCCAGTACTGTTCGCTCAGTTTTAATTGGCGAGGCTTAGAAATGTAATGCTAACCAGTTTGCCTACAGTGCGTTATGTCAAATTGCAAATGTGCCGCTCGACGTTTAGCGAGTAAAATAGTGAGCTCAAGTTTTACAGCCATTTCGAGCTAAACTTGTGGGTTAGCGCAGTGGCGTAGGCGTAGCCAGGATTTGTAAAACGGGTAGGTTTCCTTTAAACACAACCTGGAGACATCAGTGGTGGAACTTGAAATATTGCGCGGAGCGCCCCCAATAGCGCCGCAGGCGAAATTTTTTTTGGGGGAGACACCTTGCAGGCCACAAAAAGGGCGCTACGCCTTACAGAGCCGCTGCGGCATTGTAGTTCTGAACCTCAAAACCCAAACAAAAACCCTAAAACCGGAGAAATTGTTTCAAAAAACCGGAGATTGGAGTACAAAACCCGGAGAGTCCGGGTGCAAACCGGAGATCTGGTCATCCTAGGTTGACTAAAAATTTTGACACTTCAGTTTTTTTTATTTTTCAAAGAAAAATACCACAAAAATTTAAAAAATATGACAAGATTTCACAAACGTACGGATCATGTGCACGACCAAACTTGCATCTGAATTGTATAGTCACTGCGCGCCACCCACTAAAAACAATTATTAATATTGTGCATTTCTGCAGTATTAATAAAACCAATAATACAATTTTTTGAAGCAACATCCTTTTCATTATTTCTGTTTTAATTTTTAAATTTATTTTTAATAATTTAAAAACGATGTTTTGAAATCAAGGGTAGGCTGTAGCCTACCAGCCTACCCCCTGGCTACGCCTATGGTTTAGCGGGATGGTGCGGTAGAGGGAAGGAAGCTCAATATATCATAGGGACGCATTTAAGTTTCTGTGTCCATTGGCGTAGTCAATATAAAAATATTTCTTGTAAAATATTTCATGTAAAAATATTATTTTACACTGAAACGTACAAATTATTAACTGTTGGTTAGTACATTACCGGTAGGTAGGTAGTAGGTACATTGTACCCTTACCTAGTAAATCCCACAAGATACTTATGATGTATAATTAGTTAGATGCATATTTAATATACTATTTAACACAAAAAAGATTAAAACTGGAATACTTCAAAGATGTTGGCAAAGCGAAGACATCGTTGGAGTCACTGGAGGCATACGTTCCACAGGTTTGTTATAATTTTTTTAAATCATTCGTTAAATTTTTTCATATAATTAATTAATATTATTTTCAGGTCGCTTGATAGTCGTACATGCTGGTTCTGAAAAAGGATGGGTTCAGAACGCTGAACTCTTGTTTTTAAAGCTGGTTTGTCCACTGGAGATTACCATGGTGGTTCTGAAAAAGGATGGGTTCAGAACGCTGAACTCTAGTTTTTAAAGCTGGTTTGTCCACTGGAGATTACCATGGTAAAATGAATAAAGAAAATTTTACAAAATGGCTGAAGGAACGATTGCTACCCAATATTGAACCAAATTCAGTTATTGTTTTAGATAATGCTCCATATCATTCGAAAGTAGAAAAGAAATGTCCTACAAAATATGCAACGAAAACTGAAATGATGTTATGGTTAGATAGTAACAACATAAAATATGATTTATCATATAGAAAATCCGATCTCATGGATCTAATTGAACCACATCGACCCAGAGAAAAATCATATAGGATTGATTCAGTGATTAGAGAAAGCGGTCATATTCCATTGCGACTTCCTCCATACATGTGTGAATTGAACCCAATTGAATTAGCATGGGCAGGAGTTAAAAGATATATAAGAGAGAATAACACTACTGGCGATTTAAGTCTTGTAAATTTAAAAAAAAATACTGCAGAAGCAATTGTAAGAATTAGTGATGAAAATTGGAAGAGCTATATAAAACATACGACGGAGCTCGAAAATCACTATTGGGAGACTGATGAACAAGTTGAGGCAATTATCGATTCATTTGTTATAAATGTTGGCGATGATTCCAGTACAGATACAGCATCCGAATCGAGTTTTGTTTACAAAATGTTTATTTTTTTAAATATTTTTATGACTCACTGATTTATACTTATCCAGTGTAATTTATTATTGCTTAAGTTGTATACCTATAGATTTTTTTCTACAAATATTACATCCAGTGCAATTATTTATGTTTTTCCGTAAATAATAAATAAATCATCAAAATTCATTAAAAAATTATTTGTGTACGTAATTTTTGCCCATTTATTGAAATGAAATTTTTTTGGCGCGCCTATGATTTTTGTTGATTTTACTTCCATAACCCGTAACTCGCCACGTCCTTGCCTCGCAAAGTAATTCTGCGCGAACAGTAAATACGACTCAGCGAGACAACTTCAGATTGCTCCGTTTAGTTTTAAGAAACCAACTATATTTTGAATGAAAAAACGGAGTATGTTGGACTCAAGTATGGTAAAAGGTTTGTATTTTTAGTGTGCTTTAAGAAGAATTTCTATCAAAAAACGGAGTGTTTGGACTCAAGTACGGTAAACGATTTGTATTTTTTGTTTAGTTTGTTGTGTACTCAGAGTTTGTATTTAAAAAGTTAATGATTGGCCCAACACCACGAGTATAGTGCTCCCTTTCAGTCGCCCCCCTCGTGGCAGCCCCACAAGCTGAGCGCAGCGGCGTGTTCGGGATATCGGGATGTTAGGGAGCGTCAGTATAGTTTCAAGAACCTACAGCGAGTTTGTTCTTTCATTATAGTTTGTTTCAAAAAATGAGTATGTTGTATTCAATTTTGGTAAAATTTTTGTATATTTTTCATGTCATGTTCATAATCGCGCTCAAACCACTGTTTTAGTGTCACTGTTCAACGTTACAAAAACTATTAGGCCATCTGTCGGGAAAATTAAAACAAGCATTCATACTGCAATGGGAGCATTCGGGCAAAGCTAATCGTAGATGGCAGCAATGTTCCTATGTACCTACTTCGCCCGGGCTACTTGAACAGTGTGTTGTTTGTTGTCAGATATCAGACTAGAGTTGTCATTAAAATGTCTAATAATGATAATGTATGGAAAATTGATCAATTAAAAAATGAGTTAAGATGTCGTGGTGCAAGTGTGAGGGGAAAGAAAATTGAATTGGATGGAAAGATTAGAGATTGATGGTTAGTTTATTTTATTCATCTTTCAAATTGGAAGACTATGATAGAAACTTCAATTTTAATTTATTAGTAACTCCGCCAAATGTGAAAAAAATGAATACACCACCACCCAGTCATTTTAAAGATATACATGGAGGAATAAAATAAATTCGTACAAAAATTTAGTATCGTGTCAGACACAAATTTTAATCTTGCATAAAATGTATTAAATTTTTGTATTAAATTTTATTACAAAATTTTGTATTAAAATTTGATACTAAATTTTGTACAAAACTTTGTATCATGTCATACGGGCTTTAGATATTAATATAACAACAATGCACATCACGGAGTACTTAAATTATTATGAAACCTTTATAAGTGAGAAAAGCAAGCAGCTATATTATAATAAATTTATTTAATATTTGAAGTATAGCAATGTTTAGTAATTTTAGTAATCTTGAAACAGCATCTCTTCTCAATTTTTTTTTGGATTTTGGCATTCCTAAAAATACAATTTACGAATGATATGCAAATACAAAAATTTAATAATCCCAAGAGTAACAAATATCTTACCAGTCAAATAAACTTCTCCAAAGAAATCATTTTTTTCAAAATGCTGAGAACAATTATATAATTGGTGCTTAAATTTTTTCATTGTTTATTTTTTGGGAAACAATGTAAATTATTTTTGTTTTTACAAACACAACAAATACGCATTTTGCAGAGAAACAAATGATACAAACATACAAACGATACAAGCATACTGTCAATTTTTAAAACAGATTTAGTAAATAAAGTATGATTTTATGCCAGCGCGCTACAGTAAGTGCACATATTTTACTACAAAATCCGGGCAAGGTACATAGGAACACTGGCGCCAAAGTTCGGACAGTTGCCACCGAATACTCCCATTTGACCAAATTATTTATATGCAATATTTCCACATTTAACAATAATTATTGGTAACATCGAATATGATGAGGTTATGGTCAGGTAAATGTTTGGTATGAATTTGTACTGATTTTATTGTATTTTTGCTCAATTTTAGTTAAAAAAATCTTGTTAAAAACACTCTTTCGCGCTCTAATTTTGCATTTTTAGTTCATATTTTAGCATAAAAAACCATCTTCTAAAAAAACGCATTATAAGGTTGTAACTTATTCAACATTACGTCTGCGTTATAGTGCAGTGGGGTCATCTTGTAACAGCAAAACGCGTGAAACGTAAGATGGTACATGCAGCGCCACCTATGTTTTAGATGGTGAACTACCTTTCGGATTTCATGCAGTTCGGAATTTTGATCATTCTGTTGAATTACGATTCGTTTTGCGAAATATTCTGTTTTACAATGTTTCGTGCAGTTTACTGTTCTGAAGAAATATGATTCTAAAATCTTACAATTCGGATATGTTTCATATCGCATTATTTACTATTCTGAAATTATACTATCTGTTATTTTACGATTCTGATTTCGTTAAATTCGGCTGCTATAAAATTCGGTAGATTAACGTTTCTGAAAATTTCTAATACTGTCTTTAACTGTATAATAAATTTTCGGATTTTGTACCATTCTGGAACAGGACTATTCTAAAAGTTACCATTCTGAAATTTTATATTCTGATTTCGCAATTTTCGGCCCTATTACATATCGATAAATTTACTATTCGAAGAAAATATAATTCTTAAATCTTGCGTTTCGAAAAATACATATTTCGTTTCAGTTACTGTTCTAAACTTGTATTTTCTGCTATTTTACCATTCTATTTTAGAAGATTCGGTTTTTTTCATGTCACCCATCAAATACATTCGGGAATGCTTTCAACAGCAGAATATTCATAATCCGAATCATATTACAGCCGAATTTTAATTTTCAGAATATTCAAATTCCGATACATGTAAAAGCAGAATATTCATTTTCATAAACCGAAAAATTGAGGTCTGACCAAAATTATTGAAATTCCGAAACATGTTGAAACCGAATATTCATTTTCAGAATGTACATATTCCGAAAGTTTTAGGTTTGTAAAAATTTATTCAAATGCCGAATTACGTGCCTTTTGTTAAAATTACAGTTTTATTTTGTTATAAAATAAGATCAAAATAATTATTTGAGAATTATTTTAATTCATAATTTTAAAGGTTTCATTAAGTTAGGAGCTCCCACGTCACTTGTTGTACCATATAAATGACATAATTATTTGAAAAATAATTTTCCTGATTAAATCAGGATTTTAATGATATTTAGATTAAAAGACAGTAAAACGTTGATATAAGATTTTATTAAAATTAGAAAAAGATACAAACAAATTTATACATTTTTGGAAATTGAATATTCGGCTAAAACGTAATTCGGCATTTGAATACATTTTTACAAACCTAAAACTTTCGGAATATGTACATTCTGAAAATGAATATTCGGTTTCAACATGTTTCGGAATTTCAATAATTTCGTGCAAACCTAAAACTTTCAGAATATGAATATTCTGATAATTAATATTCGGCTGCAGTATGTTTCGGAATTTGAATATTCTGTAAATGAATATTCGGCTGTAACATGATTCGGAATTTGAATATTCTGCTGTTGACACGGCACCCATACATTCAAGTTGTAGTTGTAGTCTGGTCATTAAATTTGAGGTTACGATGCTTTTTGTACTCACTACTACCGACAGATGGCGCGCTGCACACAAATTTAATTTTTAAATATTGGCGGTTTTCGGAGATCTTCACTAATTATAATTCCCGGAAGTAGCACTTTATAAACTAAATTGTATTATTTTAAAGATGATTTTACTCTGAAATGTCTAGAAAAGCCAGTGTTCTTCGCATTTTTCCTGATTGACTGCAGTGGGAAATTGACATTTCCGATTGTAAATTGCGTGTTTAATATGTCATTTCCTAGGTGATGAGTACAAAAAAAGTATTTTGACTTCTACACAATCGGATTTTAGAAGATACTACAGTATTAACACATGTCTGCTAAACATGCGTGACACGTTGGTTTAAAATATTGATAATTCTAAAATTTCTATTCTCATTCAAATTAATTTTTCCAAGGCGTTTTATATGGTCGATCACAGTATACTTCTCGCTAAACTGAAATATTACAATTTCTCAGACTCGAGCATAGTTATTATGTCAATATGTATACCAATCGTCTTCATCTAATTCTTCACATTTTCCCGTGCGTCGTGGAGTTCCGCAGGGCTTTATTCTTGAACCTTTGTTTTTTTTTCTAATCTCTGTGGCAGATATGTCGTCGTTTGAGTATTGGTTCGCTCATGTCCTTAATTATTAGATTCGAGATAATACGGTTTGAAAGTTCTAATTTTTTTTTTTACTTGTTAGTTTATATGTAAATATGAAAGTAATTTAATAATCGGTATAATAAAAACTATGTAAAAAGTGTATATTTAATTGTAATTTCCATGCATTTATTATGATACTGTAATACAACAATAAACATGGTACAACAAAAAAATTAAGTTTTTCAAAATACATCAACATAAAGGACAACTATGACTCTTTTTCTCAAATAGTGTCATATTTGCCGACATGGACCAGTAGACTTGGTACGTCAGAATATACACAAATCTCGAAAATTTAAAAAATGGACGTGAAATAGATCAATATTCAGCCGATGATGTGTTACGTGTCCAAAATCAACTCTACAATTTCATCTTACTGTCATTTCTTTTTTTCGTTATCCTCTGCAGAAATTGACATGAAAATAATCAGTATTGTTTTATTCTATTAATATTCTGTTTACCTTTGGTAATTCATTCGCACTATTTAAAATTAATGTTAAATTCAACCTGTATTTTAATATTATATTCAGAGGCTTACCGAAAAATCGATAGTGGCGCCAACGACTGAAAGTATAACTACGCGGACAAGCTAATATTATAATTTGTATTATCTGCTTAGTACTACGGGTGCAACATTCAAATTTCTATTACTATTATTGTTTATTATAGTTAAACTCGGTATAGGATGTGCGTACGGTCTATATAAAAGAGAATCAACATATAAGTGTCAAAATAAAAATGAAAATTTAAAGATGTGTACACGCACGCTTACGGAACTTTCGTCAACATCGTATTCGTGTTAACATTATTTTTCACCGCATTATTATGATATAAGGTATAAATTAATGTTTCTCTGTCTGCACAGTACCATTAATACTGTGGCGCTACGGTCGTTTGACGTCACTAGAAAAATCCTCTATTTGTTTCATTTATAAGTTTGGTTATGTTTATTTACCTGTCATTGTTTATTTCCGTAGTAGTTATTTTACTTTTGTATTCTAGTAAACTTGATGTTACTTCATATCGGTAAGGCAGATGCCGAAGTCCCTGTGCCGCTCCTTGCTCTTCACTTCAACGTATTAGTCCTTCTCTTTCTCTCTTTTCTGTTGCTCTTCACTTGTGGGCTTGGCGCGTATTTTGAGTTTCTTTTATCTCGTTTTCACCCTCTTCGGTCCTTTTCTACGCATAAGACGCTACTACATACGCGTGCGTTTGTGCAGGAACAGACAGAGTAGCCTTGGTTCGTTGCAAGAAAAATTGACTTAGCCACTAGCCCTGCGAACGTTAGCAATAGCTGTTCGACCCCTAGGTGTTCCCTCTTCCGTCCTTCCAGATTTCTGCACCTGGTCTTCAGGCCACGCCCGATTTTCTTGTGCCCTGTCGAAGATAGAGGATAGCTAGATAAGTGTGGTTTTTGTGTCCTGTGGATGTAACTTCGTGATTTATTAATACTTGTACTGTCTCTGTCTATAGCGATACCTACGCGCCTTGATGCCTTAAGTACTAGGCCACGTGGTTACCATTTGCATCGTTAGTATTATTATTTTTTCTACAAATCTACAAAGCACTCAGCTTACTCTTAGCATTAGGCAAGAGCATATCTACATCTTTTACTTTACGTTGTGAACGTGGATGTTTGCGTTTTTGCGCTGTTTTAAATTTAGAGTACTTGTGATTGATGCGCGTGTTGTACCCATGCGCCGAGAATTCTCTCGTTCTGCGCGACCGCTCCCATCTAGTTTGTAACCCTTCTGGTCAGTTATGTAGTTTTATAGCACCCATGATAGGGAGTTAGGTTTACCATGGCCTGTGCCGAGGCTTGAATCACGCGCCTGTCTAATTTAGTCCTTTATTTCTCTTGTATGCTTCAGCACCTCCTGATGGGTGCCACCTTGTCGTGGTGGGGGGCGGGGGCGGGGCTAGTACGGCGGGCCGGAACTCAGTGGTGGCCGAAAGACCAAGAGCATCCATCAGGAGTAGCGTCGACCCGGAGCGGGCGGCTTACACCTAAGAGAGGGAACTCTGATTTCAAACACGGGAGGACAAGTCTCGATAGTCGTGGTGAAGGATACACCGAAATTAAACCAACCCCCGTGGAGGAGTAGCTTCGGGTACGGGGAATAGCGCCCCCGCAGGGACCGACCTAGCGACGGTTGGGAGGGCTAACCACCACCCAGCTTTAATGAAAGGGTTCTCGATTCAATAGGACAAGCCTCGGATGCTTCGGGCGCAGGCGTTGCGCCCGTCGCGGAACAACAACCCCAAACGGAGACGATCCTAGCGATGGAAACGGATACGAGAGTGGCAGTTAAAGAACAAGGTACTCCAAATATAGTAGAAGTGAAGCAAGTCAACCCCTTTGCTGGTAGAGGACTACAGCGCTCCCCGGCAAGGACGCGTGCTCTTTCTACCTACTCATATGAGGAGGCTATAAAGGCTGCAAGAAGCGCAGCAGTGATAGAGCTGACGGAGCAAGGTAACCAGAAGAGGAAGAAATACGGAGAGGCGGATGGCAATCCTATCATGAAGACGATCAACTCGCTTACTAGAATATGCACTGATATGGCTTTGAAAGATGGAGACGCAACAACTAGCAGGAATACAACAACCACAGGAGACCCACTACCATCGGGGAGTAAACAAGACACGAAACTGTACGACATATTCTTGAGGAATACCGGAACGGACAAGGTCAAGACACAAGTAAACGATGACGTAAATGCGAGGAGGGTACCTGGAGAAGGGATAGACAGTTCATCCAACGAGGAGGAAGAGAAAAGGATGAGGGAACTAGGTGACCTCCTATGCAACCTCGAAACACTAGTAGAAAGAGAGTTTATAAACACTGCGAGATTAATCAAAGCAAAGACAAGAGAAGTCCATAGCTCATTCTACTCGCTGGTTAAAGTAATGAAGGTATCAGTCAAGAGATCCAAAGGCGTATCTGGAGCAGAGCAACTAGAAGAAGTAAAGAGGAAACTTTTTGAAAAACAGGAAGAAGAGATGATGAGTTTAAAAAATGATCTCGAAGAAAGGAAAGTAAGAGACATAGAGAAAATAAAAAATAAACTAATGAAAAAACCAGAAGACCTATGTATTATCAAAAAGGAGCTAGAAGACATGAAAGAAAGAGACATTCGAGTGATGAGAATGAAGATACAGGCGGAGAATAGGGCTACAATTGCAGCCCTAGAAAAGAAAATAGAAGAAATGGAAAAACACAAGTGAACATAAAAGCTACACCCAGGCGACGAAAACAAATGCAGTAGACGATTGGATGACCAGATATGCGCCCAAAATCGATCAAGAAGAACAGACTTTTGCCAACAACTGGCAGGTAATGCAAGAAGATTGGCCAAATCGGGCATACTTACCGATTAAGATGGCAAAAGGGCACCCGTGCACGCAGGGAAAAGAAAATGTTCTTCTGATACAGTGGGAGGATGATAAAACTGATCACGGTATACTAAAGTACATAAGAGAATACATACTGCCAGGGAAAAAACTGGTAGACAGAAAGGTAGACTCAACTAACTCTGCTACATTGCAGCAGCAACCTGAACATGGAAGGAGAAGACGAAAAGAATGAGAAACTTATGATCATAAGTATAAAGATGCCAAAGGGCATAATGATGGTAAAGGAGTGGCATAGCATGTTCACCTCACTCAACGAAAGTATCGAGAAAATAAGATCAAAGGGGGTAGTAGAATTGGCCGTCGTAGCGAGCAACCCAACATTTCGTATTTCCAAATAAAGAAAATGTTAAGATGTATCCTGAAAACAAATGGCATCCAGGAATGCTATTATTATATGAAGATAGCAAGAAGAGGTAGTAGGGTTCAATTTAGAGAAGGGTCAAGCCAGGATTTGAACGAAAAAGGGAGAAGCAACGACACGCAGCCACAGGGCAGGGACAAATCAGGCATCAAAAAAGGCCCACAGAAAACAAGAAGTAGACAGTTAAAAAGAGATGCAGTCATTGCAAAGAAAGAAGGGAAATCTTACACGTACACCCTAAGGGGTATGAGGAATATAAAAATGGACTTCATAAGGAAGAACATAGAGATCAAGACAATAAGGCAGACAAAACAAGGCGACGCAGTGATTGTAATGAAGGAAGGATGCCACAAACTAATAGAATTAAAAGAAGTACTAGAGGAGAAAATTGGAGGTAAAATTACAGCTCGGCCAGCCAGCGGCGAAGCTAAGGTCATCCTGATAATATCAGGTATGGACGCCCTTACCACGGAAGAGGAAGTGAGGGAATCCATCACACTGGCCCTAAGCCCACAAAGCGCTGAGGGAGTAGAAACTCCGAGAGATCGATGGGGGAAAAAGAGCCACAACAGTCAAGGCACCAAAAACCCTTGCAGAAAACCTACTAAACCTAGGTATGATCCAGATAGCACTAAATGTATGCTTCATAAGGGAGAGAGTTAAGGTGATCCGCTGCAATAAGTGCTATGAGATGGGCCACAAAGAGGCTAAATGCAATGGCACCGACAGAAGGAATAAGTGCAGTACATGCGGCGAGGATAGACATTTAGGACCCTGCACGAAGGCACCCATATGTTTCTCGTGCGGAAATAAGAATGTTAACAGTCACAAAACGGGGACCATGGGTTGCCCCATTAGGAAAATCGTCAGGGAAAAGAGAAATATGGCGCAGGGTGGACGGAGGCCGTCAATAACTTCACTCTAAACGGATAATGAAGATTCTGCAACTGAATCTAAATAGGAGCAGGGATGGCCACAATGCTGCCACGTGGGTAGTAAAAAACAGCGGAATCGACCTGGTGGTAGCATCAGAACCAGGCCCGGGAAACTTAAATGGTGGCCGTGGGTACAGCGTTTTGTTTTTGTGCTTTCATTACGCTTCCATGCAGGAGATAGCGCTATGAACGTTGGTCCGACGGTCCAGACTCTAGATAAGAAGAAGGCTGTAGAAACAGCAGCTCTATTGGCAGAAATTGGATCTAGCAGTGACCTGAATGATAAGCTTCAAGCATTTTGCCAACAAACAATGAAAAAAGTCAATATTGGAGGTGCCAGGAAGCCAGTCTATTGGTGGACGCCTGAAATAGCCAAGATGCGAAATATATGTATACACAATAGAACAAATTACCAACGGGTCAAAGCAAGGATATCAGCAAATCATAGACCAGAAGTGATGGAAGCAAAATAGTCAACCATCTATTTCCAACCCATGCCACAAAAGAATGGAAATCAAAACAGATTCCAAATATAGATCCAATAACAACTGATGAAATAAAAAATAATAATAATAATTTATTTGGCATAGCATAATGATTACACATTTTACATACCTAGTCAGCAAAATATACATGCATACAATAAATACATATTACATAATACGGGAGGTTATTATTACATATAGATCCGTTATACTAACAACAAACAAAAATTGGACATCAAAAATTACATGGTCATGGGATAAAATATACATTTTAATGCAGTTTTAGAATATAGTTTTAGAATATAGTTTTAGAATAATTTTAGAATAGGACACATCGGTGTACCATATCAACAATAAAGTAATTTTTTTTAAATAAACTTATAATTATCACAATTTAAAAATTCGTTCAGCGAATAGAAAGCATGCTTTATTAACATATTTTTTATAGTGCATTTAAACGTTGAAACAGGTAAATTCCTAATATCATCGGGTAATCTGTTATATAATTTGATACAATTGTAAATAAAACTTTTTTAAAATTTGTGTACTTATATTTAGGAATTACATAGTTTTTATTGGTCCTAGTTTCATAGTCATGAGCGCAGGTGTATTCATGAAAAATTTTGGGATTCATTTTAATATAATTTAAACACTGCTGTACATATAAAGAGGGCAGAGTAAGAATCTGTAATTTCACAAATATTGGTCTACAATGTTCTCGGAATGGTTTTTGGTCTATGGCACGCACAATACACTTCTGCAATTTAAAAAGTTTGTCACATTTTGCATCAGAATACCATAGAATTGTTCCATAATTTAAAACAGATTGAAACAGTCCATGATAAGCTAGTAAAAGCACATTTAAGGACATTTCACTTTTTAAGTTTCTAAACAGAAAGATTAGTTTGGATAGTTTGGATTCGAGAATGTCCACTTGTGGCATCCAAGATCTTGTAGGGTCTATTTGTAGTCCTAGTAATTTTGCTGATTCGTTAGTATCCTTTGGCTGAAACTTATTGAAAATTATCGTCTGTGTCTTGTCCTCAATAACAGCAGGGATAAAAATAAGATGTCATAAGGCACCTGGCCCAGACGGCGTTCCACCGGAAATCATAAACCTAGTAGCAACCTCGAAGCCGGAGTGGCTACAGAAGATTATGAACAACATTTTAACTACCCGGGTCTACCCGAAGGAGTGGAAAGTCACGGATCTGATTCTTGTACCAAAAGACCGACCTAAACGAACCTTCAGCCTACAGGCCAATCTGCCTACTGAACAGCATCAACAAACTTTTCGAGCAGATCATAAGTGCAAGAATCAATAAACCTGCAACTAGCTCTACACCAATATGGATTTAGAGCAGGAAAGTCTGCCCTACAACCGATGCGGGTGATGTATGAAAGAGCGAAAAGCGAGATGGACAAAAATAGAATAAAAGGATGGGGTCTTTGCGCCCTGGTTTCGGTTGACATTAAAAATGCATTCAATTCAGTTCCTTGGCAACTCGTAATAACTGCAATTGAGAATAAAATGATCCCAGAGTACCTAATTAACATCATCGGTTCCTACCAAGAAATAGGTAGATAGTCCACGGTAATAAAAGATACCCCATGAAATGTGGAGTACCACAAGGATCCATCCTGGGCCCAACATTGTGGAATATATTCTATGACGGAATTCTGAACATTAAGACTCCACAAAATGTTCAACTACTAGCCTTCGCCGACGATGTGGCAGTACTGTCAGTGGGCAAGGATGAGGACCAGCTAGTGGAAAAAACAAACCACGCCCTAGTGCTAATCCAGAAATGGTCTTGAAATAGTACCTAGTAAGACGAAGGCAATCCTGCTAATAGGTAAAAAAAGATGTGACCCCATAAGATTTCTCGTAGGCGATGTAGAGATAGCGCCAAAGCCGACTGTCAAATACCTAGGGGTGGTTTTCGATAAAAATCTAACATTCCTCCCTCATGTAACAATGCGATAAATGTGCTAAGGAGACTTTTCCCGCGCCTCTCTGGACCAAAGGAGGATATTAAGGGGATGTCAAACGCTCAACTGCCACTTGGAAAACGACGGAACACTTTTCAGCGTCATTTCTCAACCAAATTCAACAAGAATTGAAACATACGATGCTGATAAGTGAATGTTTCGAATTAGGCCAGTCATATTAGGTAAAAATAACCCTCTACCTAGAAGTAATTCCCTAAAAGGGGATACTGTGCATATATGTAGTACTAGTACCCAATAACAACATATCAAAAATCAACACTCGTGCATGTTGTGCTACGGCCGCCATCTTGGAAAATGGCGACCGATTTTCACTTTTTTGACCATATTTCAATAACCGTTAACATTACAAAAAAATAGTCAATTATAAAATTGTAGAGCATAAAATTCTCTATAATATTGTCCTTATCTATTTTCATGTAACTGCTACAGTTTTCGAGAAAAACGAGAAAATGTATTTTGGTAATTCAAAGCTAATTAAATCAAGCTATAATTTCGTTTTATTGCGCAAAAACAGCAATAACTTTTTGGTTCAAAAATGTCCAAAATTAGTAAAAAATGATCGGCCTAAAAATATTTTTTTTGGTCAAAGTGGGGGTACCAGCTTTATTGCTCTGAATATCGAGTTGTCCAATCTCTGAAATGACGATGGGTCAAAATTTGATTTTTATGGTTCAAAAATGTCCAAAATTAGTACAAAATTATCGGCCTAAAAAATTTTTTTTGTCAAAGTGGGGGTACCAGCTTTATTGCTCTGATATCGAGTTGTCCAATCTCTGAAATGACGATGGGTCAAAATTTGATTTTTATGGTTCAAAAATGTCCAAAATTATAGGATTAAAAAAAATTGTTTTGGGTAAAGTGGGGGTACTAGCTTTTTTGACATAAACATCACTCCATGGGTCACAAGAGTCCATGGGGAAATAACTTTCCATCTAAGCCAGTGCCTGACTGGCCACGGGTGCTACCAGGCGTACCTTAAAAGAATTGGCAAAACACAAAACGACCTGTGCAACTACTGCGAGCAAGTAGATACAGCAGAGCACACAATGTTTGTCTGCCCAAGATGGGAGGACTTAAGACAAAACATAGATATCTCAAAGAGAAACATAACCCAGGAAATGGTCAGCAGCCCCGAAAAGTGGGGAGAACTAAATGAGATCTTCTGCAGAATAATGCGATGCAAAGAGCAAGATGAGAGTAAGGCCGAGTTGACGGTAAGTGGCTGATGAATAACATAGAGTGCTAACATAGTATTGAATTCTTCATAGGTGAGAATAGTATTTGACATAACTTTTTTCAAGTGAAATTTAACATTTTCACCCCAGCTTTCCAGAGCCCTCCAAAATTAGGAGAACGTGGAGGAATAAAGTGCTATTTTACACCCTGATTTGAAGTTAAATTTTGAATTTCATCAGCATTAGAAGATAGAAAAAAGTTTGGATAGCTCATGGTTGGCGCCCACAAAATCTGTGCCATTATCACTAAAGACGTTCAAAGTGTTAGAAATAACTTTGAGAATGAAAATTTTAAATAACTATATTTTATTAATCTTTAAAGTTATATATATATATATATATATATATATATACAGAGTGAGTCATCGAAATGCCCGTCGTCGATATCTCCCTTGTCGTTAAAAATACAGCATAAATTTATTAACAGAATTTTTCATCTACTCAAGGAGCATAACTTAAAATTATTTTCACATATACAGGGTGTTGCATAACGACTTGGCAATAATTGTTCGTCTTTTTTTTAATGAAACACCCTATATATTTTGAATTGTATTTTATTTACCTATACGAAAATATAAGTTTCATTTTAGTTTTCCGCGGCGTTGCCAAGTTATTCAATTTTTTCTCTAAAAAAAGCCGAATACACGTATTGTTTTATAAAGGCGTACTGAAGTTATTTTAATAGTAAAAATTATGAATTTTTTTTTCTGTACAGCTGTATATGTGAAAATAATTTTAAGTTATGCTCCTTGAGTAGACGAAAAATTCTGTTAATAAATTTATGCTGTATTTTTAACGACAAGGGAGATATCGACGACGGGCATTTCGATGACTCACCCTGTATATATATTTTTTTTTCTATGGTTATGCAATTTTATAATCTGGCGGGCTATGAATTAAATTTCTAACACCCCCATTCGACAGATTAAATTTCTAACACCCCCATTCGACAGATTAACTTTCTAACTGCTGCAACTGCCAACAAAATTTTAAGTGTGCTCTGTTTCATCACAGGTGCAATCATAATCTTCTCCGTATTTTTGCGTAAATCCCTTTGCTTTTGCTTTATATTTGCAAATGTTTCCATCTGAATTAAGTTTATTTTTAAATATCCATTTGCATTATTTTTGCCTCTCTTCATTTGAAAAAGTCTTTAAATCCTCCCATGAAGACAGTTCTTTGTTCATTTGGAGAGATGCCATATAAGACCACTTTTCAGGAGGAATTCCTTTATTGAATCTAGTTGAAATTCTTTTCTGAATTGGTTCCTTCACACTATGTGCATTTTCTTTCTGAATTGGTTCCTTCTCACTATGTGCATTTTCTTCAATGTCTGTTTTATTATTTCTTTTAATTGAAATCCCAATTTCTTTATCATCCGTGTTGGTTGAATTTTCAAAATTTTTGAAAGATGATTCAGCATCTTCTATAAATACTACAGTTCTGCTAATTGTTACTTTATTTGTCTTCATATTTAAAATTCTGTATCCTTTCGAATGTTCACAATATCCAACAAATATACCTTCTCCGGCCTTAGGATCCAATTTAGTACGTTTTTCACTTGGAATATAAACATATGCCTTACATCCAAAATTTTTTAGATGATTTAATGTAGGTATTTTGTTGTTCCATATTTCATATGGTGTTTTATCTAAATTCTTTGTTGGTATTAAATTCTGTACGTAATTAGCAGTATTAATTGCTTCAGCCCAATATTGGTTAGAGAGCTGTGCATCAAAAAGCATACAACGAGCAGCTTCACAAAGTGTTCTGTTTTTCCTCTCTGCGACCCCATTTTGTTGTGGAGAATAAGGAACTGTGGTTAGTCGCCTATGCCATGTATGAATACAGTTTTCATGATGTTTATTTATTTTTACAATATTTGCTTGCATAGGTTGTACTGTTTTTAATTTGTAAAGATGATTTTCAATTATACCTATTGCTTTTATTTCTTCATTGCGTTTTATGTAACATATATTTTTATTAAATGTTATAATAAATCCCTTTTCTGTTAGACATTTAACAGATAGCAAATTAGAACGCAATTCTGGTATATATAAAACATTACAAACTTTTATCTTTAATATATGATTAAAATTCTTACATAATATGTGGCCATCCCCAACACCAGCACATACCATTTTATTTCCATTTGCAACTATTATTTCTTTAGTACTGCTTTCTTTAAGATTATTAAAGAATGATTTATCACAAGTCATGTGACTAGAAGCACCTGAATCAATATACCATTCATTATTATTTAACCGGGGTTCAACAAAACATGTTTCTTGATTTTCTATTTCTACTTCTTTTTCTAACTCTTCCTTGGAACTGTTTATTATTTCTGGGTTCAACAAAACATTCTCTATTTTCTTTTGGGTTACACTTTTGTATTTTTAATGCCGTTTCTTCTGGTTCTTGTCTTGCAGTTCCTTTCTTTCGATTATATTCATCAAGAAGTTTGCCTTTTACATATTCTAAAGTCAGTTCATCATCTGGTCTGGTGTCTAAAGCAGTTACTAATGTGCTATATTCTTCTGATAAACCACTGAGAAGCAATGCAGCTATGTGAAATTCTTTAATTGTTTCACCTATCCCTCTCAAGGTTTCTACTATTTCCAGAATGCTTCTTATGTAATCTGTCATATTTTGATCACATTTTAATTTACTTTGATATAATTTTCTTAGCAAATACAATTTATTCGTTAAATTAGCTCTTTCATGAACCTTTCTGAGAACTTCCCACATTTGTCTGGCAGTTGTGCAATTACAAATATGAATTATCTGATCGTCATCAACCGAAAGTGATATTGTGCTTTGAGCTTTGTCGTCCTTTTCAGCCCATTCCTCTGTTACAGTAGTCGGTGAAGGGTCTTTCACTACATTCCATGTGCCTTCACGAATTAATAACATTCTTACTTTAAATTTCCACGGTTGATAATCATTATTGTTCAGTTTTATAAATCCTAGTTTCGGGTCCATGTTTTTCTACCTTAATTTTATATAATTATTTATTTCATTCACTTTACACAAAATTGCTGGGCTGGGCCCATAACCTGTTAGAAATAACTTTGAGAATGAAAATTGAAAATAACTATATTTTGTTAATCTTTAAAGTTTTACAATCTGTATTATATCTTTTTAATTTACTATCACAGTCTTATATATATATATATATATATATATATATATATATATATATATATATATATATATATATATATACAGGGTGTTCATTTTAAGTGGCGCACCATTGCTATCTCGAGAAGTATAAGAGTTACGAAGTTGGTTAAATTAGCAAACAATTTCTATTTTATATGACTACTTTAATGAACGAAACACATTTTTTTTTAGACCAGTGGTTCTCAAACTACGGGGTGCAACTTTCTTATTTCAAATGGGGACCGATTTTTTTTATTTGCTTATTCGATTCAGTATTTTTTTCTGAGATATTAGTTTCATACCCTGGCATTACAAAAACATGAGAAAAACGCTATTGAAAATTATGATAATTTAATTAAAATCTGATTGTTACAAGAGTGCTATGGAAGAAAACAATTGAATATTTGTTTCATATTAATTGTTATTTGTTAATGAAAAAGATTATTTGATTTTAATCAGGAGACAGGACCGCCACTAAGTGTATGAGTTCAGGGTACTTACTAAGTACTCAGTAGGGTGTAAGGTGGCGGTAACTACGGACACGTGTTTCGACCTTATTTGGTCTGATCAGTGTAGTATACTAGAATCTTTTGTACTAACAATTAATAAGAAACAAAATATTCAATTGTTTTCTTCCATAACACTAACTAACAATCAGATTTTAATTAAATTATCATAATTTTCAATAGCGTTTTTCTCATGTTTTTGTTATGCCAGGGTATGAAACTAATATCTCGTTGAATTCAGAAAAAAATACTGAATCGAATAAGCAAATAAAAAAAAACGGTCCCCATTTGAAATAAGAAAGTTGCACCCCGTAGTTTGTGAACCACTGGTCTAATTTTTTTTTTGTTTCGTTCATTAAAGTAGTCATATAAAATAGAAATTGTTTGCTAATTTAACCAACTTCGTAGCTCTTATAGTTCTGGAGTTAGCAATGGTGCGCCACTTAAAATGAACACCCTGTATATATATATATATTTTTTGTTTTTGTTTTTGTTTCTATGGTTATGCAATTTTATAATCTGGCGGGCTATGAATTAAATTTCTAACACAAAGGCTTACTTCTACGCGCTATGAAACGTTTGAAAAACAATAAGAAGGTTTCTGTACTGAGACTCGTTACTATCTCCAAATGAATTGCCTTTGAAGCAAAGAAAATGAATAAACATATGTATGACTCTTCCCGTTCTGTCCTTCACTAAATATGGACCAGCGTAATTCACACCAGTAGAGTGAAAGGGGTACATAGCTAATTTTCTCTCAAACGGTAAATTTCTCATTATTGGATTAATAACTTTACCATTTCTTTTAGCACATTGGGCACAATTACGAACAATTTTTTTGCTATATTTGCGCCAGATATTGGCCAAAATTTTTCTCGAACGCTATTCAAAAGTAATTTTGGACCTGCAAGCATCAATAGTTCATGTTCGTGTTTTAAGACTAATTCAGTGAAATGATTTTGTTTAGGTAATATAGTAGGATGTTTTTTATCAAATTCAAACTGAGAATGCTTCAGTCTACCACCTACTCGGATAATATTTGAATCTATAATCGGTGTCAAGCATAACAATTTGCTTTTTTGGTCAATGCTTCGTCCTTCTGATAATCTCTTAAACTCCTGTGAAAATGTTTTCTTTTGAATGATTCGAATTAATTTTGTTATAACAAAATCGAGTTCAGATATAGTCAATGGACCAATTGTACGATTTGAATTTTCAACGCGAGAATTTTTAAAAAACCTGATACAATATGCTGTTACTCGTTTTAGCCGATTTAGATTTGAAAAGTTCTGAACTGGGAAATTATCAACCGAATCAGTTACTTAAAATCAATAAACGTTTTTGCGTGCTTCTGGATGATTATCCCATTCTGACGTAATTGGTACATCTTCTACTTGATCATTGAATTCTGTTAAAAGCCATCGTGGTCCGTGCCACCATATATCTTTTTGTGTTAGTAATTCAGGTAAGACACCACGCGAAATCAAAAAAATCTGCCTGGTTGTCTTGCGATTTGACATGAAACCAATTCACTGGATTGGTAAGTTTTTGAATTTCTGCTATACGATTGGCTACGTACGGTTTCCATCTATTATGTTCCGATTTAATCCAACACAATGTTATTGTTGAATCGCACCAGTAGAATTCTCTATTTATGTTTATTCGTAAAATTGCTTTAAATTTAGTTGCTAGTTGAGCTGCTAACACCGCTGCGCAGAGCTTGAGGCGTGGTAACGTAACCTGTTTTAACGGCGCTATTCTAGACTTTGCCGCTAACAATGTAACCATTTTTTGAGATTTTACATTGACTGATCGCAAATATATACAAATTCCAAATGCTTTCTCCGACGCATCTGAAAACACATGTAATTCAACATGAATATAGTTATCTATTAACACTTTACGCGGTACCGCTATATTGTTTATGTGATGCAGATTATTTTTTAATTGAATCCACTGGGTATGCGATTTCATTGGAATAGATTCATCCCACGTAAGTTTTAACTGCCATAGTTCTTGTATTATCAATTTTGCGATTATAATAATTGGTGCTAATAAACCTAGAGGATCTATAATTGTGCCGTAGTTGCTAATATTGTTCTTTTTGTAATCTCCGTTTGACTCAAAGTAATATATAGTGAATATGAAAATACATCAGTGGATGGATTCCAACACAGACCTAAAGTTTTATGATTTCTATCTGAAATATAAAGTGATTCTGACTTCAACGTTTTTGAGTCTGTTAGTTCGCGTGCATTACTATAGAATTTGCGTAACGGAAAATCAGCGTCATTAAGTAACATGTTTGATTTTTCTTAGTACATCTTAACTGTCAGAACCAGTGATCATATCGTCGACATAAAAATCTTTTCGTATTACACGATACTCTATCGGATATTGAGCTTTACAATCTTCTGCCACCTGTATCAGACATCTAATTGCCAAATATGGTGCAGAAGTAGTACCATATGTTACAGTACATAGTTCAAAAATAGGTAATGGTTCGTGCACGTTTTCTCGCCATAATATGCGGTGATATCTTTGATGATCCGGATGTACCCAAACCTGTCGGTAAATTTTTTCGATATCAGCTGTAATTACAAATTGATACAATCTGAATCGAGAAATAATAGCAAAGATATCATCCTGCAGGGTTGGACCTGCATGCTGTAATTCATTTATTGATAGTCCGTTAGAACCTTTGCACGACCCTAGATAAGTTACACTAGATAAATATTTTCTCTCGTTAATTATTTCAACAGATAAGATCCACTCTAACTTATTTTTTTGAAAGATAATTTGGTTTTGTTTAATTTGACCTATACTTATTAGCGTCCAAAAAAGATTTGCTCCGATTAAAAGGTCGATTGCACCCGATTGATTGTATTGAGGATCTGCTAATTTGATATTTACCGGGATTTGAAGGTCAATGTAGACAAAAGAATAAGTCGGAATTTCTGATGTGATTTGAGGAACAACTAAACATTTGATAGTTGTGTTAAAATTCGTTACTCGTGATTTAAACGTTACTTCTGCGCAATGAGAGATTTTTAACGACCCGTGGCTTATACCCACTACATTCATATTTATAGGAGTACGTTTCAAATTTAACGTTCTGCAAAGTTCATCTGTAATAAAATTAGATTGCGATGCACTGTCCATCAACAATCTGGCATTACATATTTTGTTATTAGCATACACCTGAACCACGGCTGTAGATAGAAGGGTTTGAGAGTTAACATTATTTGCTATTGAGCAGCTTGTGATTTGTTCTGGTGCCGAATTTAATGTATCACTTTTGTGTGTGTGTCTTGTCCAGCTACATTACTTTCCGATTGCTTATTAAAATGTAAAAGAGTGTGATGCTTTTTATGACACATCCTACACGTTGATGTGGATTGACATTCATTTAAAAAATGTCCTTTCCGGAGACAAGTAATACTGTTCGTAATCACCAATAAAAGAATCAGAAAAGTTTTTGTTTCACTAATTGTAGTTTATTGCACTTTATTATTACAGTAAAATAATAAATTAAACATAGCTATTTTTGGTACACAACATGTCTGACGTTGTTACTGTCCAGTCGCCATCATCTTTTTGCTTCTCGCGTTGGAACAGTGATAATAAAAAGACCCTAACAGTTACAAACTAAAAGTCACTAGTTCACGTACAAACATTCCCGCCGCTCTTGAAACAATGTTTCAAATTAAACTAAGAGTCTATCGGCAAAGGTGATATCTTGGTGATTGGTCGCTTGAGTTCCCCTGCTGTCGATCGGATGGTGACTGCCTTGACCAGGCCGATGTCCGTGAAGTTGGGGTGGCCCACATGAAAAAATGAAAAACAAAATATACGTGCAGTTAGTGCTAGGTTTGTGCTGGTTTGTTCCAGAATTTGAAAGTTTGTTCTATTTAAATAACAAAAATATAAACAATTTCAGTGGGCACCGTAACTTCACGCTATCAAATACCTAAATAAAAAAGAAAAACAAAAAACCAATATACCATCAGTTAGTGCTAGGTTTGTGCTGGTTTGTTCCAAAATATGAAAGTTTGTTCTTTTTAAATAACAAAAATATAAACAATTTCAGTGGGCACCGCAACTTCACGCTATCAAATTTCTATATAAAAAAGAAAAATAAAGAAACTACTATATCATCAGTTAGTGCTAGGTTTGTGCTGGTTTGTTCCAAAATATGAAAGTTTGTTCTTTTTAAATAACAAAAATATAAACAATTTCAGTGGGCACCGCAACTTCACGCTATCAAATTTCTATATAAAAAAGAAAAATAAAGAAACTACTACATCATCAGTTAGTGCTAGGTTTGTGCTGGTTTGTTCCAAAATATGAAAGTTTGTTCTTTTTAAATAACAAAAATATAAACAATTTCAGTGGGCACCGTGACTTCACGCTATCAAATTTCAAAATAAAAAATAAACATAAAGTAACCAATACACCATCAGTTAGTGCTAGGTTTGTGCTAGTTTGTTCTAACATATCAAAGTTTGTTCTTTTTAAATAACAAAAATAGGAACAATTTTCACTACCTATCAAATTTCAAAATAAAAATAATAAAAATAATCAAACTAATATACTATGAGTTTGTGCTGGTTTGTTCCAAAATATCAAAGTTTGTTCTATTTTAATAACTGAAATATGAACAATTTAAGTGGCCACCGTAACTTCACACTATCAAATATCAAATTAAAATATGAAAAATAAAAAAACTAATATACCATCAGTTGTGCTTGTTTTGTACTGGTTTGTTCCAGAATATGAAAGTTTATTTATTATTTATTTTAGTGGGCACTGCTAAATTTCCATATAAAAAATAAAAATAATGAACCCAATATGCTATCAGTTAAGGCCTATATTATAGAACTTGTCTCAAAGATTGTCGAGAGAGATAGACATAGTTTGATCTCATTGGCTGTTAATGACGTAATTGGTAATTCGGACGTAATGAAAATATGAAATGACAATTCAATTCGAAACTTTATATACATAATATTTTAATTAATAGAAAACATTGAGCAGTATCTAATATTTTGTTGTATTTGTTCAAGCAGAACAAATATATTTAGAACCTTTTTGAAGGAAACTTAACAGTTTTAAAAATTATGGATGTCAGGTTATGAAAATGTCAAACATATCAAATTTCAAAAGTGTTAAATTTCCATAAATAAGGTTCTCAATATAGTTGCTCCGTTTAGAAAAATACAATTTAATATTCGAAACTGTCTAACGTTTTCTAGTATCAAAATATAGGTACGAGTACACTCGGCAAAAAACGCATCACTCGAAAATGCACCAATAATCAGAATTTTTTAACCGTTGAACTTGGTCGAAAATGGATAAATCTTCGAGTTCTGACAAAATTGAAGTTTCCTATTTAAGGTCACGCAAGTTAATCTGACGCCAAGTTCATTTCTCCCCCTGCCACCCTCCTTAGAAAAAAATGTTCTTGATGTCAAAAAATGTCACTGATAACTTGTACCGGGTGCAAAAAAATCATGGACTCAATCCACTACCAAGGCGATAAAGTTAATTCAGTATCCTATCAGGGGAAAAAAAGTACCTGCCATGATTTGGCGCGAGGTTATGAATTTTTGAAAAAAAAATGCATTTTGTGCCTTTTCGGTCATAACTCATAACATTTTGCACAACTATCGATGACTTTTTACAAGATTGAAGTTTCCTCTTCAATGATATGCAAATTAATGTGACGCCAAATCCAATTTATCCCCAGGCACCCCCTAAAAACACAATGTTTTTGACTCAAAAATGTCAAACTTTGGCAACATGTATGGTGTGTCAAAAAAATATTTTCGGCCCAATTGGTCAACATAGCGATAAAATGTATTTATTTTTCGGTAAAATTTAAAAATTTCAATTACCTATACGATGATTTTATCCGAAGCTATGGACTTTTGAAATTTACTCAGCATTTTGTGAGATTTTCATTACCTACTCTGCTTGAACTTTGATAAGTTTGAAGTGTAAAGCGATCACGAGAAAATTAAACGTTAAAAGAACTTCAATTTAAGCATTGAAGGTAAGCTATACATTTGTAGACAATTTCGATAAATGTTCAGATCTAGAAAATGCAATATTTTTTCAAAAATTCATAACTTCACGCAAAATCATCCCAGGTACTCAATTTTTTTTCCCCGAAAGGAAAATGAATAAAGTTTATCGGCTTGCTAATAGATTATATTCTATATTTTTCTTTTTTATTTTGAAATTTGATAGCGTGAATTTACGGTGCCCACTGAAATTGTTTATATTTTTGTTAAGTATTTAAAAAGAAACCAAACTTTCATATTTAGGAACAAATCTAACACTAACTGATGATAGTTAGTTTCTTTATTTTAATTTTTTTATTTGGAATTTGATATAGTGTGAAGTTGCGGTGCGTATTGAAATTGTTTATATTTTTGTTATTTATAAAGAACAAATTTTCAAATTCTGGAACAAACCGGCACAAAACTAGCACTTACTAAGGGTTTAATAGTATCTTTAATTTTCTTGTTTTAATTTGGAATTTGATAGCGTGAAGTTACGGTGCCCACTAAAATTGTATATATTTTTGTTATTTAAATAGAACAAAATTTCATATTTTGGAACAAATCAGCACAAACCTAGCACTAACTGATGATATAGTAGTTTCTTTATTTTTCTTTTTTATATAGAAATTTGATAGCGTGAAGTTACGGTGCCCACTGAAATTGTTTATATTTTTGTTATTTAAAAAGAACAAACTTTCATATTTTGGAACAAATCAGCACAAACCTAGTCCTAACTGACGATATAGTAGTTTCTTTATTTTTCTTTTTTATATAGAAATTTGATAGCGTGAAGTTGCGGTGCCCACTGAAATTGTTTATATTTTTGTTATTTAAAAAGAACAAACTTTCATATTTTGGAACAAACCAGCACAAACCTAGCACTAACTGATGATATAATAGTTTCTTTATTTTTCTTTTTTATATAGAAATTTGATAGCGTGAAGTTGTTTATATTTTTGTTATTTACAAAGAACAAATTTTCATATTTTGGAACAAACTAGCACAAACCTAGCACTAACTGATGGTATATTGGTTTTTTGTTTTTCTTTTTTATTTAGGTATTTGATAGCGTGAAGTTACGGTGCCCACTGAAATTGTTTATATTTTTGTTATTTAAATAGAACAAACTTTCAAATTCTGGAACAAACCAGCACAAACCTAGCACTAACTGCACGTATATTTTGTTTTTCATTTTTTCATGTGGGCCACCCCAACTTCACGGACATACCAGGCCGTCTTGTCCTGGATGAATGTGAAGTACGCGACTCAGTTTCCATTTAAGAGGAGGCAAGGTGTCATCTCGGATTAATACTAGATCACCTTGGTTTATGTTCTCTTCTTTTCTGCACCATTTTGGTCGCTGTTGCAACCGCGACAGGTATTCGGACTGCCATCTACGCCAAAAATGCTGTAACAGTTTTTGAATAACTTGCCATCGTGACAATCGATTCATTGCAATATAGGTCAAGTTTGCTTCAGAGATAGCAGTGAGGGGTTCACCTGTGAGGAAGTGACCGGGTGTCAATGGTAACAGGTCATTCGGATCACTGGACATAGCGGTAAGGGGGCGAGAATTCAAACAGGATTATATTTGGACCAACAATGTGTACATTTCTTCAAATGTAAGTTTCACCTCGCCCACAACTCTCTTTAGATGGTATTTGACAGAACGAACTCCAGCTTCCCAAAGTCCTCCCATGTGGGGTGCTGCTGGTGGATTGAAAGACCATTTAATACCTTCTTCATTTAAATGGCTCCCAATAGTGTCATTATGGGTTGACGACTTCATGAGCTTTAGAAACTCTTTTAATTCACGATTTGCGTCCACGAAGTTGGTTCCGCAGTCGCTGAATATTTCTGCAGGCTTGCCACGCCTGGCGATAAACCTTTCCAAAGTTGCAATGAATGCTGCTGTGCTCATATCACTGGCTAGTTCCAAGTGCATGGCTCGGGTCGTCAAGCATATGAAAACCTTACTGCGAATTTTCATGGCTTTCATCAAAAGTGGTCCTGCGTAATCAATTCCTACGTGTAAGAACGCTCGAGATGGGTTGACTCGTGCAGTGGGCAAATTACCCATTAACTGAGTGGTGGCATTGGCTTGGAGTCTGTGGCAAATTAAACATCCTTTTAGTATTCTTCTTACAACATCTCTGCAGTTTATAATCCAGTATTTTTTGTATAGCATACTCATCACCAAATGTAAATCCTGGACAATGAGCTTTGTTAGATGATTCCGTTGTGGCAATAAAATGGGATGTTTCTGCCCTTCAGGTATTTTAGCCTTATGTAGTCTGCCGCCGACCCTGAGAAGACCGTTCGAATTTAAATATGGATTTAAAGGTAGAATTCGGCTCTTTGAAGAAAGAGGTTTTCCAGCCTTTATACATTTTAATTCATCATTGAATTCAAACTTTTGTACCAATAGAATAAGTCTGTTAAGTGCTTGATTGAGCTCTTCCACAGTGAGGAACCCTTGTTTTCTTGCTGCTGCTGCAGCTTTTGCATTGTTATAAAATCTAAAACATAGTGCTACGATCTTAGTTAGTTTTGTTAAATTTGTGTACTTCTCTATTATGGATAAATCCACGGTTGAGTTGGTGTGAAGAACGTTGACTGGTACCCTTCGTTCTTCTTGTTGCAAATCTTCAATTTTGACATGACCAGAGGATTCAGGCCACTCATTTCCACTGAGACAGCGTTAACCATTCCACCATAACTCAAATGTTGTAAGTTCTTCAACAGTAATTCCTCTTGAGGCACAATCAGCGAGATTTTGTTCGCCAGGAACATGATTCCACTTTGCGGTAGGCATGTTTTCTTGAATTTGTTGCACTCGATGGGCTACGAATGGTTTCCAGCGTGAGGCATGAGACGTTACCCAAGCCAATGTTACCATTGAATCGGTCCATGCATAAATGTTAGCAACTTCAAGATTTAGTGATGTTAGTACCAATTTAATAAGTTTTGATGCAAGCAAAGCAGCACACAACTCCAGTCTTGGAATGGATATCGGATTCAACGGAGCTACTTTTGTTTTAGATGTGACTAACGACACCTTGCAATCACCGATTGAAGTAATTGACCTCAGATACACTACTGCTGCGTAGGCTTTCTCTGAGGCGTCAGAAAAAACATGAATTTCAAAGTGACAACAGTTTGACAGAGTGATACAACGATCAATTTGAATCAGGTTTAAAATCTTGAGATCCTTACTGTAAATTTCCCATTCTCTTCTGGTATTAACATCAACTTCTTCATCCCAGTCTAGATTTGATTTTCACAGAGATTGCAACAGTATTTTGGCACGCACTGTTACAGGCGACAGAAGACCTAACGGGTCGAAGATTTTTGCAATGTTTAACAACATGATACGTTTTGTCAATATCTTGGCTGAAGATTGTTCTATAGAATTAAATATGAACTGATCTTCACGAGGCCGCCATTCAAGTCCAAGAGTCATGATAGATGATTTAGGAATGATTTTCAATGCGACATCTTCCAGTGATACATCTTGTTTTACAGCATTGAGAACTTTACTGTTGTTTGACGCCCACTTCCTAAGTTTGAACCCAGCTCGTTGCAATAACTCGACTAGTTGATGCTGAATTCTAATAGCCTTTTCTGTGGTTTTAACACTAACAAGAAGGTCATCAACATAGAAGCTATCTAAAACTAATGGTCCAGCTTCAGGAAAATGCTCGCCTTCATCGTGTGCCAGCTTTTGAAGACATCTGACTGCATGGTATGGTGCCGATGTGGTTCCGTAGGTAACTGTAAGTAGTCTATATTCTTGAACAGATTCAATGGATGTGTCCCGCCACAGTATTCGTTGATAGTCAACATGTTTATCGGAAACCATCACCTGCCGGTACATCTTCTCAATGTCCGCAGTTATCGCTACAGCATGTAATCTAAATCGTAACAAGATTGTTATAAGATCAGGTTGTAGTTTCGGCCCAACTAGCAAATTGTCATTTAACGATAAATTGTTGGTTGATTTGTGAGAAGCGTCGAAAACAACTCTTACTCTAGTTGTTAAACTATTCTCTTTCACGACCGGGTGATGAGGCATGTAGTACGAATTTTGAGTTGAAATCGAATCTACTGGCACAAGTTTCATATGTTGTAACTGAGAATATTCATGCATGAATCTACGTATTGTGAGCGAAGCTCTGGATTTTTAGCTAACCTTTTCTCTGTTTGTTTAAGCCGCAACAACGCAGTGTCACGTGATACTCCAAGTGAAGGTTGTTCATGCTTAAAAGGAAATTCAACTACATACCGTCCATGCTCATTTATTGAAAAGGTTGACGCAAAATGTTGTTCACATCGCTGTTCATCTGGAGTAAATTTTACCGGTACAGACACCTCTTCGGTTTCCCAAAATTGTCGAAGAATGTTGTCGGTATTGCACATACTATGATACACTTTGATCTGAGCTACTGCAGTTTGCTGTATCTTGCCAGCCAATATCCAACCGAGCACAGTTTCTTGAGCACCGAGTGATTCTTCAAGTCCTTCCAAACGACCGCTGCGTAGAAATGTGAAGAATATGTCTGCGCCCAATAGTACATCAATCTTGCTGGTTTTGTTGAAGTTAGGATCTGCGAACTTTATCCTTTGGTAACAATCCTGTAATTTTTGGTAAAGTTAGGACATTTACACTAAAATTGTATCGATTGTTAATTAGATGAAAAATTCAAATTTACCGCGCTTTGAGCGGCTCCAATTCCTGAAATGGGTGTATTAATTTTAACTCTATCTAACTTCAATTGTTAAACCCAATGCTCAGTTATGAAGCTAGCTTCTGAGGCTAAATCAAGCAATGCTCTTAGTACAACTTTTCTACCTGCTCGATCTTTTACTTTTATCAAGGCGGTAGCAAGAATGATTCTATTGTCAGTTTTCAATTTATTTACAGAAAATGAAGTTACTGAACTATGTCCTGATTCTACTTCTGGTTTTTACTTAGTTGAACTGTCAAAATGTAACAATGTATTGTGTCTACCAGAACACTGTTGACAATTTCCAGACGTACAATCATTTTTAGTATGATTAGCTCTTAAACAATTGAAGCAAAGCAGCTTACCTTTTGCAAACTGATGTCGCTCTTTTGGTGTCAATTTACGAAATTCACTGCATTTTTACAAGCTGTGTTCATGGTTGCCATACTCACAACTCGATTTGGTTGTAGCATGGTGGACTTTGGGCGATTTGCTTGGCTTTGGCGGTTGGGTTGACCCACCCGGCGGAATCTTTAATAGCCCGCCATGAAACAAGTTTTGAATGAAAATAGTGTTCGCGGAATATATGTGGCGCTGCATGTACCATTTCTTACTTTTGCGCGCGTTTTTCTCGTTCTGCTATCACAAGATGACGCCACTGTACTATATCTCTCCTTTTTTATTCTGTTCCTTATTGCTTGTTTCCATACGGTTCATATTGGTCGCCATTTTGATACCTTATTTTCTCTTTTCTGAGCGGATTGCGATATTATTGTTATTATTATTATAATATTATTGTTATTAGCTGTTGTTATTTTTCGTTGTTTTGTTTTCGATATTGTTATTTTTGCTTTTGTGTGGTTGGCTCAGTGTGTTTTGTTTTGTGGCAAGACGACAGGCCGACAGGCAGAGGCGGAAGAGGCATTTTTGCAGCT
Organism: Agonum fuliginosum; assembly: GCA_947534325.1. Classification (NCBI taxonomy): domain Eukaryota; kingdom Metazoa; phylum Arthropoda; class Insecta; order Coleoptera; family Carabidae; genus Agonum; species Agonum fuliginosum. The sequence goes on along the minus strand of OX384029.1, from coordinate 20,851,973 downwards.
TGTACGATGAGTTCTGTAAGTATGAATTGTTGGAAATATATTCTTTATAACGTTTTTCAGTATTTGCTAAATACTTATTAAATTTTAGAAAACGTATAACAGACAGCGATGTGTGGTGGCGAGGCGAACTGTTCTACAAATGATCGCCAGCCAGGAGATCGTGGGATCATATTTTCGTTGCCATAGAACGAAGACAAGCGTTTTCGATGGTTGCAGTTGTTGGGAAGGTGTGATCTTCGGGAGAAAACAACTAAGCGGCTCGACAGGATACGGGATATGTTGCCTGCATTTTCAAAATCACCATTTCATCACGGTACAAAAAAGACCCTTAACCGGAATGCCGAACCTGATCCTGTTGTGGAAGGTATTTACCTACTTGTTTTTTATGTTACATTATTTGATTTGATTTGATTGATATTAATATACATAAAAAACTTTTGTTAAAAGTTCCCGAAGATCTCATCGACTTCATGAACGTCACCACTGCACCATCGTCGTCGTCCTTGGCAACTCCAGCAACCGCTCTGTTTCCTGTGACATCGTCACCAGAGATATTTCAAACAGTGTCATCTGTCCCTTTACACTGCAGTACACCGTCCAAACAGCTCTTGCGACTTGGAGACAACACCTGCCTCCAAGTTCATGGTATATTTTCACGGTTTCATTACTATGCCAAATATATCTTAGAAATTTCTCCAATTTAATACAAGCTACATGATACCGTACAATCATTATCATCTTCAGTAGTTCAACGATCCAGTATATGGAACAATCTTGGACATTACTTCAAGTCTGTGATATATTTAGCATAATCAAAATGATACCGTACACTAATAATAATCATCTTCAGTAGCAGAACTATCCAGATATGGAATTTTTTTTGATATTATTTCAAGCCTGTAATATATTTTGCATTATCAAGATGATACCGTACACTAATTATAATCTCCAAAATATAAAAGAGCTAGAAAATAAAAAAATCTTTTTACTTTGAGTCCGCGTATTGATAATTCTCTTACAAGAGTAGGCAATATTTATATTATTGTATATCTATTGTTGAACAGAGCTATCGAAATTATTTCTTTTCCATATTTCACAAGTAATTGTATAAAAATACAATGATAAACTTCCATGTGAATTAATAAATAACCTTCAACAGCTATAAGAATAATACTCTTATTATTTCTAACAACAAATATAATTCATTAATGTCTTTAAGAAAATAATTCTTGTTCTTATATGAAAACAGCTATGGAAGTAACTAACAAAAATGAATATTATGATCTCACACCCCTGATTGTACAATTTCAAATACAAGAAAATTTAAAAACGATAGTCCTGCTTCATCGTTAATATAAGTATAATTTTACAACCCTGTTGTACAATGTCGAACATAGAAAGAGAAAATTGTTTTGACTTCCTTTACAAAAAGTAACTTTCTTTTTCATAAAATATAAATTTAAATAGCTAAAATAAATGGGTAATATTTTTAGTATTCATCCTTATATCACTGAGATACATGAAAAATATAAGAATAGTAGGAGACAGATTTTTTAAATTATTTAAAACACTGGACTCTAAATACAATTTAATTTTTTAGTCGAAATACTTCTGCATAGTACCTTCTTAAAATAAATACAAATATAATCTCACACCCATGTTTGTGCAACTTTTAAGCACTAAAGAATCAGTTCTTGTATGAAACATAATTAAAAAACTGCCTATTTGACATATTAGCATATTGTAATAATTTAAGCAGATCATATTTTTGTTATTTGTCATAATCATAGAGATAAGCACATAAAGTAATTCACAGTTTTTTAAAATACAGGAACTTGGTAGGATTCTTTGAAAATCTGTAGTAGCTACAGATCTATAAAACTGTAAATATTAAACAAAATCGCAATGAAATTTATAAGCATATGAACATATTTATACTTGTCAACAAACATTGATGCGATTTTGTTCAATATTCAGCCAAAGTATTTATGTAACCATAGTAATGATAATGATTACTATTTTTGTTATTAAATTTTATTAGATAATTAATATTTATGTCATTAGTAATTTATAGTAATTGTTCTTATTGTAATATAATGTATTTTTATTTGTTAGCATGTTATGATTCAATTATTTGGGACTTTTATTCGAAATTTGTTAACAAAAAAAATACATTAAAATGTAAAATTTTGTGTAGCGAATTTGTAAAATAAAAAAATTATTTGTAAATAAATTGCGCTTTAATTTCCAAACAGTACGGGTAAGAACCATACAAGATAGCAGGGATACAAACCAAATTCCTCTCTACCCCGCGTACCCCGCTGACTTTAGTTCGTGATCGCGAAGTTGGTATGTAGGATTCCTGTCTTGTCAGTAACTTAGTCTATGGGTTGACCTTACCGCAGTTGTGACCCCAGCTGCTGCCAGCGCTCTCGCTCGCTGATCGATGAATTTGTGTAATTCTGTGAATGTGGGAATGGAATCGGTTTTAAGTGATAACTCCCACTGTCTACGAGACTCTGAATCTAACTTTTTTGATACAATATGCGTTAGAATAGCATCCCATTGTTCAACTGGAACTTCTAGAACCCGTAGAGCACGAACGGACTCTGACGACATGTCAGTTAAGCTTCTCAAACCTGAAGCAGCTTCCGTTTGTAGGACCGGTTGGTTTAAGATTTTGTCCAACAGCGAAGCAACAATTTCACGTTTGTTTTGGTACCTTTCATTAAGTACTTGCCAAGTTTCTTCATAGTTGGCGTTAGTGAGTGTTATATTTTCAATCAGAAGCTCCGGCTCTCCCGTAAGCGCGGTTTTTAAGTATTGTAGCTTCTGAGCTCCACTTAAGCTACTGTTGTTGTGAACAGCTGCAACGAAAAGATCTCTGAATGAAAGCCACAGGTGAAACTTACCATCAAATGTAGGAAGTTTTATATCACAAGGTTTTGATTCAGGAGAATGTACTGGAAAAGGAGTTGGAGTTTGTTTCAAACGACACGCCAATAGTGTCACACGTGATGAATGCAGTTTGTCTTCTAACTGCTTGTATTCTTCCTGGTAGTACTCCAACTCTAAATCATTGCATTTGATATTGATGTTGGAAAACAGTTTGACATCAAGTATGGACAGCTGGTCTTTTAGGACTTCTAACACACGATCTATTCGTTCTACTACGAATCGTTTCTTCTTTAACAAGTTTTGCATGATTGCTGTTGATTGTTGATTCACTTAGAATTGTGTTTAAGTGTCACAAAGTTCTTTTCACCGATCTTGATCACTGATTTTCCGAGAAATAAAAATGCCGGTAACATAATCGCTAGATATCCACTCTCACCACTTATATCCGGCTCGAAGGACCAAATTATGTTCGTAATCACCAATAAAAGAATCAGAAAAGTTTTTGTTTCACTAATTGTAGTTTATTACACTTTATTATTATAGTAAAATAATAATTAAACATAGCTATTTTTGGTACACAACATGTCTGACATTGCTACTGTCCAGTCGCCATCATCTTTTCGCTTCTCGCGTTGGAACAGTGTTTACAACTATATGATAATAAAAAGACCCTAACAGTTACAAACTAAAAGTCACTAGTTCACGTACAAACAAATACATAATTTCAATTTACGTGCTTGCTTATTCTTTGAATCATCATTCAATTTTAAAAAAGATTCACAGTGATATATTAAATAAACTACAAGTGCACCGGGACTGCGTGAGCATTACTTCAGCGCAATGGCATGGCTATCTTCTTCAGGTAGACCCCGAAGCAACCATGACCTGTTAGGGCCAGGGTGATGTGGAAGTTCACCTCCCCGTGGCGTCTGTCGATCCATCTATCCACCCACGGAACTAGCTTGCACGTCCACTCTCCTTTAGTGGAGGATTCCCACCTCTCCTGCCATTTGCGCATTAGGAGTCTCCTCTGCTCCTCTTTCATGGCCTTTCTGTTTCTCCCTGGTCCGCATGTCATGGTTGCTGCCCTTTCTGCTGCGAGGAGCTCGATAGGAGGTATCCCCGCTGGACTTTCGCCATTGCCTGGCGTGCATTCTTCTTCTCCAGGGCGTCTGCCCAGGTTGGTACCGCGTAGAGCAGTATCGAGTGCACTACGCTGCTTAGCACCCTGCGCTTGCTCGTCCTAGATCCTCCTATGTTGTGCATGATTTTGGTTAAGGCTGTCACTGCCTTGCTAGCCTTGGATGCAGCTTCCCTGACATGCGGGATCATCGACGGGTTACTGTCCATCGTAACCCCCAGATATTTGACTGCCCGCTGAGGTTGGATTGCCTGTCCCATTACCATGAAGGTAATGGGTTTAAGTTTCCTCCTTCCAGCAATCACTACTGCCTCAGTTTTCTCTGGCGCTATTGCGAGCCCCTGGGTATTGAGCCACTCCACTATTGTGTGGGCTGCTGCGTTGGCTATCTGCTCCACTTCAAGTTCGGTCCTGGCCACCACCACTAATGCCAAGTCGTCAGCAAACCCGACGAGTGTTGCCCCTTGTGGTAGTTCCAGGCGCAGGACATCGTCGTAGGTTACGTTCCAGAGTTCCGGTCCTAGGATCGATCCCTGTGGGACTCCAGACGTAACCTCGACCTCGAACGTTCCTTCCTCAGAATCTACCAGGATCGTCCTATTGGATAGATAGCTTTGTATTATCCTGAGCAGATACCCAGGGACTTCTCTCCGCCGCAAAGCGCTGTCGATCTTCCTCCATGGCAGGGAGTTGAAGGCGTTGCGAACATCGAGCGTTATCAGCGCGCAGATCTCCCTCGTCCTCCACGTGCCCTCTTTTGCTCCGCGGGCCATGGCCAGTACCTCCGCAATGGCCCCCACGGTGCTTCTCCCTTCTCGGAAGCCGTGTTGATGTTCCGAGAGCTCGCCCGTTCTTGAGATATGCCCTTTAATCCTTTGGAGCAATAGATGCTCCAGGAGCTTCCCTATGCTGTTGAGCATGCAAAGCGGTCGGTAGGAAGATGCCTGCTCGGGCGGTTTATCCCCCTTGCGTAGCAAAACGAGTCGGGAAGTCTTCCACTCCACCGGAAAAGTTCCTGCAAGAAGCAGATTGTTCAGGCAGTCCAACATGGGTCCCTGTTGGAAATCTACTGCCAGCTTCACTGCTTCCGTTGGAATGCCGTCGAGGCCGGGAGATCTGCCGGTGTTAAGTCTCGATGTCGCGGCTATTAGTTCATCCGCCGTGAATAGCGGAATTTCCTCTGGGGGTAGGTCGGTCGTCAGCCACTGAATCCTCCTATGTTTGGGAAACAGAGTTTCTACAACTGCCGTCACTCGTTCTTTGAACATGAGCGGCGTGGGAGGGGTGAACCGGAGGCTCTTGACCGCTATTTTGTAGCCGTCGCCCCACACGTTGCTGTCTATGTCGTCACAGATGCCTTTCCAGCATGCCTTCTGTGCCTTGGAGATAGCTGACTTCTGCGTCTTCCTCGCACTTCGCATTACCTCACGCTCCGCCTCGCACTCCTGTTGAGTTCTTCGGCGAGATCTCTGGTAATGTCTGCCTTTGTGATGCCTTTCGAAGGCTAGCTATCTCCTCGTTCCACCAGTAGACATTTCTCCTGGTCGGTGTTTTCTTCTTTAACATAGATGCATTACACGCTGTTTGAAGCGCTCTTTCTACTGACAGCGAACTGGGCGGAGCGGCTGCTGCCTCCAGGGCCTTCAGTAGGCTCGCCCGGAATTCCTCCGGGTTAAGGGTGCTGAGCCTTCACCGAGTTTGGCCTATGGAGCGGTTTTGCTGGACGCGCCGCAATTTTGCTTAATTGTTTCTAACGTTACTAACTTATTTGTTAAAAATTCAATAAGATCACACAAGAGAGGAATTTCATTGCATTTTATGCTATCAGTATTAAATTTAGTTTCCCACTCTTTAGTGGTCTGATTGTCTAATTTAGATATTATTATTATTGGAACAAAAATATCGTCCCAAGTATCAACTGATTGATTTAGTGAACGCAGACAATTGAGATGTGTTTGTAACGAGTTAATTAGTTCTTTAAATTGTGAAGACGATTCACGTGTTATTGTTTGAATATTTAAAATGCTCTGTGATTATTTATTATCCTTCTTTTGTTGTCATAGCGCTTTTTAAATAATTTAATAGCGATATCATAATTTGCTTCAGTTGATTTCGTACTAATAAGATCGTATGGTTCACCTTTCAATGCTGATTTTAGGTAGGTTAACCTTTGAACATTTGTAAGATCAACATTGTTGTGCCGCCGCACACTTTATTTTATATATTATCATGTTTGTGTTTTATATTATATTTTTAGGATCATATCACTATTTTTATAAATATATGTTTTTTGTTAATATATGTTTATTAGTTACGTAAATAAATCTGTTAAAAACAACACGCAATATACGAGTATTTGCTCCAAGTTTATTTAATTTATATTAATGTTACTTATACCAACGTAACATTGTCATGAATTACAGTGTTAAAATGAATCTAAAAAACTACACCATGCCGTGAATGTGCCATCAAAATTAATAGTTGGTAACCTGATTGTACATTTTGAGCGACTCTGGGATTCTGAGACAGAAACTACAGAATTTCTAGAACCCGCTTCTGATCTCGTACCCACTAAAGATTCATTTTCAGCAGCCTCTGAAATAGCTTGTTCTGATAATAATACCCCTGCAGTACTAATTAGACTATAGTATAAATTTGTAAAAGATTATCGTTCATCAGCTTCTTTACTAAAACTATTCTCGTCATCATACAATAAGTATTCGATTTCGTTTTGTACATCGTTGAACAAATCCAGTAATGGTTCAATTTTTATTGTAGATAAATTTCGTATCTGATATGGGGTTAAATTTTGCTTAGTAGTTGATTCAATTACTTTTTCAAAAAATTTCAATTGTGCTTTAAGACTACCACGTTTTATTCGCAACTGTTTCATTTGTTCAATTTCTGCCATGTTAACACAAGTAAAATAGTTTTATACGTAAAAGGAAGTATAAAGGATAATAAGAGAATATTGCGTACCTTGTACTTAGCTTGCAAAACTTCAACAATGGCTTGTAGTTGATTTTGCCAGTTGTCTGATGCTGCTTGACAGTTGTCCGTTGTAGTTCGTAGAACTTCGGCTTAGCTCGTCTCGAAGTCAAGGTTCGTGAAAACTTGCTGCTGTTCGTTTAGCATCGTTCGCCCGTAATGGCTTCGTGTTGTCGTTGAGATTCTTTGTTCTCGTTGAATGTTGATTTTCTTGTTGAAAATGCTTTTGTTGCTGATTTCGCGATCCTGCATACCAGGATCCGTTTCTCGAAGAACCAATGTTGGCTTTACTGTCTCTTTTGAGTGGTAATAACAACACTTTAACACGCTCGCGAACAGTAGCAAAAATTTACACAAAAAGAGCGGGAACATTCAAAATGTTACAACAACTGTATTTACCAGAGTGACGCCTGGGCGACACTCCGGCGTTGATTCTGAACGTAGGTATCCCTGTTCTTTAGCTCGTGGCGCTCAACGCTAAATCAAGCCAACCCATTTGGGACCAGTGGGTCGTTTTCGACCCAGACATTTAATAATTGATTTAACTAGTACGTACTGTTCTTTTCTAGCTAAAATCCGTCTAATGTCATTATAGGAATATTATAAAACCCTATTCGAAAAACAATTTCCTTGTAGTTATGATATTTTTTAATTTTGCAAACCATTTTTCATGTTCGTTTTCCTGTAAGTTTATTTTGATTTGAAATATTTACTTTTGTATATAAACTAATAAAAATTTTAACTATTATAGAACAATATTTATATTATACAGGGTTGATATTTTACGTAAAAATATGCGAAAAGTAAGGTTGGGTCGTTATCGACCCACTGGGCAAATCCAGTACATGATTTATTCAAACGAATCACTTATAAGTTGTTTCTAGTGAAGGATTGTTATGTCTTATACTTTTTATTGTTGTTTTCACACGTGCAATATTTTCATCTTGACTGCTGTTTAGTTATTTTCACGTATAATAATTTAATAACTTTTATGAATTCTGTTTGTATTTATAATTTTGGAGCTCTAAAGATTTCATTTTCATTTAGATTTTATAATGTATTTTCACTTTTCAGTAATAATTATATAAATTTTATTAGTAATCATCCACTTACCAATGAATTGTATAGGGTCTTTCAATAGGAGTGATAGTTTTTTAAATAAAGATTTCTCGGTTTCTGATATATATTTTATTTACTTCTAGGTGTCAAATTATTTAGTATAGTGTGCAGTTTTATGATACAGCGTTTGACGCCTCTAGACCGGTTGGAAATAAAAAAAAAAGTTCGAGCTCAGTTGTGGGTGCTCAACTTTTATTCACCTCAGATTTGGGTCGCCGTCACCGTTACTCTGCGCAGGCTATAAGACGCACTGTGGTGAAGTTTTAGTTAACATTACTAAGACAATAAGCCACCAAAAAGACAACGAAATGTTCGAAGTGAGGAGAATATCACAGTTGTAGCGGCCAGTGTTACAGATGAGCCAAATTCGGCCAAATTGAAGCGATCTTGTGATCAGTGTCAACAAAGCCGTGGTGGACATTTCAACGATATCTTGTTCCGAACATAACTGCATTGTCCAAGCTTCCAAATAAAGCAAAAACTAAATTGATATGTCAAACCGTTGACGTTTTATTTAAAATAAAAATCCTATCACTCTTAATGAAAGACCCTATATAAGTTGATTTAGATGATTTTGATACAGTACATGAGATGAATATAATATTTATGTGTAAAATATAACATATACCTAGGTATAACAACATTTTCGGTACCTACATAAAAACTTCTCATCACACTCATTGTTTTTGCTTTTTACAGCATAGTAACAATTCTTTACACCATAAAAATATTACTTTAGATGTTTCGTCAAGTAAAAAATCACTTTCGTGACTTATTATGTCATATATAATATTACATTAGTGTTTCGAAAATTATAACTTGAAACATACCAAGTTATATATTTTTTAACGTAGTAAATACATTGCACACTATTCCAGAAAACGTAATTTTGTAATACGGATTTGTGACCAGTGGGTCGTTTTCGACCAAGGCTCTAATTTGTTTATTGAACAACAAATAATTTTTTAAATTTTGTTGTTGTCATTGAACTAAAATACAACCGTTTAAACATAAAAAATATAAAAATTTCGTAAAAAAGTTAGTGGTCCCAAATGGGTTTACAAGGTTAATACCATTACCCCGTTTCCTGTCCACTATCCGAAACACTGTATAGAGATGGGGAAAATATCCGAAATCCGAATCAGATCTGATCAGATCCGATGTCGGATTTGATTCGGATCGGATAAGAACCTTCTCAGTTCGGATTAGGATCGAATATAAACTGTTCGCATAGGATTTGAATAGGATCGGATAAGAAACTTCTCAGATCGGATTCGGATCGAATATAGGGTCTTTCATTAAGAGTGATAGGATTTTAATTTTAAATAAAACGTCAACGGTTTGACATATCAATTTAGTGTTTGCTTTATTTGGAAGCTTGGACAATGCAGTTATGTTCGAAACAAGATATCGTTCAAATGTCCACCACGGCTTTGTCAACACTGATCACAAGATCGCTCCAATTTGGCTCATCCGCAACACCGGCCGCTACAGCTGTGATATTCTCCTCGCTTCGAACATTTCGTTGTCTTCTTGCTGGCTTATTGTCTTAGCAATGATAACTCAAACTTTATCATAGTGCGTCTTATAGCCTGAGCAGGGTAACAGTGACGGCGAATAAACGTGGGGTGAATAAACGTTGAGCACCCACAACTGAGCTCGAACTTTGGTAATATTTTTTAAATTATTTCCAACCGGTCTACAGGCGCCAAACGCTGCATCATGAAACTGCAGACTATACAAAATAATTTAATACCTGGAAGTAAATAAAATATATATCAGAAACCGGGAAATCTTTATTGGAAAAACTATCACTCCTATTGAAAGACCCTATATAAACTCCTCGGATAGGATTTGAATCGGACACGGATCAAGGTTCCGAAGTCCGGATAAAATATCCGAACCGAAGTTCCAATAAAATATTCGATCCAAAGTTTCGATAAATTCGATCCGAAGTTCGGATAAAATATCCGATCCGAAGTTCGGATAAAATATCCGATCCGAAGTTCGGATAAAATGTCCGATCCGAAGTTCGGATAAAATACCCGATCCGAAGTTCGGATAAAATATTAGTCAATCCGAAATTCTGACAAAATATCCGATGCGATGTTCGGATAAAATATGCAGCCACAGGGTTACTTCAAGATAAAAATTAAGGGTAATGCAGTACTATTACTAAACTTTTACGTAAAATTTGGAGGAGTACCATTTATACAGAGAAAAGAAATCGAGTGTAGTTTGGTGGCAAATTTGAATGACGTAAAAGTAGCCAGCTACCTGTTGGTGAACAAAACTGGAGCGCCCCTAGCTACAGTCGGAGAGGGTACGCCAATACGTACTTCCGTGGGTCGTAACGTTCTCTCTAAATTTCTTTATTGGACGCCATGTAATTTTGAATAAATAAAAATTACGAAAAATAACCCCTGAATACGTATTTAGAGGGAATATACCAGGATAAGGATTATCATAAACAAAAATCTCTGTTGCGGTATAACAAACAGGAGTAATATTACCATCAATTTCAAATGATACAGCCAAAATAGTCAATATAAAAATGACACTAGACAGAGCAGTATTCGAAAATATAGCGTAATATCGAATAACCAAATACATACAATAATAATGCGAAATACTTAATCTAAATAATAAAACTAACTCAGAACTACAAAACAAGACTTTGTTAAAAGCGTTGGAGATCTCCTTATTAATATTGATAAATTTGACAAAAATAATTATTAAAAGTGTGAATTGATTTGCAAATCGTAAAAAATAATATTTAGATCGGCCTTCAAGAACGTGCTTTGCCGTACAATTAAAAATCTGACGTGGACACCACATGACTTCCTTGTACGCCTTGTTTGTTCATACTTTTCTTAATAACTAAAATGTAGAATAATATATAAAATTCTTTTAACTTATTATACTAGTATACTCACAAATATATTTTAGTCATTTTATTTAAACTGCAGAAGAAGATATAAAGCATATTTTACTATTGTCACTGTCATGTCATAATCATTTAAATTTTACATAGTAACAAATGTTAATCGATCATGGACTACAAGATACCGAAATACTAAATTATAAATATATACTTTAATTAATTCTTAAATGATACCAGATACAAAAATATTTATTGTAGGTAATAATCACATAATCTTTCATTTAAAATTAAAAAATTTGTCTTAAATTAAATATTTATCGAAATTTACTACTTCCGGTTTGTAGATTGAAACCAAAAATAGGAAGTGCACAACTAGATGCTATAACAGTCCTAAATACAAAATTTCAACTTTCTACGTCTAACCGAATTTGAGTTATGCGACATACATACGTACGCCCGTACGTACGTACATACGTACATACGTACAGACGTCACGACGAAACAGTCATAATGGATTCAGAAAAGGTCAAAACGTATATTTCCATCAAAATCTGAAAACCGAAATTTTTCGCGATTACAATACTTCTTTATTACTCCGTACAAGGAAGTAAAAATGGCGCGGTCTGAGCCGGCCAAAATCATATCGGATGTAAGTTTAAATTAGTGATGTAGTGATAGGACGAGAATTTACAATTGAAATTCAAAACCTCAATTATGACGTGTCACTTGATATTTAAAAGAAGTGGTTATACAATCCCACATACGTGACGCAAGTAGAGATTTCTATTGTTGAAATATCAACTGTAATCTACACTCGTTAATCATGATTACCACCGAGAATTGAACACGACCAATATAGCTCAGTGGTTAGCAGTGGCGGCTCGTGGGTCAGCCAATAGGGTAGGCGACAAAATAAATATTTATTATAAATTTGAAAAAGGTTTTTTTTGTACTTTTGCATTGTAATTTTTTTCTATTTTTTTATTTTAATTTTTTTTTGTTTTTTTTGTATTCTTAATTTTTCCTATTTTTGTATTCTGTATTTTTCATTTTCTTGTATTCTTTAATTTTAAATAGTATTCTACCTGTTTTTTTTATTATTTTTTATAAATTAAATTTATACGTCGATCTTCAAATTTAGAAAATAATTCTGTAACATGGTCTGTGAAATTATCTGCAAAGGATACATGTTGGTATTAAAATTTGTACTGAAAATTCAATAGCGAAACAATCTGCTAACGAAAATAGTTGCACTACCAATGAATAAGCGAACAGAACGTCGCCTTCACTGAGCTCTACGCTGCAGCCACGTGATCTCCTCTATGCGCAGCCGCAAGCTCGAGAGCTAGGGCTGGACTGTTAGAGACGCGGGAGGGGTACCGAAGGTGAAGCTAGCATTGCCTAAACTTCGTCTCTCCCAGCTACTGCATTGCATTCATCACCGCGCCAAGCGCGGTATTTGAAATTTTAGTTTCATGCAACGATTAACGATATAACAAGTTTTACATATGAAATAAATATTTTAAAGGTAAATAAGTATTAAAATAAATATTTCTTAAAATTATTTCTTTGAACTTGTAAAAATTCCCCCAAGACACGGGGTCGTGACTTAGTGGCGTAGAACAGCAGCAGATCACTCAAAACGGGCGTAGAAAAGATAAAGAAACTCCGCCAAAAACTTTGATCAAGATATGTACAACGATGCGACGATATGTGGATCATAAAACTGGAGCCCGGTACCACAAGACTCACCAAAATTCGCACTTATTAACACTCAGAAGGCCACTTGCTATCTGACTTGAGAACTGCGGAACATAGCCGCTTCAAAACGTAGCTTAACTAATTTAATTAACAAAAACACACTATCAAGCAATCGTTCCGATCGCTACTGCTCTCTAGTGTCTTCACATTTAAACATCATCAATTTTGAATTTAAAATTAAATTAAAACATAGGAAATATAGGTGTAAGGAAAAAATGGAACGTGACAAAGTAAAATTAAATAAGGTCCTCCGAATTTTGGGACAAAGTATACTATATTGCGTCATAACGGAAGATATGGCCATATTACATCACGAAGATTTCTGGCGCACGAGCGAGCGATTCCCGTAGGGCACAAGATATTTTTCCACATCTATGAGAAACACGTATTAAATAAAAAAGATAATTTTGTAATGTAGAATACCTGATGCCACTCTAAAGAACCGATTAGATCGTCTTATGAAATTTATGAAAGCAGAAGTTGATGGAGCCGAACGTATCTCGCTTGCTGTAGAGGGTTTCGGCATAGGTAGTAATGATAATAAGCAGAAGAGGAATAAATCTAAGATTGTCGATCAGAGTATACCTACAGCTGCAGAATTAATTAATCACAATGTTTCAGAGAAATGCGTGTTTTGTGAAGGCAACCATCCTTCGAAGAAATGTCTTAATGCACAAAAGCTCTCCTTTGAAGAAAAAAAAAGTACGCTGATGAAGAAGAGAGCATGCTTCCGGTGTGCAAAAGTAGGGCATTCAAGTCGGAGGTGTCGCGAACGTACAAAGTGTGTAATGTGTGGTGGACAACACATTGTTTTATTATGTCCGAATGTGACGGTCAACCGGAACAATGAGTTGAACATGACTGTCAGTGTCAACCGGAACAATGAGAAAAAAAACAAAACACAATTGTCACAGTCAACTGAAACTCATAATCAATTGTCACTGTCAACCGAAACCAATAATAATTTTGTAACAGAAGCGGATTTGGCAAATCGTACTGAAACTTGTGTATTTCTACAAACTTTGATCGTAAAGATACGTAGTGATAATGATGAAAAAGAAGTACGTGCAATAATTATTGACACCGGATCGCAGAGATCTTAAGTTTTAAAACACGTGGCCCAAGAATTACATTATCAGCCTAAACGAACAGAGACCATAGTCCATGCATTATTTTTCGAATTGAATTTGAATTGAATTTGAATTGAATTTGAATTGAATTTGAATTGAATTTGAATTGAATTTGAATTGAATTTGAATTGAATTTGAATTGAATTTGAATTGAATTTGAATTGAATTTGAATTGAATTTGAATTGAATTTGAATTGAATTTGAATTGAATTTGAATTGAATTTGAATTGAATTTGAATTGAATTTGAATTGAATTTGAATTGAATTTGAATTGAATTTGAATTGAATTTGAATTGAATTTGAATTGAATTTGAATTGAATTTGAATTGAATTTGAATTGAATTTGAATTGAATTTGAATTGAATTTGAATTGAATTTGAATTGAATTTGAATTGAATTTGAATTGAATTTGAATTGAATTTGAATTGAATTTGAATTGAATTTGAATTGAATTTGAATTGAATTTGAATTGAATTTGAATTGAATTTGAATTGAATTTGAATTGAATTTGAATTGAATTTGAATTGAATTTGAATTGAATTTGAATTGAATTTGAATTGAATTTGAATTGAATTTGAATTGAATTTGAATTGAATTTGAATTGAATTTGAATTGAATTTGAATTGAATTTGAATTGAATTTGAATTGAATTTGAATTGAATTTGAATTGAATTTGAATTGAATTTGAATTGAATTTGAATTGAATTTGAATTGAATTTGAATTGAATTTGAATTGAATTTGAATTGAATTTGAATTGAATTTGAATTGAATTTGAATTGAATTTGAATTGAATTTGAATTGAATTTGAATTGAATTTGAATTGAATTTGAATTGAATTTGAATTGAATTTGAATTGAATTTGAATTGAATTTGAATTGAATTTGAATTGAATTTGAATTGAATTTGAATTGAATTTGAATTGAATTTGAATTGAATTTGAATTGAATTTGAATTGAATTTGAATTGAATTTGAATTGAATTTGAATTGAATTTGAATTGAATTTGAATTGAATTTGAATTGAATTTGAATTGAATTTGAATTGAATTTGAATTGAATTTGAATTGAATTTGAATTGAATTTGAATTGAATTTGAATTGAATTTGAATTGAATTTGAATTGAATTTGAATTGAATTTGAATTGAATTTGAATTGAATTTGAATTGAATTTGAATTGAATTTGAATTGAATTTGAATTGAATTTGAATTGAATTTGAATTGAATTTGAATTGAATTTGAATTGAATTTGAATTGAATTTGAATTGAATTTGAATTGAATTTGAATGAATTTGAATTTGAATGTTGAATTGAATTTGAATTGAATTTGAATTGAATTGAATTGTTGAATTTGAATTGAATTGATTGAATTGAATTTGATTGATTTGAATGAATTTGATTGATTTGATTTGAATTTGAATTGAATTGAATTGAATTTGAATTGAATTTGAATTGATTTGAATTGAATTTGATTGATTTGAATTGAATTTGAATTGAATTTGATTGATTTGATTGAATTGATTGAATTTGAATTGAATTTGAATGATTTGAATTGAATTTGATGAATTTGAATTGATTTGAATTGGATTTGAATTGAATTGAATTGAATTTGAATTGAATTTGAATGAATTTGAATTGAATTGAATTGAATTTGAATTGAATTTGAATTGAATTTGAATTGAATTTGAATTGAATTTGATTGAATTTGAATTGAATTTGAATTGAATTTGAATTGAATTGTGAATTTGAATGAATTTGAATTGAATTTGATTGGATTTGATTGAATTGAATTGAATTGATGATTTGATTGAATTGAATTGAATTGAATTGAATTTGAATTGAATTTGAATTGAATTTGATTGAATTGATTGAATTTGAATTGAATTTGAATTGATTTGAATTGAATTTGATTGAATTTGAATTGAATTTGAATTGAATTTGAATTTGAATTTGAATTGAATTTGAATTGAATTTGAATTGAATTGAATTGAATTTGAATTGAATTTGAATTGACTTTGAATTGAATTTGAATTGAATTTGAATTGAATTTGAATTGAATTGAATTGAATTGAATTGAATTTGAATTGAATTTGAATTGAATTTGAATGATTTGAATGAATTGAATGAATTTGAATTGAATTTGAATTGAATTTGAATGAATTTGAATTGAATTGAATTGAATTTGAATTGAATTTGAATTGAATTTGAATTGAATTTGATTGAATTTGAATTGAATTTGAATTGAATTTGAATTGAATTTGAATTGAATTTGAATTGAATTGATGATTTGAATTGAATTTGAATTGAATTTGATTGAATTTGAATGAATTTGAATTGAATTTGAATTGAATTGAATTGAATTTGAATTGAATTTGATTGAATTTGAAATGAATTTGAATTGAATTTGAATTGAATTTGAATTGAATTTGAATTGAATTTGAATTGAATTGAATTGAATTTGAATTGAATTTGAAATTTGATTGATTTGAATTGAATTTGAATTGAATTTGAATTGAAATTGAATTGATTTGAATTGAATTGAATTGAATTTGAATTGAATTTGAATTGAATTTGAATTGAATTTGAATTGAATTTGAATTGAATTTGAATTGAATTTGAATTGAATTTGAAATTGAATTTGAATTGAATTTGAATTGAATTTGAATTGAATTTGAATTGAATTTGAATTGAATTTGAATTGAATTTGAATTGAATTTGAATTGAATTTGAATTGAATTTGAATTGAATTTGAATTGAATTTGAATTGAATTGAATTGAATTTGAATTGAATTTGAATTGAATTTGAATTGAATTTGAATTGAATGTTGTTGATTGAATTTGATTGAATTTGAATTGAATTTGAATTGAATTGAATGAATTGAATTGAATTTGAATTGAATTTGAATTGAATTTGAATTGAATTTGAATTGAATTTGAATTGAATTTGAATTGAATTTGAATTGAATTTGAATTGAATTTGAATTGAATTTGAATTGAATTTGAATTGAATTGAATTGAATTTGAATTGAATTTGAATTGAATTGAATTGAATTTGAATTGAATTTGAATGAATTTGAATTGAATTTGATTGAATTTGAATTGAATTTGAATTGAATTTGAATTGAATTTGAATTGAATTTGAATTGATTTGAATTGAATTTGAATTGAATTTGAATTGAATTTGAATTGAATTTGAATTGAATTTGAATTGAATTTGAATTGAATTTGAATTGAATTTGAATTGAATTGATTGAATTTGAATTGAATTTGAATTGAATTTGAATTGAATTTGAATTGAATTTGAATTGAATTTGAATTGAATTTGAATTGAATTTGATTGAATTTGAATTGAATTTGAATTGAATTTGAATTGAATTTGATTGAATTTGAATTGAATTTGAATTGAATTTGAATTGATTTGAATTGAATTTGAATTGTATTTGATTGAATTTGAATTGAATTTGAATTGAATTTGAATTGAATTTGAATTGAATTTGAATTGAATTTGAATTGAATTGATGAATTTGATTGAATTTGAATTGAATTTGAATTGAATTTGAATTGAATTTGAATTGAATTTGAATTGAATTTGAATTGAATTTGAATTGAATTTGATTGAATTTGAATTGAATTTGAATTGAATTGAATTGAATTTGAATTGAATTTGAATTGAATTTGAATTGAATTTGAATTGAATTTGAATTGAATTTGAATTGAATTTGAATTGAATTTGAATTGAATTTGAATTGAATTTGAATTGAATTTGAATTGAATTTGAATTGAATTTGAATTGAATTTGAATTGAATTTGAATTGAATTGAATTGAATTTGAATTGAATTTGAATTGAATTGAATTGAATTTGATTGAATTTGAATTGAATTTGAATTGAATTTGAATTGAATTTGAATTG
Organism: Agonum fuliginosum; assembly: GCA_947534325.1. Lineage (NCBI taxonomy): Eukaryota > Metazoa > Arthropoda > Insecta > Coleoptera > Carabidae > Agonum > Agonum fuliginosum. Next base: position 20,834,145 of record OX384029.1, on the reverse strand, counting down.
AATTTGAATTGAATTTGAATTGAATTTGAATTGAATTTGAATTGAATTTGAATTGAATTTGAATTGAATTTGAATTGAATTTGAATTGAATTTGAATTGAATTTGAATTGAATTTGAATTGAATTTGATTGAATTTGAATTGAATTTGAATTGAATTTGAATTGAATTGAATGAATTTGAATTGAATTTGAATTGAATTTGAATTGAATTTGAATGAATTTGAATTGAATTTGAATTGAATTTGATTGAATTTGAATTGAATTTGAATTGAATTTGAATTGAATTTGAATTGAATTTGAATTGAATTTGAATTGAATTTGAATTGAATTTGAATTGAATTTGATTTGAATTTGAATTGAATTTGAATTGAATTTGAATTGAATTTGAATGAATTTGATTGAATTTGAATTGATTTGATTGATTTGAATTGAATTTGAATTGAATTTGAATTGAATTTGAATTGAATTGAATTGAATTTGAATTGAATTTGAATGAATTTGATTGAATTTGAATTGAATTGAATTGATTGATTGATTTGATTGAATTTGAATTGAATTTGAATTGAATTTGAATTGAATTTGAATTGAATTTGAATTGAATTTGAATTGAATTTGAATTGAATTTGAATTGAATTTGAATTGAATTTGAATTGAATTTGAATTGAATTTGATTGAATTTGAATTGAATTTGAATTGAATTGAATTGAATTTGAATTGAATTTGAATTGAATTTGAATTGAATTTGAATTGAATTTGAATTGAATTTGAATTGAATTTGAATTGAATTTGAATTGAATTTGAATTGAATTTGAATTGAATTTGAATTGAATTTGATTGAATTTGAATTGAATTTGAATTGAATTTGAATTGAATTTGAATTGAATTTGAATTGAATTTGAATTGATTTGAATGAATTTGAATTGAATTTGAATTGAATTGAATTGAATTTGAATTGAATTTGAATTGAATTTGAATTGAATTTGAATTGAATTTGAATTGAATTTGAATTGAATTTGAATTGAATTTGAATTGAATTTGAATTGAATTTGAATTGAATTTGAATTGAATTTGATTGAATTTGAATTGAATTTGAATTGAATTTGAATTGAATTTGAATTGAATTTGAATTGAATTTGAATTGAATTTGAATTGAATTTGAATTGAATTTGAATTGATTTGAATTGAATTTGAATTGAATTTGAATTGAATTTGAATTGAATTTGAATTGAATTTGAATGAATTTGATGAATTTGAATTGAATTTGAATTGAATTTGAATTGAATTTGAATTGAATTGAATTGAATTTGAATTGAATTTGAATTGAATTTGAATTGAATTTGAATTGAATTTGATGAATTGAATTGAATTTGAATTGATTTGAATTGAATTGATTGAATTTAATTGAATTTGAATTGAATTTGAATTGAATTTGAATTGAATTTGAATTGAATTTGAATTGAATTTGAATTGAATTTGAATTGACTTTGGAATTGAATTTGAATTGAATTTGAATTGAATTTGAATTGAATTTGAATTGAATTTGAATTGAATTTGAATTGAATTGAATTTGAATTGAATTTGAATTGTGAATTGAATTTGAATTGAATTTGAATTGAATTTGAATTGAATTTGAATTGAATTTGAATTGAATTTGAATTGATGAATTTGAATTGAATTTGAATTGAATTTGAATTGAATTTGAATTGAATTTGAATTGAATTTGAATTGAATTTGAATTGAATTTGAATTGAATTTGAATTGAATTTGAATTGAATTTGAATGATTTGAATTGAATTTGAATTGAATTTGAATTGAATTTGAATTGAATTGAATGAATTTGATTGAATTGAATTGAATTGAATGAATTTGAATTGAATTTGAATTGAATTTGAATTGAATTTGAATTGAATTTGATTGAATTGAATTGAATTTGAATGATTTGAATTGAATTTGAATTGAATTTGAATTGAATTTGAATTGAATTTGAATTGAATTTGAATTGAATTTGAATTGAATTTGAATTGAATTTGAATTGAATTTGAATTGAATTTGAATTGAATTTGAATTGAATTTGAATGAATTTGAATGAATTTGAATTGAATTTGAATTGAATTTGAATTGAATTTGAATTGAATTTGAATTGAATTTGAATTGAATTTGAATTGAATTTGAATTGAATTTGAATTGAATTTGAATTGAATTTGAATTGAATTTGAATTGAATTTGAATTGAATTTGAATTGAATTTGAATTGAATTTGAATTGAATTTGAATTGAATTTGAATTGAATTTGAATTGAATTTGAATTGAATTTGAATTGAATTTGAATGAATTTGAATTGAATTTGAATTGAATTTGAATTGAATTTGAATTGAATTTGAATTGAATTTGAATTGAATTTGAATTGAATTTGAATTGAATTTGAATTGAATTTGAATTGAATTTGAATTGAATTTGAATTGAATTTGAATTGAATTTGAATTGAATTTGAATTGAATTTGAATTGAATTTGAATTGAATTTGAATTGAATTTGAATTGAATTTGAATTGAATTTGAATTGAATTTGAATTGAATTTGAATTGAATTTGAATTGAATTTGAATTGAATTTGAATTGAATTTGAATTGAATTTGAATTGAATTTGAATTGAATTTGAATTGAATTTGAATTGAATTTGAATTGAATTTGAATTGAATTTGAATTGAATTTGAATTGAATTTGAATTGAATTTGAATTGAATTTGAATTGAATTTGAATTGAATTTGAATTGAATTTGAATTGAATTTGAATTGAATTTGAATTGATTTGAATTGAATTTGAATTGAATTTGAATTGAATTTGAATTGAATTTGAATTGAATTTGAATTGAATTTGAATTGAATTTGAATTGAATTTGAATTGAATTTGAATTGAATTTGAATTGAATTTGAATTGAATGTTGAATTTGAATTGAATTTGAATTGAATTTGAATTGAATTTGAATTGAATTTGAATTGAATTTGAATTGAATTTGAATTGAATTTGAATTGAATTTGAATTGAATTTGAATTGAATTTGAATTGAATTTGAATTGAATTTGAATTGAATTTGAATTGAATTTGAATTGAATTTGAATTGAATTTGAATTGAATTTGATTGAATTTGAATTGAATTTGAATTGAATTTGAATTGAATTTGAATTGAATTTGAATTGAATTTGAATTGAATTTGAATTGAATTTGAATTGAATTTGAATTGAATTTGAATTGAATTTGAATTGAATTTGAATTGAATTTGAATTGAATTTGAATTGAATTTGAATTGAATTTGAATTGAATTTGAATTGAATTTGAATTGAATTTGAATTGAATTTGAATTGAATTTGAATTGAATTTGAATTGAATTTGAATTGAATTTGAATTGAATTTGAATTGAATTTGAATTGAATTTGAATTGAATTTGAATTGAATTTGAATTGAATTTGAATTGAATTTGAATTGAATTTGAATTGAATTTGAATTGAATTTGAATTGAATTTGAATTGAATTTGAATTGAATTTGAATTGAATTTGAATTGAATTTGAATTGAATTTGAATTGAATTTGAATTGAATTTGAATTGAATTTGAATTGAATTTGAATTGAATTTGAATTGAATTTGAATTGAATTTGAATTGAATTTGAATTGAATTTGAATTGAATTTGAATTGAATTTGAATTGAATTTGAATTGAATTTGAATTGAATTTGAATTGAATTTGAATTGAATTTGAATTGAATTTGAATTGAATTTGAATTGAATTTGAATTGAATTTGAATTGAATTTGAATTGAATTTGAATTGAATTTGAATTGAATTTGAATTGAATTTGAATTGAATTTGAATTGAATTTGAATTGAATTTGAATTGAATTTGAATTGAATTTGAATTGAATTTGAATTGAATTTGAATTGAATTTGAATTGAATTTGAATTGAATTTGAATTGAATTTGAATTGAATTTGAATTGAATTTGAATTGAATTTGAATTGAATTTGAATTGAATTTGAATTGAATTTGAATTGAATTTGAATTGAATTTGAATTGAATTTGAATTGAATTTGAATTGAATTTGAATTGAATTTGAATTGAATTTGAATTGAATTTGAATTGAATTTGAATTGAATTTGAATTGAATTTGAATTGAATTTGAATTGAATTTGAATTGAATTTGAATTGAATTTGAATTGAATTTGAATTGAATTTGAATTGAATTTGAATTGAATTTGAATTGAATTTGAATTGAATTTGAATTGAATTTGAATTGAATTTGAATTGAATTTGAATTGAATTTGAATTGAATTTGAATTGAATTTGAATTGAATTTGAATTGAATTTGAATTGAATTTGAATTGAATTTGAAGATGAATTTGAATTGAATTTGAATTGGAATTTGAATTGAATTTGAATTGAATTTGAATTGAATTTGAATTGAATTTGAATTGAATTTGAATTGAATTTGAATTGAATTTGAATTGAATTTGAATTGAATTTGATTGAATTTGAATTGAATTTGAATTGAATTTGAATTGAATTTGAATTGAATTTGAATTGAATTTGAATTGAATTTGAATTGAATTTGAATTGAATTTGAATTGAATTTGAATTGAATTTGAATTGAATTGAATTTGAATTGAATTTGAATTGAATTTGAATTGAATTTGAATTGAATTTGAATTGAATTTGAATTGAATTTGAATTGAATTTGAATTGAATTTGAATTGAATTTGAATTGAATTTGAATTGAATTTGAATTGAATTTGAATTGAATTTGAATTGAATTTGAATTGAATTTGAATTGAATTTGAATTGAATTTGAATTGAATTTGAATTGAATTTGAATTGAATTTGAATTGAATTTGAATTGAATTTGAATTGAATTTGAATTGAATTTGAATTGAATTTGAATTGAATTTGAATTGAATTTGAATTGAATTTGAATTGAATTTGAATTGAATTTGAATTGAATTTGAATTGAATTTGAATTGAATTTGAATTGAATTTGAATTGAATTTGAATTGAATTTGAATTGAATTTGAATTGAATTTGAATTGAATTTGAATTGAATTTGAATTGAATTTGAATTGAATTTGAATTGAATTTGAATTGAATTTGAATTGAATTTGAATTGAATTTGAATTGAATTTGAATTGAATTTGAATTGAATTTGAATTGAATTTGAATTGAATTTGAATTGAATTTGAATTGAATTTGAATTGAATTTGAATTGAATTTGAATTGAATTTGAATTGAATTTGAATTGAATTTGAATTGAATTTGAATTGAATTTGAATTGAATTTGAATTGAATTTGAATTGAATTTGAATTGAATTTGAATTGAATTTGAATTGAATTTGAATTGAATTTGAATTGAATTTGAATTGAATTTGAATTGAATTTGAATTGAATTTGAATTGAATTTGAATTGAATTTGAATTGAATTTGAATTGAATTTGAATTGAATTTGAATTGAATTTGAATTGAATTTGAATTGAATTTGAATTGAATTTGAATTGAATTTGAATTGAATTTGAATTGAATTTGAATTGAATTTGAATTGAATTTGAATTGAATTTGAATTGAATTTGAATTGAATTTGAATTGAATTTGAATTGAATTTGAATTGAATTTGAATTGAATTTGAATTGAATTTGAATTGAATTTGAATTGAATTTGAATTGAATTTGAATTGAATTTGAATTGAATTTGAATTGAATTTGAATTGAATTTGAATTGAATTTGAATTGAATTTGAATTGAATTTGAATTGAATTTGAATTGAATTTGAATTGAATTTGAATTGAATTTGAATTGAATTTGAATTGAATTTGAATTGAATTTGAATTGAATTTGAATTGAATTTGAATTGAATTTGAATTGAATTTGAATTGAATTTGAATTGAATTTGAATTGAATTTGAATAGAATTTGAATTGAATTTGAATTGAATTTGAATTGAATTTGAATTGAATTTGAATTGAATTTGAATTGAATTTGAATTGAATTTGAATTGAATTTGAATTGAATTTGAATTGAATTTGAATTGATTTGAATTTGAATTGAATTTGAATTGAATTTGAATTGAATTTGAATTGAATTTGAATTGAATTTGAATTGAATTTGAATTGAATTTGAATTGAATTTGAATTGAATTTGAATTGAATTTGAATTGAATTTGAATTGAATTTGAATTGAATTTGAATTGAATTTGAATTGAATTTGAATTGAATTTGAATTGAATTTGAATTGAATTTGAATTGAATTTGAATTGAATTTGAATTGAATTTGAATTGAATTTGAATTGAATTTGAATTGAATTTGAATTGAATTTGAATTGAATTTGAATTGAATTTGAATTGAATTTGAATTGAATTTGAATTGAATTTGAATTGAATTTGAATTGAATTTGAATTGAATTTGAATTGAATTTGAATTGAATTTGAATTGAATTTGAATTGAATTTGAATTGAATTTGAATTGAATTTGAATTGAATTTGAATTGAATTTGAATTGAATTTGAATTGAATTTGAATTGAATTTGAATTGAATTTGAATTGAATTTGAATTGAATTTGAATTGAATTTGAATTGAATTTGAATTGAATTTGAATTGAATGAATTTGAATTGAATTTGAATTGAATTTGAATTGAATTTGAATTGAATTTGAATTGAATTTGAATTGAATTTGAATTGAATTTGAATTGAATTTGAATTGAATTTGAATTGAATTTGAATTGAATTTGAATTGAATTTGAATTGAATTTGAATTGAATTTGAATTGAATTTGAATTGATTTGAATTGAATTTGAATTGAATTTGAATTGAATTTGAATTGAATTTGAATTGAATTTGAATTGAATTTGAATTGAATTTGAATTGAATTTGAATTGAATTTGAATTGAATTTGAATTGAATTTGAATTGAATTTGAATTGAATTTGAATTGAATTTGAATTGAATTTGAATTGAATTTGAATTGAATTTGAATTGAATTTGAATTGAATTTGAATTGAATTTGAATTGAATTTGAATTGAATTTGAATTGAATTTGAATTGAATTTGAATTGAATTTGAATTGAATTTGAATTGAATTTGAATTGAATTTGAATTGAATTTGAATTGAATTTGAATTGAATTTGAATTGAATTTGAATTGAATTTGAATTGAATTTGAATTGAATTTGAATTGAATTTGAATTGAATTTGAATTGAATTTGAATTGAATTTGAATTGAATTTGAATTGAATTTGAATTGAATTTGAATTGAATTTGAATTGAATTTGAATTGAATTTGAATTGAATTTGAATTGAATTTGAATTGAATTTGAATTGAATTTGAATTGAATTTGAATTGAATTTGAATTGAATTTGAATTGAATTTGAATTGAATTTGAATTGAATTTGAATTGAATTTGAATTGAATTTGAATTGAATTTGAATTGAATTTGAATTGAATTTGAATTGAATTTGAATTGAATTTGAATTGAATTTGAATTGAATTTGAATTGAATTTGAATTGAATTTGAATTGAATTTGAATTGAATTTGAATTGAATTTGAATTGAATTTGAATTGAATTTGAATTGAATTTGAATTGAATTTGAATTGAATTTGAATTGAATTTGAATTGAATTTGAATTGAATTTGAATTGAATTTGAATTGAATTTGAATTGAATTTGAATTGAATTTGAATTGAATTTGAATTGAATTTGAATTGAATTTGAATTGAATTTGAATTGAATTTGAATTGAATTTGAATTGAATTTGAATTGAATTGAATTGAATTTGAATTGAATTTGAATTGAATTTGAATTGAATTTGAATTGAATTTGAATTGAATTTGAATTGAATTTGAATTGAATTTGAATTGAATTTGAATTGAATTTGAATTGAATTTGAATTGAATTTGAATTGAATTTGAATTGAATTTGAATTGAATTTGAATTGAATTTGAATTGAATTTGAATTGAATTTGAATTGAATTTGAATTGAATTTGAATTGAATTTGAATTGAATTTGAATTGAATTTGAATTGAATTTGAATTGAATTTGAATTGAATTTGAATTGAATTTGAATTGAATTTGAATTGAATTTGAATTGAATTTGAATTGAATTTGAATTGAATTTGAATTGAATTTGAATTGAATTTGAATTGAATTTGAATTGAATTTGAATTGAATTTGAATTGAATTTGAATTGAATTTGAATTGAATTTGAATTGAATTTGAATTGAATTTGAATTGAATTTGAATTGAATTTGAATTGAATTTGAATTGAATTTGAATTGAATTTGAATTGAATTTGAATTGAATTTGAATTGAATTTGAATTGAATTTGAATTGAATTTGAATTGAATTTGAATTGAATTTGAATTGAATTTGAATTGAATTTGAATTGAATTTGAATTGAATTTGAATTGAATTTGAATTGAATTTGAATTGAATTTGAATTGAATTTGAATTGAATTTGAATTGAATTTGAATTGAATTTGAATTGAATTTGAATTGAATTTGAATTGAATTTGAATTGAATTTGAATTGAATTTGAATTGAATTTGAATTGAATTTGAATTGAATTTGAATTGAATTTGAATTGAATTTGAATTGAATTTGAATTGAATTTGAATTGAATTTGAATTGAATTTGAATTGAATTTGAATTGAATTTGAATTGAATTTGAATTGAATTTGAATTGAATTTGAATTGAATTTGAATTGAATTTGAATTGAATTTGAATTGAATTTGAATTGAATTTGAATTGAATTTGAATTGAATTTGAATTGAATTTGAATTGAATTTGAATTGAATTTGAATTGAATTTGAATTGAATTTGAATTGAATTTGAATTGAATTTGAATTGAATTTGAATTGAATTTGATTGAATTTGAATTGAATTTGAATTGAATTTGAATTGAATTTGAATTGAATTTGAATTGAATTTGAATTGAATTTGAATTGAATTTGAATTGAATTTGAATTGAATTTGAATTGAATTTGAATTGAATTTGAATTGAATTTGAATTGAATTTGAATTGAATTTGAATTGAATTGAATTGAATTTGAATTGAATTTGAATTGAATTTGAATTGAATTTGAATTGAATTTGAATTGAATTTGAATTGAATTTGAATTGAATTTGAATTGAATTTGAATTGAATTTGAATTGAATTTGAATTGAATTTGAATTGAATTTGAATTGAATTTGAATTGAATTTGAATTGAATTTGAATTGAATTTGAATTGAATTGAATTGATTGAATTGAATTTGAATTGAATTTGAATTGAATTTGAATTGAATTTGAATTGAATTTGAATTGAATTTGAATTGAATTTGAATTGAATTTGAATTGAATTTGAATTGAATTTGAATTGAATTTGAATTGAATTTGAATTGAATTTGAATTGAATTTGAATTGAATTTGAATTGAATTTGAATTGAATTTGAATTGAATTTGAATTGAATTTGAA